>CM042963.1:15845019-16250019 GCA_023678885.1 Pogostemon cablin | reverse complement strand
GTAAATAAGTATTTTGATTGATTGTCTAATAAAGTACTCACTCTCTTCTTCTTTAGCAAATTTTATTAAAAAATCAAAATTCTAAGAAAATGTCACATTATTTCTAAATTACTCCCTCACCTCATAAAAACCAAATCTTTCTTAAGTATACTTAATTATATAAGACAAACTCTCTTGTGAGACGGGTCACTAGAGAGACAAGTTAAACACGGTTTAACCCACGCTATTTTTTATAGTTAAATATTACTCCTTCCGTCCCATTCAAAGGGTTGTTTTTATTTTTTGGCATGTGGATTAAGGAATATTATTATTTAATGTGTAGTAGGTAGTTGTATTAGTGGGAGTGTGGGCTCCATATTTTAATTATATTAGAGGAGGTGTGTGTGTCTCATTTGTGTAAAAAAGGAAAATTGACCCTTTGGGTGGGACTATCAAAATGACCAAAAGGAACCCTTTGAGTGGGACGGAGGGAGTATATTATATATTAATATTATTGTTAGTCAACCCACTATCTTAATTAGTTCCTAAATTTGAGGGATTAATCATTAATGATTTCTGCGTGGATGACTAACTATTTTCATTACGTTCTTCACATCCGGCCAGTCGCCCAATTTCATCTCAATCGGTGAATGAATCGTGGACGTTGATTTTTCGCTGTTGGCCGTCGATATTGGTATGAATCCGACAAACTAACATAGAACCTAATTAGTCGTCCTCGTCCAGTGTTTTTTTGCCGAATCATCTTTAATTTTATTATAACATAAAAGGAGAATCCATGGATGTTTCATATTACGAGGTCGATGAAAATGTCATTGAAGGTGCGAACAAACATAGAACCTAGTTGGTCATCCTTGCCCAGTGTTTTTCCGACGAATTATCTTCAATTTTGTTATAACATAAAAGGGAAATCCATGGATATTGTTTCGTATTATGAGATCAATAAAAATGTCGTTGAAGGTGTGATAATGCTTTCATTCTTATAGTACGTCGCGAATTGGTGCAAGGTTGTTATTTGCTTATTATTGTATGTGAAATGTCATTATATGAGTTGAATTCTGTAGTATGTTAGTTTTATGTTATAATATGTCATTTGATCGCTGTAATATGTCATAGTTTGTTAGAGAGACATGAGTGTGTTTTTATCATGTGAATGTTATATTATGTTATTTTTTTGTTAAAGTATGTTATTTATTCGCTATAGTATGTTAGAGTTTATTAGACAGAAATGAATGTGATTTTACCATGTGAATGCTTTAGTATGTTATTTTTATATTATAGTATGTTATTTCACATGAAAATGATATACTATGAGACATATATAATACACTTTTAGATTTGAACATACTATAACATGAAAACGACGTACTATGAGACATATGAAATACACTTTTAGATAAGATATTACAACACAAACATAAAGTATTATAACACGGGAATGACGTACTATGACATCACTGAAATATTATTTCAGGTAACATACAATGACACAAAAATTACATACTATAACGCAGATTTGACATACTATAAAAAAAATATAATTTACTTTTAGCTAACATACTATAACACTTACATTGCACACAATAATACAGAAACGACATACTATACCAAAATATCCTTCCAAGTAAGACACAATAACACAAAAATTACGTAATATAACTCATCCACGACATAATATACATGAGCGTTGATGAGGATGGTTTATGATTTGCAACGACAATTCATCTAGGCAAAAACTTGTGTGACCCATGGGAACACCATCCTCCCCCTCCATATTCTATTTAACCCTATGTATTGCTAGGGATTAAAAATGTAAAGGGACACGGTGTTTCGGGGCACAAGAGCCTCACTCATTCATCTGAGTGAAAAAATGGCCACACAAAAAAATTTAATGATTTGAATTCATCCCATAATTTAGGAACTACTTAAAATAAATTAGCATTAATTAGTTATTAGAGTGAGGCTCTTGTGCCCGAGGGCATACCGTGCACCATTTTGTATTATGGGTAAGGGTATATTATTTTGTTCTAAAGGGTATACACTTTAATTAATAAGGGTACACCATTTTGTTGTAAAGGGTATACACTTTTTATTAATATTTTTTATTTTTCTTTAGAAAATAAAGGGTACACATCTTTATACTAAATGGTACATAATTTAACACAAAATTTTAAAGGCATACGGAGTATGATCCATGCACCTGGGTGCACACAAGTTTTTGCCTAGTTATTATTCATCCCATAAATCACACAAACATTAATGATTAATTCCTAAAATTTAGGAACTAATTAGGATAGTGGGTTGATTAATATTAATAATAATAATAATAATAATAATAATAATAATAATAATAATAATAATAATAATAATAATAATAATAATAATAATAATAATAATAATAATAATAATAATAATAATAATAATAATAATTAATATAAGAGAAACTCTCTTGTGAGACGGATTTTTTGTGAGATGGGTTTACCCATTATTAAAGTATGCTTAATATATAGGTAAAATATGCTTATTCATGATTAAAGTATGTCAATAATGAATCATATTATAACACTATAAAATTATACTTTAATTTATTATTTATCATACTTTATAAAACATACTTTAACCATCATTAAGCATACTTTATTTATATAATAGGCATACTTTAACATGTCTCACAAATCGTCTCACATATGTAACGTCTCACAAGAAAATTTGTCTTAATATAATATTAAACTATAGAAAATATAGAAAATAAGGTGGGTTAAACTGTTTCACGATCCGTCTCTCTAATGACCCATCTCATAAGAGATTAACTCTAATTAATTTTTTAATTGGTTAATTTTTTATTCAAAATAAATATTAAATATTTCAGAATAAAATTAACATTTTTTACAGTTTATATAGCAAATGTTATCATTTATATAGCGATATAAGTATATTATTTATTTATATATGATAACATAATTAATTATTTTATTTATTATACATAATAAAGGTTAAATATTTTTAATTATTTGTATAAAAGAAATTAATTTAAAAATTTCTGTACACCAGAAAGCATACATATATTCAAATAATAATTTTTTTAATATACTGAAAATGCATAAAACCAATATCATAATTTATGTTGCTACAATCATACCATATCAAAAATTTTGGAGTATATTTTTGTTGGTATGATAAACGGCGGTATTCCAAATTTCTTTTATATTCTTTTTCATCTCTAATTAGTACTATTATAATTATAATAATATTAATAATAATAAATATTATTATTATTAACTATTATTATATTTTAATAATAATGATGATACTGACTGAAAATAGGATAAATGATAGGGTAATTATTCTGTTAGTGACGCGGTGTTTTATGATTTATCCATGAATAAAATAAAAGATTGATGTACGTGTTTTACTTTATACTTGAGCATAATAAAAGATAAAAGAAAACAGAAAGTCACATATTCTGTACTTTCCCACGCCATTCATACATAAATCACATATTATGTACCTTCTCATGCCATTCATGTACATATTCTGTACTTTTCCACGCCATTCATACATAAATCACATATTCTGTACCTTCTTATGCCATTCATACATGAAGATAAAAATAGATGTGCGTGTTTTATGTTTCATCCTTGAGCAGAATAAAATATTAAAAGAAAACAGAAAGTCACGTATTCTGTACCTTCCCACGCCATTCATACATGAAGATAAAAGATAGATAGGCGTGTTTTATGCTTCATTCTTGAGCAGAATAAAAGATAAAAGAAAACAGAAAGTCACGTATTTTATACCTTCTCACGCCATTCATACATAAATCACATATTCTGTAACTTTGCAAGCCATTCATACATGAAGATAAAAGATAGATGTCCATGTTTTATGCTTCATCTTTGAGCAGAATAAAAGATAAAAGAATACAGCACGTATTACCTTCTCACGCCATTCATACATAAATCACATATAAAAGAACACATAAAGTCACGTATTTTATATCTTTCCACTCAATTCATACATAAATCATGTAATTTCCCACATCATATATATATACATGAAAATTACATTTTTACCATTTATAAATAAAAGAAAATGAAAATCAAATTTTAAAATTGACTTGTCAAAATTTGCCAAAATACTACTCATTCTTACCCTTTTATATAAATATATATAATTGAATCTAAATTTTTCAAAATTTTGTGCCATTTTAAAAAAATAGGTGTTTTGTGAGATGAATCCTATCCCATCTATAAATATAAAATAAAAATAAAAAAGTATTGAAGTTTGGCTTATAAATTATGATGCCATTCACGGCGCAATAAAATCGGTAAAACTCTGTATTTTATATCAATTGTTTCACTTTTTATAAAAATCGCTTCCAGTAACTTTTAGACAAAAATTTGGGTGATACCGTTTCACCAATCTCATTCAGTGAGACGGGCCTCAATCCAATCGTGCAATTAGGATGCGCTCAACCCAATTGTCAATTAGAAAGGCGCACTTTTAATTTAAGTAACGTGCGCAGTTGGATCGCTTTTTTAATTCATGCCTTTTTTTTTAAGGATGGAATAGGGTGCAACTAGTTGTATCAATTGAATTGAATTGAATCAATCTTGGTCCCAACCCTTTTTAATTCATTCATGTTCCTTCATTTATGTGTTTTTTTTTTTAAATTTATTTTATTTAAATGACTATTATACCCTAAATCCTAGGGATAAATTATACCCTAAACCACAATGGTAAAATTATAATTATACCCTAAACCCTAAACCATAGGGATAAATTATATTCTAAACCACAAGGGTAAATTATAATTATACTCTAAACCCTAGGGATAAATTATACCCTAAACCACAATGGTAAGATTGTAATTATATCTCTAAAATTAAATTTTAAAAAAAATAGTGGCAGTTAAAAAAAACACACACACTAAAGATGAATGAAGGAGGTTGTACAGGAAGTTGTACCAATTGAAGGTTGTATACCAGTCTTTATCAAATATATTATTAGAATGAATGAATGAGAGTAATAATTTTTTAGTCAATTTGTTATATCCTTTTTACTTTTTAACCAAAGAACATGATATGGATTATTAATTAGATGAATTATTACAATCAAAATACCTAAAAATTATCATGAACCCTATTCCTCTTTTATTTTTAGTCATATCCATTTCCTGAAATTGATATTAATGATGTTAATTTTAGTTTTTCCTCTTTAGTTATTCACTATTGGGTTTTATTGTACATCACTAAACAATGGGATTAAAAGAATTATGGAAAATTAATTAATTAAAATTTTTGAAACTTTTGAATTCTGTCATGACTATTACAAGTTAGATGTACGCTTGAGAGTGGGTAAATCCGTACACTCTATTGGACCTTTTCCAGATGTGATATCCGACAGCAATTTGTCCAAAATTTTAAGTGGGCTTTTAGGCTTAAGGCCCATATTCACCCATATCTAGCCCAAAATTCTATGGTCGACAATAACCGAGGTCATTAGAGCTAATTGAGCCCACTGGGCCAACCCGCCTCAACCCACCTTAACCCAACAATTTCTCAATCCAAAATTAACACGCCACATAAAAGTCTGCCCCACTTCAAACCCACTAAAGTGTGGGCTAACCCGCATCGCCCCATCAACCCAACATCAACCCACCTTTATAAATTAAAATTTAAAAAAATGAGATACAACTTTTAGATTTTAATATTTAAATAATAAAAATATTATCATCCAACTCTACCCCTATCCACCCCCACCCCCGCCACCACCCACCCCCCCAACTCCCCACCACCACCCCAAAAATTTTTTTTTAATTTTTTAAATTTTAATATTTAAATAATATAAATATTACCACCCACCCTAATCACCCTATACACCCACCACCCAAACCCACCCTCCCCACCCCTCACCCCCACAAATTTTATTTTTTTTTAAATTTTAGATTTTAATATTTAAATAATAAAAATATTATCATCCAACCCTACCCCCTATCCCTATCCACCCCACCCTCCACCCATCCACCGCTAATTTTTTTTTAATTTTAGATTTTAATATTTAAATAATAAAAAATTTTGGGGGTGGGTGAGGAGTGAGTTAGGGGGGTTGGGGTGGGGGTGGGTAGGGGATAGGATTGGGTGATAATATTTTTATTATTTAAATATTAATTTTTAAAAGAAAAAATTTTGGGGGAGTGGGTGGGGGGTGGGTAGGGGGTAGGGTTAGACATGCACGTTTTAACCGAAACCGCCGGTTCCAACCGGAAAACTATCGATTTTAATCGAAACCGGAACTGGCAGTTTATGAACCGGCCAAATGGAACCAAAACCGTGAAATATACGGTTCGGTTCCAGTTCTGGATTTTAAAAAATCGAAACTGCCGGTTTCGAAAAAAACCGCCAGTTTTTTGGTTTTTAATTATTTTTTTTTATTTTTTTTATTTCGAAATTAACGGGTGAGACTAAATGGTCGTATGAAATGAACGGGCAGATCAAAAGTAGCCGTTGGGGGCCGAACCGGTGGTTTCGATTCATGCCCGAACTGGCGATTTGGGCTCCAAAATTCAAATTTCTGAATTTGAATGGATACGCCTGATTTGCTGCCCGTTGGAGATGAACGGCCGAGAACATCACCGCTCCCACCTTGCTCCGGTTCAGAACAGCGAAACCGGCAATTCCGGTTCGAACCGGTGGTTTGCCGAACCCAAATTTTTTTTTTAATTTTTCAATGGCTTGGATTAATGTAATTTGAAATAGATGGTTGGGATCATTTTGCATCCTCTATAAATACCCCTTGTTGGGGTTCATTTGAGCACACAACTCACAACAATACAACATCTCTTCTCTACTTCTTCTTCTTCTAAAATTCTACATCATTCTAGAATCTCCCATTTCCAACATTTCTTCTATACTACTCTCTCTCTCTCTCTCTCAATTTGTGCTTTAATTTTTTTTTTCAAGTTCAAGTTTCATTACTTCATAAGTTCAAATCATTCTCTTAGTTCCAAGTTCTAATTCCAAAATTCCAACTTCCAAGTTTCTTAGATTAGTGTTAGTTTCATAATTTTCATTCTCACTTCTTATTTCATACTTACTAGTTACTTGTTAGTTACTACTTTACTTCTTTTATTACTACACTACCAAAAAAATCCAAAAATAAAATGCCAAAGAGAGGTTCTTCTTCTTCTGGTGCCGGTTCTTCCTCACAATCTTCTAGAGGAAAAAATATTGTCAATGTAGACAATTATCCACCACCGGCTCCATCACCAAATCAACAATTTCCATCACCACCACTACATCCTAATTTTCCTCCGGATATTTTTACCCACCCTCATTTCTATGATTTAAATTATAGAAATATACTTGGAGATGATATCGAGTCCGACGAAGATGATGTTTAAATTCAAAGACAACAAAATGAGAAAGGTAGCCCACCAAGTTCGGGTGGAGAAGGTGCAAGTGGAGCCGGAGTCGGAGTAGGAGGCGGAGGTGGATCATCACCCGGATCCGGAGCAATAAGTTAAAGTTCTCAACAAACTCTACGTTCGGATATATTCACCATTCACTTCAAGAAACAAGCTCTTGAAAATTCATCAAATTATAAAGTAAGTTGCAACTATTGTGGCACCAATTATAAAATTTAAGTATGGTGGAGGATATGGAACTTTCATCAAGCATTTGCAAAAGAAGCATCCGGATAAGATTGGCATAGCAACAAATAAAACGCAACTAGGAAGAGGATTCACGGGGTCTTCGTCGGGAGGAGAAGGAGATTCTTCGGGAGGTAATGCTCTTTTTAAATTTAATGAGCCAAATTATTTGAGATATTATCTTAAATTTATGTGCACCAAACATTTGCCGTTCAACTTTGCAGAAAATATTTTTTTTCAAAATTGGGTCAATCTCACTTTAAATCCTCAAGCTCCACCATTGCATCGTAATAAATGTACAAATGGTTTTATAAAAGTTATTTTGGAATATAAATTGGTTTTAAAGCAAATTTTAACAAATTTACCTCATAAAGTTTCTATATGTTCGGATATTTGGAGTAATGCTTGGTAACGTGCGGATTATATGGGTATTACTTGTCATTGGATTGATAGTTCATGGACTATGCAAAAATGATTAATTTCTTATAGAGCTTTTGATGTTCCACATACCGCCGTAAATATTGCTCACAAAATTAATACTATTTTGCAAGAGTATAATTTGACCACAAAAATTTTTACAATTTCATTTGATAATGCTAGTGCTAATACGACTAGTTTAGAAACTCTTATTAACATTTGTAAACCATCAATTGGTGGTAGGTTTTTTCATGTTAGATGTATTTGCCATATATTGAATTTATGTATTCAAGATGCTTTACAATCGTTGAAAGAACATATTAGTCCTATTAAAGATGTTATTTGGTATATAATGTGAAATTCCTCCGTGACAAAAAGATGGAAAAGATATTGTCAATCTATTAATATTCATCCTAAAAAATTTCCTTTGAATATTTCTATTAGTTGGAATTCAACTTATAAAATGTTGCAAATATCTTTTCAATATAGAGAGTATATATGCAATTTTTATGCACTTGAACCCACCGGTCATACTTTATTTGCTAATCAATGGGATACATGCACAACTTTATGTGAAGTTTTGCAAATTTTTAATGAAGCTACCGAAGAATTATCTGGTGTTTATTATCCTACTACTAACATTGTTATTGATAATTGTGTTAAAATTGCCATTACTTTTAGTGCTAATGAAACAAATCTAATTTTACATGATGTTATTCTTTCAATGAAATCAAAATGGTTAAAGTATTTTTTTAATATTCCGGACTTGTGTTTACTTGCTAAATTGTTAGACCCACGTATTAGAATGGATGGTTTGGAAGAATTGTTAACACTTTATTATGATCATTTGTATGGTAATTATGATTTAGACACTAGACGATAAGCTCCTAATCCTAAAGACATAGTAGGTAATACTTATCAACTCTTAAGAGAACTTTTTAGTGAATACAAACAACAACATAGTTCTTCTAGCGATGATCAATCTAGTGGTGATGATAGTAGTGGAAGTGGTGATAGTTCTAGAAAGTATCAAATTTTTGAGAAATTTTATAACTTTATAATTCTAGATCTCAAAAACGTGCAAGGGCTCAATCTAATCATTTTCAAGAACTTGATTCTTATTTTACTAACACATTTGAGTTTGAAGAGAACTTTTATATTTTGTGGTGGTGGTCAAGGAGAGTTCAATCATTTCCTATTTTATCATTAATTGTAAAAGAGGTCTTTGCGGCTCCTGCCTCTACCGTCGCCGTCGAACAAGCATTTAGCCTTGGTGGACTTGTTTTGGATCCTCAATGATCCAATTTAGGTGTTAAAATTTAGAAAATCTATGTTTGTTTGATGATTGGTCAAAAATGGAAGATCGAAGTCAACACAAAGATGATGATTACGTGACGGATGAAGACATCAATACGGAAAGAGAGTGAGATTGACATCACCACTCGAGTCCCGACCACCGTCCGATAAGGTAAGTAGAGGTAAGTTACGAGAACTACGTGGGCTTTGATTTCTTTCGGGGATACGTAGGTAATTTAAATTTAAGTTTCAAGTTGATATTCAAAATTCAAATTGAAACTTCAAATTTAAACTCAAGTCCTTTTTTTTCTTTTTTTTTTCCCTTTTATTTTGTGGATTGTAATTTGTATAATAAAATTTTTTTAGTGTTGTTATAAATTGAAATTGTAAAATTTTATTGTACATTTGTAAATTGTAAATTTGTAATGATAATGGACAATTTATTGTTAATATGTTATCATCTTATTCTAAAATTTAGATTATCAATAATCAATATTTTTTAATAAATTATTATGTTTTATAGAATATTATAATTTATCTACTTTCAAGTTTCAACTTCCAAGTTCAAATGTCAAAATTCAAATGATATTATTTTTAAAAAGATAAAAATTTACAAATGCAAATTAAATTTCAAACTTTGATTTAAAACTTAAAAATCAAATTATTAAAAAATTAAAACTTCAAAATAAAAAAAATTCGATTTCACAGAAAAAAACCAAAAATCGGTGGTTCGGGAACTAGAACCGGCGGTTCAAAAATAAACTGAAACTGTAGGATAGCCAGTTCGGTTCTGGTTCCATACTTCTGGGAACCGGAACCGGCGGCTATACCAGAAACACCACATATCCCACCATGAAAGCTTCATGATCAACAACCAAAATATGAAGATTTTCACTCAGTCTTGACAACCCGGAGTAGGTTCAAACTCCGGGTTGAAAGGACTTGTGGGCATGATCCACGACTATACCTTAGAGAGCGGCTGGCTCTCCGAGATCAACACCGTGGCTCTAGCCAAAGCCGGCTTCTTCATCTGCGCCCTCATCCTACAGGGTCACAGCTTCTTAGACGGCCCCAGCGATCACATCACTGATGTCAACCCTCTGTTGGACGACTACCTCCAGTTTTTCGACTCAGCTCGAGCCGATCACTTGAGGCTGCCACATTTCCTATACGGCGAGTCGCGCTCACCATACTCATCTGCCTGAAGCAGAAGACAGAATGGAGAGGTCTGATAGTGAGTGGAGCCATGTTTGAAGTTTCCAAGAAATTCAAACCAGTTTGGCCACTAGCATGATATTGTCCACTTTTGGCCGCCCACTGGCCCGCACGGTTTTACCACTCTGGGTTTCACACCCAAAAGACCTCATGCTAGGGAGAGTCCATCCCTCATTTATAAACCCTCCGCCATCCCCACTTCTAACTGATGTGTGACTTTGATTGACACTCAATTAATATTTTCCCCTCAAACAAAGTCCCGCAGCTAGACCATCCAGTTTGAGGTCCGAACATCCCACCAATCCCGGGCCTTGCCGGTTAAGTCTGGGGCCCTACTCTGATACCACTTGTTAGGTTTATCCGCCCAGGGAGCCGAGCCCACTCAATGCACTAGCATGATATTATCTGCTTTGGGCCACCCACTGGCCCACACGGTTTTACCACTCTGGGCTTCACACTCAAAAGGCTTCATGCTAGGGAGAGTTCATCCCTCCTTTATAAATCCTTCGCCATCCCCACTTCTAATCGATGTGGGACTTTGGCTGACACCAAACCAACAAAACCATCGGTGAAACCCATCTCATTCTCATTACTAAAATGAGCATAAATCTCTTTTCTTTCTCTATGTTATTTTCCTTACTTGAGTTGAAGCTCTGTATGGCAGCTTAGCCAAATATAAATAAAAGAGAGTTTTAATCCCTTTTAGTGTTGATTTCGTCAGTTTATTTGTATTGCAGTCTAATATTATTTTGCACGTCAATATTTTGGCGCTAGAAGGAGGGCCCGCGCCCTCACTCACTTTATTTTTTTTCCTTCTCTCTTTTACTTTCGAAAGCATTCACAGTCTAATCCTACTGACATGTCTGAACAAGAGTGGATTATAAGGACTAATTTCGGACACCGGAGAATTACTTTAGAGAAATTACCAATTCTAAGGACTGAGATTGGATTTGAACTATCATAGGGACCAAAATTGATATTTTTCTTATGTTTTTTATTAAAAAAAGTGTATCGCTCTATATACTTTATAGGTGGTCATTTGTTTTTTTTTGCGTTCACAAAAATTGTATTAGTGATGAGTGGTATGTCATATGTAAAAAATTTTTATTAAAAAAAATTGAGAGTGAACGTCCCATCAAAAGAGTTATTATTATTTTTTTTTGTATATATGACTCGTACAAAATAATTATTATATCTTTATAAAGTCCACACATAACACTAATAAAACTACCATTACACATTAAAATATTATATTTATCAACTCACTATACATTAAAATACTACTCCCTTCATCTGTTGGCAAGTTTACATATATTTTTTGCACGTGAATTAAGGAGTATTATTATTTATGGCAAGTCGAGTGTGAGACCGTGTCACGATGAAATTATCTTACGCTTTCATTATTATTTATCACTTTGGCTATAAAATATTATCACTTTGGCTATAAAATATTACTCCGTCCTGGGCAAATGTCCCATTTACTTTTTGCACGTGAAATATCACTTTTGCTATAAAAATATTATCACTTTGACTATAAAATATTACTCCTTCCATCCCCAGCAAAGGTTCCCATTTGATTTTTGCACGTAGTTTAGGAGTATTATTATTATGTGTGTAGTGTGTAGTTATATTAACAGTGAGTGGTGAGTCATATGTGGGGTTCTTTTAATAAAAGAAGAAAGAGTTAATTGTAAAAAATAACCAAAATGAGAGGTAAATAATCATTACCAGCCATGAAGATAATTATTTAACTTCTATACCCAATTGTCCTTTTTGGACCAAAATACCCTCACCCTGTAGGAATGCTATGTCGAGATTCCGACATCAATTCCAACATCATTGGATGTCGGATCCAGTGTCGGGGATGTCGAATTTGGTGCTGGAATCTGGACATAGCATTCTGACAGGGTGGTCAGATGTTGGATTCGGTATCGAAATCCCGACATAGCATTCCGACATGATGGGGGTATTTTGGTTCAAAAATGGACAATTGGGTATGCAAGTTATATAACTTATTTCATGGATGGTTTGATGCCAACTTAAAAATTTGGTTAAATGGGTTATTCTCTCAAGAAGAAAAAGAGGACTTTTGAATGAGACGCCAAATATAGTAAAGTTGGGACCTTTTGGTGGGATTGAAAGAGTATCTCACTTTTCATTTATAATATTAATTCTTAATGAAATAACATTATCAATTTTTATTAATTAAGTATCATTTATTATTATAAAAGTTATCATTTTTTATCCATTTCACGTAACTCATTACACGAGATATTCTCACACAAGTCATTGTCTATTATTTCATGTATAGTGTGTAGATGTATTAATGGGGTGTGTGAATTTTATATATTAATTGTAGGCAAAAACTTGTGTGTTATCGGGCACACCGTACGCCCATATACTTTAATATTAAATTGTATACCCTTTAATACTAAAGAGTATGGGCACATAGTGTGTGTCGAAATACAAGAGACTAACTCATAATTGTATTATGTGAATCTCATGTGTGTTTAAAAAAGAAAAATGTGAACATTTAGTAAGAAAACTCAAAATGACATAATGTATCTCACCCGATGAAATATGGGAGTCTTTTATTCCAAATTTTGTTTCGTCGTATTATGATAGGATGAATTATTAAATTAATAAATTTGAAAAATCAGGTGAGTTAATGTCACGCCCAGACCACAGACAGAATGCGACAACCGCCACGTTAACCATAAATTTTACGGAATGGGTGCACTCCACTCCCCGAAAATTTATAGAAAACGTAAGGCATGTTATCAAGTACCTATAGAACTGAACAACTGATAACAATGGGTACAACCCAAGCACATTATTTCATAACGTATCAACGTGGATTTACAAAGGTATAAAATTAAACGATGTAACTCGGTCTGAAGAAAATATACACAAGCAATATAACATCGCGAAAGTCAAAAAAATACATCAAGGGGGTTACCATATATAAACTATACAATCTCGCCAATGGATCCGCTAAATTTTTACACAAAAAGAAAAGTACCAAAGTACTGATCAGATGACGAGCAATGATAGGCAACCTCCAACCAAAAAGATATCAACAGCCTGAAAAGGAAGGGAATGATGGGGGTGAGCAAAACTACTAGCTCAGTGAGGTGATAAGCCACTCACCCCAACCCTTATACGAAGCATGTACTCATGCTTGCGGCTCATAACATAAAATCCAACCTTTCGTACCACAATAATTATTTCTCACTCAGTATACACATTAATGAAAATAAAACCTATGTGCACATTTACGAATAACACAATTAGTTCAAACAACATGTTATCATATAAAAGACACGTGGGTAGTCAATATCCTCCTCGAACTGATCTCTCCGTCGAGAGTCAGTCCGAGCCCATCACCGTTACTCAAGACAAAATGCATGTTAATGTTCTTTCTCAACGCACACCAAGTGCTGAAGTTCACAATCAATATTGATGTGATCCTTGAAATGATCAAACATATAAATATATATGACATGCATATCCCACACTGGTGATATTGACTGAGCTTATAATAGACTGATCCATCTAACGATCACCTTCCAGAATATCAGTATTTGGCAAATGGATAGGTGCCCCGTTAGATCTAACTCACCTGGGTTTGCCAAGCCATGGGCGACTTGGTTGTCACTCTAACTCACCCGAACCGCGACAATACAGGCTACTTAATCAATGTCGCTCCAATCACCCAAACCGTGATCAATTCGGGCTACTTAACCTTGGCATCAGGTATACATATGCATCATGAGATGAATAACAACTCAAGTCATTGTCTTAATTGGCACACAAGTCACAAAAATAAATAGAAATCAATCCGCAAATAATTCACAATAAAGGCTATCAGATATCAAGCTGGCAAGACTCTTTAACATAAGTTAAAATCAACAATACCCATATGAAATAATATAAGATAATCAATTGACCATATTACGCCAATCAGGCTCTAACCAGAACAATCGAGTCAATTAGGCTCTTTACCACATAACACATTACCAAATAATTTTCTTATCAATTAACTAAAATAAAATGAATGCAAATTTATCGAGGGTCTACACTTCCCACAAGAGAAGGGGTTCCCAAATTATCAACTCACAGAAAAGTGAGTAACTCTCTCCGAAATTTGAAGTCGGTCTCTTACCCTTTGTCGATGGTT
Source organism: Pogostemon cablin (assembly GCA_023678885.1). Lineage (NCBI taxonomy): Eukaryota > Viridiplantae > Streptophyta > Magnoliopsida > Lamiales > Lamiaceae > Pogostemon > Pogostemon cablin. The sequence goes on along the minus strand of CM042963.1, from coordinate 16,235,263 downwards.
CTTTACCTAGAAAGAAGATGAGCAATTAAATACAAATCAAATATACATAACTATTAGCGGTAACATCGCCTTTCATTGTCAAAAACAAATCTTAATAGAGCTCGAGCGAGTCGATATTAAATAAAAATAGTATGTAACTCCTTAACATCAGTTCCCAATCTTACATAACCCATTTTCAATTCATCACTTAAACGAAACGATAGGAAATAAATTTGAATTCGAAATAAAAATTCTGAATTTTTTCATCTAGTGGCAGTTTACGAGAAAAATCATAACTAATTTTAAAAAATTCGGATTAAGGCGTTTCAAGTGGCTACAGAAAGCTAACAAGTTCAGCTACATACAGAAATTGAGTTTTCAAATTTCTAAGAGCAATAACTATATCAAACACTGTTAGAACAGTTGCTGTGATTTACCCCAATACCAAAAAGAAATACCTCACAAAATTACAAAACTATGGAAGAAGGAAACTTGATTCACACATTACTTACCTCAACATAACTTAGAAACCACCTAGAATGAGGGTTGTAAGAGAGAATTTGATCGGAAGGGTTTCTCCTCTTTTCCCCTCTTCTATTTTTTTTCTCCCGTTCTCTTTTTTTTTTTCTTCCTTCTTTTTTTTATTATGAAATATGATGTATGAGGCTATTTCAGTGGGCTGGCCCTAATAATATGTTATGCCATTTAAGTGGGCTGAACCTTTGGACCACAAATATAAATAAATAAATAGATTTTGGGCTTAAAAAAATTATAGTTGGGCTAAGATATTATAAGGTATCCCCTCCTCTAAAAAGTTTTGTCCTCGAAACATAAACGTACCTAGAGATGAAAAGAGATTTTGATGTTGTTGACGCATGACTGACTCTGGTTCCCACGTTTCTTCTTCAACTTGATCACTTCTCCATAGAACTCTCACCATAGGAATGGATTTATTACGAAGCATTTTCTCTCGGTGATCTACAATTTGAACAAGTTGGACTTCGTACAATAGATTTTTCTTTAATAAAACTGGGGAATATTCGAGCACGTGCGAAGGATTTGGTTCATATTTTCTAAGCATAGAGATATGGAAGACATCGTGAATCTTTGACAATTTGGATGGTAGCTCAAGTCGGTACGCGACACGACCAATCCTTTGCAAGATCGTAAACTGGCCAATATACCTTGGACTTAACTTTCCTCGACGGCGGAATTGTAATACGCCCTTCCATGGAAAAACTTTCAGAAAGACTTTGTCTCCTTCATTAAACTCCAACTCGCGCCTCCTATTATCTGCGTAGCTTTTCTGTCGATCTTACGCTGCTTTAAGTCTGTCTCGAATAAGTTGTATTTTTTCCTTCGCATCTTCGATAAGCTCTACTGGTTCAATTTGTCTCTCGCCAACCTCATCACAAAAGAGTGGTGTTCGACACTTTCGGCCATAGAGAGCTTTGAATAGGGGCATTCCAATGCTTGAATGATAATTGTTGTTATAAGCGAACTCCATCAAAGTCACGCACTTATCCCAGCTACCTCCCAAATTTAACACCACTGCACGTAGCATGTCCTCTAGTGTCTGTATAGTTCTCTCTGATTGTCCATCAGTCTGTGGATGAAACGAGGTACTGAATAGTAATTTTGTACCCAACGCTCTTTGCAGACTAGGCTAAAAACGGGAAGTGAATCTTGGATCACGATCAGATATGATTGACACTGGTACTCCGTGCAATCTCACGATCTCATCGACATATAACTTGGTAAGTTTCTCTAAAGATTCGTCGGTGTGCACTGGAAGAAAATGTGCCGATTTCGTCAGACGATCGACAATGACCCAGATTGAGTCATGACCCTTTTGGGTTCGAGGTAAATCAGAAACAAAATCCATCGTGATGTTCTCCCATTTCCACTCAGGAATAGGTAGTGGTTGAAGTATGCCGGCTGGTTTTTGGTATTCCGCTTTAATCTGTTGGCATGATAAACACTTTGATACGAATACAGCAATGTCTCGCTTCATACCTGCCCACTAATAATGCTTCCAAAGTGTTCTGTACATCTTGGTACTACCAGGATGCACAACATAGGCTGAAGAATGGGCTTCCTCAAGAATAGTTCTACGAACATCAAGTTCTGATGGAACACAAACACGATTTTTAAAAGTAAGGATTCCGTCATCCCGAATCTGAAATTCTATTTTTTTCCTTTATTTAGCTTCGCCATCTTCTGTTGTAAATCAGCATTGTATGATTCTTTTTCTCGAATTTGCTCAAACAAGGTAGGTCTAACCTCGAATTTGGCGATTAAAGCGGAATCATTAGACTTTTTACAATCGTGCAAAATGTGTAAAGATTTAAATTGCTCCAACATCAGAAGATAAAAGGATCGAATCGAAGCAAGTGAGGTAGAAGAATTTCTACTCAGAGCATCTGCAACAACGTTCGTCTTGCCAGGATGATAATCGATGACTAAGTCATAGTCACTAATCAACTCCATCCATCGCCTTTGCCTGAGGTTGAGCTCCTTTTGTGTGGTGATATACTTTAAGCTCTTGTGATTAGTGAAAACCCGACAAATTGTACCATAAAGATAGTGCCTCCATATTTTCAATGCAAAGATGATTGCGGCCAACTCTAAATCGTGTGTAGGATAATTTTCTTCATTTTTCTTCAATTGCCTTGAGGCGTAGGCAATAACCTTTCTTTCTTGCATGAGAACGCATCCTAATCCTTGTCTCGAGGCATCGCTATAAATGGTAAATTCTCCAATCGCTGGGTCTGGCAAAGCAAGAATATGAGCTGAAATGAGACGTCTTTTCAATTAGTGAAATGCTTCCTCGCATTCTTCACTCCATTCAAATTTTACCCCTTTTCGAGTTAATTTAGTCAAATATGAAGCCAACAACGAAAAGTCTTTGACAAACCATCGATAATTTCTAGCTAACCCCAGAAAACTACAAATCTCTGTCACGTTCTTTGGATGCTCCCAATCCAGTATAGCTTGAATTTTTACTGGATCGACGTAGATTCCTTCTTTAGAAATGCAATGACCCAAAAAGCTTACGTAACGAAGCCAAAATTCACACTTTGAGAATTTAGCATAAAGCTGATTTTCTCTGAGAATATTCAGAGCAATTCTTAGATGATGAGAATGTTCTTCGTCTGATTTAGAATAAATAAGAATGTCATCAATGAAGATGATGACAAACTTATCTAAGTACAACCGAAAGGCCTGATTCATAAGATCCATAAAAGCTGCAGGAGCATTTGTGAGTCCAAAAGGCATAACACAGAATTCGAAATGACCGTATCTGGTTCGAAAAGCAGACCTAGGGATATCAGATTCCCTAATTCTGAGTTGGTGATAACCAGATCGCAAATCAATTTTTGAGAACACAGTTGCTCCTTGCAATTGATCAAATAGATTATCAATTCTCAGAAGAGGATATTTGTTCTTGATTGTCACCTTGTTCAATTATCGGTAGTCGACACATAGGCGAAATGATCCGTCTTTCTTCTTGACAAAAAGAACTGGAGCACCCCACGGAGATGTGCTAGGTCGTATGAACCCTTTATCTAATAATTCTCCAAGTTGTTTATGGAGTTCCTTGAGCTCAACTGTCGACATTCGATATGGAGTAATTAATATAGGTGTGATTTCAAGAAGTACGTTAATGGAAAAAATCAATCTCTCAATTTGGAGGATGTCCTGGTAAGTCTTCGGGAAAGACATCAGGAAATTCATTCACGATCGGGATGTCATCTAGTTTAGTCTCAGAAAGAGAAGTATCGATGACAAATGCCAAGAATGCCTCACAACCCTTACGAATTAATTTATGCGCAGACAACATTGAAATAAAAGAGAGCGATCTCGTTTGAAGTTCACCTTCAAAAACAAGTTCTGGGAATCCTGGTCTAGGCAAAATAACAAGCTTCTTATGGCAGTCGAGAATTGCATGATGAGAAGAAAGTCAATCCATACCAAGAATAACATCGAGATCAATCAAAGTCTATGGTATTAATTCAGCCTCTAGAATGACATCTTTAATCTTCAATGGACAATCAAAGAACACCGAATCACGAATTAGACGCTCTCTAAGAGGGGTATGAACTATGATTCCAGTGACAAATAAGAAATATGATAATTTAAGATTGCAGCAAGATCCTTCCGGATATAAGACCTATCAGAACCCGGATCAAATAAAGCATAGACCTGGTGGTCTCCAACAAACACATGGCCTAAAGAAGCAAGATTAGGTGAGATTGTGATTTAAAAGTTCGAAAAGATAAAATTTCTTACGAATATTTTATTCATAATCAAGTGGCATAACAAGGTGGGGTTAGATCTAGCATGTAAAAATACTCGGATTATAAAATACCTGTCACAACCTTTGGATCTGAGGGAGCCTCCTCCTGGAAAATATGAAATACTCTAGTTTGATTCCTTCCTTGCATAGGTAATCGAGTACTAGGGCCGCTTGAGGCATCAGGCACTCTGGTAGCTGCGGATCGAGTATCTCTGGGTGTAGAATATGTTAGTCTACCACGAGGCTAACCAGAACTCTGACTACTCGCTCCCATAAACTGAGGATAAGAACTTCGCATATGCCCTGGCTGTCGACACTAAAAAGTAAAAACATACCTGAGAAGCCTTGCAGGGACCGTCGTGATATTTTAAGCAATTCTGGCACTTGCGATTTTTACCAACCGATCCCAAGGCCTCTATTAAACTGCTCCCAAGGCTGAGGAAAACTAATAGATACCGAACTTGGTATGCTACGCGAAGATCCCACACCTCTATTCATCTTTGATGCATTTCCTGGAAATGCACTCCCTTGCCTTTTCTTTTGAGACCGTTCTGCAAGCTTATGTCTAGCCTGAACTAAACTTTCTACCCTTAGGGCTTCCTTTACGAGCTCGTCAAGACTCTCGTACTTGTCTCCGGACTTGATGCGATCTCGAATATTTAGATTAAGACCATCTTCAAATCTCTTGCATAAGTCTATCATCGTATATGACTCAGGAGCGAATTCTCGCAATTCAAGAAATTTGCTTTCGTACTCCACGACTGACATAGTGCCTTGAAAGAGGTTAAAGAACTCCTTTCTCTTCTGATCTTTGATGTACTGAGAGAAGTATCGATCTTTGAATCTAACTACAAAGATAGCCCACGTAATAGTAACCGAAGATGTCTCTTTTAAATTCTGCCACCATCGTCGTGCGTCTGGGCCTAACAGCTTGGTCGCAATGACCACATGATAATATTCTTCAATCATCAAAGTATCAAAGATCTCTGTAATCTCCTTTAACCACGCGCCTGCTTTAGAAGCATCTCTTGCACCGTCAAATTTTGAAGTTCCCATGTTTTCAACTGCTTTCACCAAATCAGGTATAAAAAGTGCACCTCGAGAAGTAGAACCTCCTAAGGCTATTTCTGGATTAGAAACTGGTACATGAGATGTAGGTCAAATCGGTTCATGAGCGCGAATAACATCCTCGGTGACAGTCGTAGGTGGTGGAACACCATCTCGAATGTAATCATAATACAACTGGTACTGCTCCGGTGTCATCATGTGCTCAACATGCAATTGAGCCCGTGGTTACTCTACCCAGGTAATCGGCACCCTATGATCAGAATTGATAGGGTCCATAAACGTCAAATGAATGGCATGATCAGAAGAAACATGTCCTCGAGGCCTACGAGGAACAGAAGAGAGTAGAGGACTCGGAGGATCACGAGGAGTGTGTCCTCAATCTCGACCTCGACGACGAACTAGAGGTGTCATAATGACTAAAAGGAAGAAAGAAATAAAGAAAGAAAAAAATGCAAGGTCAACATCAAGGTAATACGATACCCTCGAATGATATGGAAATAAAATTGGATTCGTTGGCTCGACTCGAAAAGAATGAGAATCATATAACCAGGCTTTGATACCAAGAAAGTTGTCACGCCCTGACCGCAAACGGAATGCAACAACCACCACGTTAACCATAAATTTTGCGGAATGGGTGCACTCCACTCCCCGAAAATTTATAGAAAATGTAAGGCATGCTATCAAGTACCTGTAGAACTGAACAACTGATAACAACGGGTACAACCCAAGCACATTATTTCATAACGTATCAACAAGGATTTACAAAGGTATAAAATTCAACGATGTAACTCGGTCTGGAAAATATACACAAGAGATATAACATCGCGAAAGTCAAAAAAAATACATCAAGGGGGTTACCATATATAACTATACAATCTCGCCAATGGATCCGCCAAATTTTTACACAAAAAGAAAAGTATCAAAGCACTGATCAGATGACGAGCAACAATAGGCAACCTCCAACCAAAAATATATCAACAGCCTGAAAAGGAAGGAAATGATAGGGGTGGCAAAACCACTAGCTCAGTGAGGTGATAAGCCGGTCACCCCAACCCTTATACGAAGCATGTATTCACGCTAGCGGCTCATAACATAAAATCCAACCTTTCGTCCCACAATAATTATTTCTCACTCAATATACACATTAACAAAAATAAAACCTATGTGCGCATTTACGAATAACATAATTAGTTCAAACAACATGTTATTACATAAAAGACGCGTGGGTAGTCAATATCCTCCTCGAACTGATCTCTCCGTCGAGAGTCAGTCTGAGCCCGTCACTGTTACTCTAGACAAAATGCATGTTAATGTTCTTTCTCAACGCACACCAAGTGCTAAAGTTCACAATTCAATATTGATGTGATCCTTGAAATGATCAAACATATAAACATATATGACATGCATGTCCCACACCGGAGATGTTGACTGAGCCTATAATAGACTGATCCATCTAACGATCACCTTCCAGAGTATCAGTATTTGGCAAATGGATAGGTGCCCCATTAGATCTAACTCACCCGGGTTTGCCAAGCCACGGGCGACTTGTTTGTCACTCTAACTCACCCGAACCGCGACAATTCAGGCTACTTAATCATTGTCGCTCCAACTCACCCGAACCGTGATCAATTCGGGCTACTTAACCTTGGTACCAGGTATACATATGCATCATGAGATGAATAACAACTCAAGTCATAGTCTTAATTGGCATACAAGTCACAAGAATAACCAGAAATCAATCCGCAAATAATTCACAATAAAGGCTATCAGATATCGAGCCGGAAAGGCTCTTCAACATAAGTTAAAATCAACAATACCCATATGAAATAATATAAGATAATCAATTTACCATATTAGGCCAATCAGGCTCTAACCATAACAATCGAGCCAATCAGGCTCTTTACCACATAACACATTACCAAATAATTTTCTTATCAATTAACTAAAATAAAACGAATGCAAATTTATCGAGGGTCCATACTTCCCACAAGAGAAGGCGTTCCCGAATTATAAACTCACACCTTCCTTCTTCGATGGTTTTTTACCTAGAAAGGAGATGAGCAATTAAATACAAATCAAATATACATAACTATTAGCGGTAACATCGCCTTTCATTGTCAAAAATAAATCTTAATCGAGCTCGAGCGAGTCGATATTAAATAAAAACAGCATGTAACTCCTCAACATCAGTTCCCAATCTCACATAACCCATTTTCAATTCATCACTTAAACGAAACGATAGGGAAAAATTTGAATTCGACATAAAAATTCTGAAATTTTCCAGCTAGCGGTAGTTTACGAGAAAAATCATAACTAATTATAGAAAATTCGGATTGAGGCGTTTTAGGTGGCTACAGAAAGCTAACAAGTTCAGCTACGTACAGAAATTGAGTTTTCAAATTTCTAAGAGCAATAGCTATGTCAAACACTGTTCAAACAGTAGCTGTGAATTACCCTAATATCAAAAAGAAATACCCCACAAAATTACAAAACAATGGAAGAAGGAAGCTTGATTCACACATTACTTACCTCAACATAACTTAGAAACCACCTAGAATGAGGGTTGTAAGAGAGAATTTGATCGGAAGGGTTTCTCCTCTTTTCCCCTCTTCTATTTTTTTTCTCCCGTTTTCTTTTTTTTTTTCTTCCTTCTTTTTTTATTATGAAATATGATGTATGAGGCTATTTCAGTGGGCTGGCCCTATTAATATGTTATGCCATTTAAGTGGGCTGAACCTTTGGGCCACAAAAATGAATAAATAAATAGATTTTGGGCTTAAAAAAATTCTAGTTGGGCTAAGATATTATAAGGTATCCCCTCCTCTAAAAACTTTCGTCCTCGAAACATAAACGTACCTAGACATGAAAAGAGATTTGGATGTTGTTGATGCATGACTGACTCTGGTTCCCACGTTTCTTCTTCAACTCGATCACTTCTCCATAGAACTCTCACCATAGGAATGGATTTATTACGAATCATTTTCTCTCGGCGATCTACAATTTGAACAAGTTGGACTTCGTACGATAGATTTTCCTTTAATACAACTGGGGAATATTCGAGCAAATGCGAAGGATTTGGTTCATATTTTCTAAGCATAGAGACATGGGAGACATCGTGAATCTTTGACAATTCGGATGGTAGCTCAAGTTGGTACGCGACACGACCAATCCTTTGCAAGATCATAAACTGGCCAATATACCTTGGACTTCACTTTCCTCGACGGCGGGATCGTAATACGCCCTTCCATGGAAAAACTTTCAGAAAGACTTTGTCTCCTTCATTAAACTCCAACTCGCACCTCCTATTATCTGCGTAGCTTTTCTGTTGATCTTGCGCTGTTTTGAGTCTGTCTCGAATAAGTTATATTTTTTCCTTCGCATCTTCGATAAGCTCTACTGGTTCGATTTGTCTCTCGCCAACCTCATCCCAAAAGAGTGGTGTTCGACACTTTCGGCCATAGAGAGCTTCGTACAGGGGCATTTCAATACTTGAATGATAATTGTTGTTATAAGAGAACTCCACCAAAGTCACATACTTATCCCAACTACCTCCTAAATTCAACACCACTGCACGTAGCATGTTCTCTATTTCAGTGGGCTAGCCCTAATAATATGTTATGCCATTTAAGTGGGCTGAAGCTTTGGGCCACAAAAATAAATAAATAAATAGATTTTGGGCTTAAAAAAATCTAGTTGGGCTAAGATATTATAGTTAAGGCCTTCCCCATTGATAAATTTTCGAAAGCAAGTTTTTTAGGAAAGGGGCCCACCTCATCTCCCCTCCAACTTCTCTCATCTCACGTGGCTTTAATAAAACAGCCTTTTCTCTCCTCTCTCTTCCTTTCTGCAGTCACTCTCTCTCCTTCGCCCTTTCTCTCTCTTCAAAAAACCCAGATAGTATGCACACTACCAGGGTTAAAACCTCATGCCCTCCCATTGATTAAAAACTCAACTCTAGGTTTTATTTAAAATCCACGTAGGAAAAAATCTCCCCGTTGGGCCCCATCGAAGTTAGTGGCTGAGATTAGCTCTACTACTTTCGCAGATCTGTCTGCCCAAAACCAGGAAGTCCACTGGACCACACCCCTCTCCGTTACATATTCCACTTTGCCCTTTTAACTATAATTAATCACATGTGCTTTGGTGCACCTACACCTCCTCTATTTTACCAATCCACAACCGACGCACCCATCCCGGTAAATTCCTATTGGGTATTAATTATTAACTCGCTTAACTACGGATATTTTAAATACTCCATTTTAGGAACTCTATGGCTTCTGCACAGATTTGTTAAACTAAACGAGCAGCTCGACTCGACTCATAAATAAATCTGACTTTATTAAGTTCAAAAGCTCAACTCGTTTTACATAATGAGGTGAGGCGAGCCGTGTTCGAATAAAGAGTTTTAGAGTCGAGTTTGAGCTTGCTCGTAAGCTTGTTCAAATTGAGCCGAATTCAAATTCGACTCGATAACTACTTAAGCCGAACTCGAGTACTACTCGATCTCATTTGACTCGTTTAATAGCCTACTTTTGCTTCACTAAAATGGATCGTAATTAATTTATCACAACTCGTCTTATAAATAAATCATGCGTAGAAATTTTACAAGTTTAATTATTATATAATTAACATAAAATATTTTCTCAAATAATAACTGTAGATTTATAACAATAATAACTAGATTATAACCAGACTAAAAGAGTATGATGCATTTGAAGTATCGATATACTTCTTCCGTCTGCTTTCAAAGGTATCATTTCCCTCTAATAAGCTGAAATTCTTGAGAGTGGACGGAGGGAGTATTTGATAAATTTAAATTATTAAATTGGAATTTTATTTAATATTTATTATAATAAAATAAAAATAATTAAAAATAAATTAAATCACTACATGATGAACTCTAATTTTTTGTTGTATCAATTCTAATTAAATCACTACGTGATGAACTCTAATATAATAACAAGTTCAGCTACGTACAGAAATTGAGTTTTTAAATTTCTAAGAGCAATAGCTATGTCAAACACTGTTCGAACAGTAGTTGTTAATTACCCTAATATCAAAAAGAAATACCCCACAAAATTACAAAACTATGAAAGAATGAAGCTTGATTCACACATTACTTACCTCAACATAGCTTAGAAACCACCTAGAATGAGGGTTGTAAGAGAGAATTTGATCGGAAAGGTTTCTCCTCTTTTCCCCTCTTCTATTTTTTTTCTCCCGTTCTCTTTTTTTTTCTTCCTTCTTTTTTTTATTATGAAATATGATGTATGAGGCTATTTCAGTGGGCTGGCCCTAATAATATGTTATGCCATTTAAGTGGGCTGAACCTTTGGGCCACAAAAATAAATAAATAAATAGATTTTGGGCTTAAAAAAATTCTAGTTGGGCTAAGATATTATAAGGTATCCCCTCCTCTAAAAAGTTTCGTCCTCGAAACATAAACGTACCTAGAGATGAAAAGAGATTTGGATGTTGTTGACGTATGACTGACTCTGGTTCCCACGTTTCTTTTTCAACTCGATCACTTCTCCATAGAACTCTCACCATAGGAATGGATTTATTACGAAGCATTTTCTCTCGGCGATCTACAATTTGAATAAGTTGGACTTCGTACTATAAATTTTCCTTTAATACAACTGGGGGATATTCGAGCACGTGCGAAGGATTTGGTTCATATTTTCTAAGCATAGAGACATGAAAGACATCGTGAATCTTTGATAATTCGGATGGTAGCTCAAGTCGGTACGCGACACGATCAATCCTTTGCAAGATCGTAAACTGGCCAATATACCTTGGACTTAACTTTCCTCGACGGCGGGATCGTAATACGCCCTTCCATGAAAAAACTTTCAGAAAGACTTTGTCTCCTTCATTAAACTCCAACTCGCGCCTCCTATTATCTGCGTAGCTTTTATGTCGATCTTGCGCTGCTTTAAGTCTGTCTCGAATAAGTTGTATTTTTTCCTTCGCATCTTCGATAAGCTCTACTGGTTCGATTTGTCTCTCGCCAACCTCATCCCAAAAGAGTGGTGTTCGACACTTTCGGCCATAGAGAGCTTCATACAGGGGCATTCCAATGCTTGAATGATAATTGTTGTTATAAGCGAACTCCACCAAAGTCACGTACTTATCCCAGCTACCTCCCAAATTCAACACCACTGCACGTAGCATGTCCTCTATTTCAGTGGCTGACCTTAATAATTCGTTATGCCATTTAAATGGGCTGAAGTTTTGGGCCACAAAAATAAATAAATAAATAAATAAATAGATTTTGGGCTTAAAAAAAATTCTAGTTGGGCTAAGATATTATAGTTACGGCCTTCCCCATTGATAAATTTTTGAAAGCAGGTTTTTTAGGAAAGGGGCCCACCTCATCTCCCCTCCAACTTCTCTCATCTCACGTGGCTTTAATAAAACAGCCTTTTCTCTCCTCTCTCTTACTTTCTGCAGTCACTCTCTCTCTCCTTCGCCCTTTCTCTCTCTTCAAAAAACCCAGATAGTATGCACACTACCTGGGTTAAAACCTCATGCCCTCCCATTGATTAAAAACTCAACTCTAGGTTTTATTTAAAATCCACGTAGGAAAAACCTCCCCATTGGGCCCCATCGAAGTTAGTGGCTGAGATTAGCTCTGCTACTTTCGTAGATCTGTCTGCCCAAAACCAGGAAGACCACTGGACCACACCCCTCTCCGCCACATATTCCACTTTGCCCTTTTAACTATAATTAATCACATGTGCTTCGGTGCACCTACACCTCCTCTATTTTACTAATCCACAACCGACGCGCCCATCCCGGTAAATTCCTATTGGGTATTAATTATTAACTCGCTTAACTATGGATACTTTAAATACTCCATTTTAGGAACTCTATGGCTTCTGCACAGATTTGTTAAACTAAACGAGCAGCTCGACTCGACTCATTAATAAATCTGACTTTATTAAGTTCAAAATCTCAACTCGTTTTACATAATGAGGTGAGGCGAGCCGTGTTCGAATAAAGAGTTTTCGAGTCGAGTTTGAGCTTGCTCGTAAGCTTGTTCAAATCGAGCCGAATTCAAATTCGACTCGATAACTACTTAATCCGAACTCGAGTACTACTCGATCTCATTTGACTCGTTTAATAGGCTACTTTTGCTTCACTAAAATGGATCGTAATTAATTTATCACAACTCGTCTTATAAATAAATCATGCGTAGAAATTTTACAAGTTTAATTATTATATAATTAACATAAAATATTTTCTCAAATAATAACTGTAGATTTATAACAATAATAACTAGATTATAACCAGACTAAAAGAGTATGATGCATTTGAAGTATCGATATACTTCCTCCGTCCGCTTTCAAATGTATCATTTCCCTCTAATAAGCTGAAATTCTTGAAAGTGGACGGAGCGAGTATTTGATAAATTTAAATTATTAAATTGGAATTTTATTTAATATTTATTATAATAAAATAAAAATAATTAAAAATAAATTAAATCACTACATGATGAACTCAAATTTTTTATTGTATCAATTCTAGAGTGCACTCTAGAACGCATAAATATCAAATTTTTAACGTTCACATCTATATTTTGAGTTGATATTCAATACATTTCCTTATACTTTATAATCATTAATTTTATTAGTAATATATAATATATTTTTAATAAATATATTAAAGCAAAAATTTGTGTGCACACACCACACTTCGTACGTCTTTAGAATTTTGTATTAGACTAATTACAGTGTGCACTCGGGTGCATCCATATACAAATATAAACAAAAACATATACAATTATGAGCAAAAATGTATATAATTTAATTGTTATCCAATTATTAAAAAACATGTATACACTATTGAATAAAAAGTTATATACATATGATGTTAGTTTTTTTAATAAAAAATTTAGTGTGAAAAAAGTATACAATTATTACAAAATACATATACAAAATAGAATAACATTTATACAAAATATAATTAAAAGGCATACATATATGGGTACACCCTTGCACTCGCGTGCACCCAATATACACTCTTTGTGTTAAATTGTATACCCTTTAGTATAAAGATGTGTATCCTTCTTTTTCTAAAAAAATAAAAAAAATATTAATAAAAAATGTATACCCTTTACAACAAAATGATATACCTTTATTAATAAAAGTGTATACCCTTTAGAACAAAATAATATATCCTTACCCATAATACTAAATTCTAAAGACGCACGGTGTGCCCCGAGCACCTCACTCATATATTAATATTCCCTCCATCCCATTTCAATGTTTACATTTCTATTTTGCGCGTCTCATTTCAATATTTACGTTTTCCTTTTTGGAATATGGGACCCACCAAAAACAATTAATATATCATCCAACATTAATATACCTACCCACTTTATATTAAATATTATATTTTTCCACCCACTATCTATTAAAATATTATACTTCTTAATCAATGTACAAAAAGCAAACGTAAACACTGAAACGGGACGGAGGGAGTGCATTTTTATATTTAATTGTCCAATAAATTAATAAGAAATTCGTTTAAAAGTTGCTAGTATGGGCTTTTATTTATTGAAAAATGTTTTTATAAGAAAATAGTACTCCCTCCGTTCCGAGTATGTTTATCCATTTGTAATGTAAGACGGATAAACGGGTAATTTTGAGAGAAGAAATTAAAAAAAGGTTGTTTAGAATGATAAATAAAGTATAAAAAAATACTCCGTTAGGTGTAAAAAGTAGATAAGATGTAGAGTGTAATTTTATCATTTATGGAATGTGTAAAAGTACTTGGAACACCCTAAAATGAAAAGTGATTAAAAATACATGGGACGGGGAATATCAAATTTGGTAATGTAACTTTGGATAAATTCAATTTTAGTTTTATATATTTTTATTTTTTTAGTTTTAATTATTTTGTGTCAATTTTAATTATGTAGTTTTTTACCTTTTCAATTTTATTTATTTTACAAAAATTTTGCTAAACTTATAAGGTTGGAAGAACTTATGGGACTTGCAAAGCTTTTATAGAGGAACCAAAACTGAAAATTTAAAAAGTTATAGTATTGAAAATTATACTAATGCTAATAGAATTAAAAAGGCAAAAAATTTTGTGTACCCAAACGTATGGGACACATTCCGTGCATTTTTAGAATTTTGTGTTAAATTGTATACCCTTTAGTATAAAGATGTGTACTTTTATGTTTTGAAGAAAAATAAAAAAATATTAATGAAAAGTGTATATCCTTTACACAAAATGGTGTACCGTTATTAATTAAAGTATATAGCATTTAAAACAAAAAAATTACCTTTATACATAATACTAAATTCTAGAGGCGCACGGTGTGCACCCGGGCGGACGCAAGCCTCACTCTTTATTCCAATCAAAATTAAATGACGGAAATTAATAATATCTCATGTTTTTATTTGCTAACAAAATTTATAAGTTTTTGTTTTATATTTTAGCCTCAAATAAATAATAGTACTAACTCATTTTCTCCATAAAATATTAATTTATAATTTTCACATAAATTAAACAATATAATTTTTAAATATAATTTTTAATGTTTTATTTTTTAAATTAAATTAAATTAAATGATGTAGTATGCAATATTTTAACTTTTTTTAATGTAGTATATAATTATAGAGAACTAAATATCTCAATAAATAATGTGGAAAGGCTCATTCTCTTATTCACTCATATTAAAAATTTATAGATTAACAAATAAGAATTTATATACTCAAGTCCAACAAATGTTTGCATCCCTCCTCCGGTATAGAGATTAAAAAATTGATAACTTATAGGTGTATTGTGATATTCTTTTATAATAAATAAATGATAAAGTATGTTAAGTGTATTAGGTATGATTGATTTTTTTGTAAATAAAGTATATGGAGAAGGGTGATTGTGTATGACATTTTACTTTTTAAGAAATGTACAAAATTTTATAAAACAACACAAAATAAAAAGTGTGCAATTAAAAATGGGATGAAGTAAATACTTTATTAGCAAATTTTGTGAAAATTTTAAAATAAAAAAATTAGGGTCACTTACTATTGAGTACATAAAATAATGCATAATTGCTATAAACTACATGACTCAAAGCACTATTACTCATAACTACACAATTATGATTGTGATACCATAAATACTATATGTGTTTGCACAAATTTATTTTTGCACATTTTGTTTGCACATTTTAAATTCCAGCGGCGGAGGTCAGGCGGCTGTTTGTTTTGCACAATTTTATTTTGTACAATTTTGTTTTACACAATTTGTATTGCACTTTTTTTATTTTTGCACATTTTAAGTTACGACAGAGGAGGTCAGGCGACGGTCCGACGGAGGTCCGGCAGTGGGTGGGTGGGTGGGGGATAGGGTTCGTTTTCACAATTTCGTTCGTTTTGCACAATTTCGTTTTGCACAGTTTTGTTTTGCATATTTTTTTGCATAATTTCTTTACACATTTTTTTGCACAATTTTTTTCCACATTTTATTTTACAAAATTTCGTTTTGCACAAGATTCCTCGCCTTTAAACATTAAGTCTGTCGAAATACTTGGCTTTCTCATGCGTAGTCTGGAAATGGGCATGACCAAATTTAGAGGATGTATCAATGAACTTCAGTTTGATCTTCTCCAATGCAAGCCTGGATGTCTGGTTCAACAATGACTGCCTCAAAGTGACGACACGCTTCTTTGGCCCCACAAGCAGCCCTTTATCAAGAGATAGTCTTCCTTCACCACCCCATAGTGAGGGAACCCTCCCAATGGTATGATGTCCTTCTCAGTCCTACAAGTTATCGTGTGTTGAATAGAAATTAGGATCACCTCAACTTGGAATTCTAATGCTAGAAGAAATTTAAAGTGCAAGCCAGCAAGCGGTATATATATGAGATTCCTGACCACTTTTGCCCAATTTGTAAATCTTTTTGTTCATTTCAGTTTTGAGATGGCATCCATTTTGCCAACTCTAGCAATAGTAAATGAGACTCTTGCAGGATGCCAGGCACCAATACAGGTGACCTTGCGGAGAACACGGTGGGTCTTGCATGGAAGACATTGTGACACCCCAATGGGTCACCACACCCTCATATCCTTTATCCTTTGTCACTCCAACAACATCAATCATCTCATCTTTCTGGAAAACACAGCATCCACAGGAATTTGCTTCTAAAAAAAGCCATATACATAGTCAACCTTCTTGGCAACATCACCACCATTAACTTGAATCTCCCACCATATTCTTCTTCTTCCCGTTCTCTTCGTCCGATTTATGACTCGCCATTTCTTCCGATTCAATTCACCGACTAGACACGAACGATTTTCACTTCTGCTGGTTGCTTCCAACTTGAAGATCAAGCAGTTTATCTAGAATCAAGATTGCATTAACTTTAGCCAAATGATTCAATTCATTAATTAATTAAAAAGAATATTTGATAAATTAATTACCAGTGCAACCCTGGATGAGTTCAGATCCTTTGAGAACATACTCAGCTCCTTCTGATGGTTAAATCACATCATTTTCTACCACATTCCACACATACCCATTCTTGTAGCTCCTATAACACATTACCTCTGAGAATATACACACACATATACATAAAACATTACAACATCCTAACATAATCATAATTCATATAAACTCCACAAAAATACCTTTTGCAAGACCATGAATAGAGTAAAGGCATCCCTTTACCCTTGAGAAGAGTGAGGCAATCCATAAATCTACACCAAAAGAAATAAAAATAAAAACAGGGGAAATTGGGCTTTAATGTATTACTGATATAATGATTGAGCCTAAAAAAAGCTATATAATAGTCTTAAATATAGTACTAGATGTATCCCAAGAGCATGAGAAAGAGCACGAAAACTGTATCCCAATCTATTCAATTCGGCATTGCACAAGTCTTAGAATCACAATCGGTAATAATCAGCATTCTGTCAAAGAATTATCTATAAAATGATACTCAAAATATAAAAGGTACTCCTATATGTGGTTGGCTTCATACAAAATTCCCAAACTTTGCTTACACGTAGAATCTTGAACCAGTGAAGAACTAAAAAAACTTCAACTACAAATCATAGAACACATTAACATTCATGAAAACATAGATTTTATATCTCCTAAAATAACATTCACGCAACCAATTAGACGAATACATAGCAATCTCAGAATATATGTGAATAAAATAATCAGGGAGCCAAGGCAGAATTAGCTGATCAAATACGAAATTTTGTGAAAAAAACAGAGGCAGAAGGAAGAAATATGAAGGGAGAAATATCCTCTTGCCGCGAAGGGAGATCTGAAGAAGGACCGGCGGCGGCCGAGGGTGTGACTCCGACGAAGAGAGAAGTCAATCGGTGTAATGGTTGTCGGAGAAAGGTTGGGTTGATCGGATTCAGATGCCGATGCGGTGAGTTATTCTGTGCCTATCATCGGTATTCCGACCCACTGTACTTGCCCGGCCTCGCTTGCCCCACGATAGGGTGTGGCGGCTTGAGTTCGACCAAGTAGATCGAGCCGATATCTTTGGTGCAGAAGCAGTGGAGGAAGGTCAGTGAGGGAGAGAGAAGGGAAGCGGCGGTTGGAGTCCCAGCAGCGGCCAAAGGGGTATTATTTCCCATCTCACCGCCCTAATTTTCTCTCCGACGCTAATTATACATACAACTCTTAGCGCAGTTCCGATCCCGTCAGAAGAAGAGAATTTGAGGAAGCTTCCGCGGTGGAGACGGGGCTGGAGCGGTGGAGCAGTGGTCGATATTCAAGGGTAAGGAGGGAGAAAACGTGGAGGTCCATCTGAGATTTGGAATGTGTATTTGAGCGTGGGGTAATTTTGTCCATCTCTTGTTAAATTGTGTACCTGATAGGATTTTTTCTTTTTCAATGTATCTCACAACAAATAAGCCTGAAAGTGTGTATCTGATAGTAATAAACCCAAAAAATTATTAAATTAAAAAATGCATATATACTATTAAATAAAAATTAATACACGTGTACGCGTACATCCCGGTCACATATTATCAACTCTTGCCCAAAATATCAAAGTGGGTAGAGTATTTATGAGGAATGTTTTGCAAATGAATTGTATCTTATCCCGTGCATCTAGGTGTAATTAAATATATATATATATATATATATATATATATATATATATATATATATATATATATATATATATATTAATTTTATTTAATAATATAGCATGTATTCTTTAATAAATATATTTATCACATGTTAAAAAAATTTAATCATCTGTAGGATATATAATCTTTTTATACTGTGAAACACCAATAAAACCGTAAGTGATATTCATTTGTTAAGGAGAATTTTGATGTCGTTTAATTAAAATTACCGCACCTAAAAATGGTAAAAGAGAGAATTACAGCGTGGCAGTCAAAGTACAATGAGTGGTAAAAGGTGAAATTCCACACCCCACTTTTATGTACAGGTAACAGTTTCCAACTGCGTTCAGCTGCAGGGAATAAATCCCACACCAATATATAGCGCTACTCTAGAGAGAGAAAATTTCGGAGAAGAACACAACACACAAGAATTATTGGTCGCCTCCGGCTTCCCTTCAGGACTTCACTCAGGTAAATTTTGTAATCCCAAACCCTAATTCCACTTTCTAAATGTTACCAATTTCAAGTCATAATTCATCGCTTCAATTTAATTTTCTTTTCCATAAGAATAAACACTTCGGTTCAATTTTAATTTTAATTTTATTCAAGGATTGTGTTTTTGGGAAATTAGGCGCTAATTTTAGTTGAATTACTCTCCTTCTCTCTTATTATCATAGTGGAAGATTTTGGGTCTTAATTGAGCCGATTCAATGTCATTGAAATCCCGACGGAGCTGATTATTTTTTACAGATTCCTGAAGATTATCTGTATGTTCGTTTATCTGCTTTTATTAGTGAAAAAAAAAAATTGATTGCCGGGTGTGTTAAAAGGCCTTATAATTGATGACATTCATGTTTTTCTGTGCAGGTTTTCGTTCGTCAATTGGCATTATGACGTCATCTGTTCACAGCCTCTCTTGTAATTTGTGGACTTAAGTTAAGGGATTAATGCTACATGCATGTTAATTGATTATTTTGTTTATATGTGTTCCTTATTCTGAATACATCTATGCGTTAAACGTTGGAGTCCAGTGTAGTATCTTTTGGGTTTTATTGGATTATATTGCAAAATTTGGTATTTGAAATGATGTATTTGAGTTGAAAGTAAGCTTACAGTGGCTGAGGAAAACAAATTATTGCCTCCTTGTCTTTAGAAGGTAGTGATGGTCAAAGGAAGTATTGTAATAGAAAATGCTAAAGGTTTATGTATGGGTGATTGATCGGAACATATAACATACTAAAGCTCACTGGAAGAATTACTTTTAGTTTGTTTGTCAAACTCAATTCGGGTTCTTGCAGATATGGGGGAATTGAGCTAAATTTGTAGTGATTATGAAAGGTGGCAATGATATATTAATCTTTTAATTCAGTTAATGGAGAATTTCCATTTATTTATCAGTTACTATAGTTTTGTTGATATGATCACTGGAAGGCCCAAGTAGAATAGCGACTTAGGATTTGCACATGTGCAAGGTTATTCCCATCTGGGAGTGGATCTAAGTAATTTTACCTCTGTCTTTGCAATATTACAAACGGAGTGCTGCCATTTCCAACAATAAACAAATGTTGGTATTTTTACCGTGTTATTGTGAAATGTGGTCATAAACTCTTCATTCCTTATGCACTTAGTATATTCATTGTTTAAAGCTCTCCGTCTGTATATGATAGCCAGATAATAGTGAGGCCGATGAGCAACATAGGCACACAGAGTCTCACATACAGCCCTTGTCTCCAGCTAAAGGTGACCCACCCTGGTATTGCATCACCAACAATGCACTACGGAACACCTGCTCAACTTGGAGTTGCGAATGTAATGTTACTTCATGGATTGCTAGTTTTCTTGTTATGGGTTATGGCTGTCATCACATCTTTGCTAAGTTTACAAGTGCTGAGATCATAGTTTTGATTTCTGTGCTATTCTGTTTATTTTTTCTTTTACTATGAGAATCCCTTCAGTATGTGAGTTTTGTCAGATCCTATCAAATAGTCTTACTGCCATGGTTCTCTTGAATCTAATGCAATTCCCTATTGAAGATATAGTAGTTAGTATATTACTCTTTGTGGAGTCATTTGTGTGGAAGATATAGGATTTGAATTGTCACTTCGATTATAGCATCTACGTTATTTTCCTATATGATCCATGGATAGACTTTGATCCAGAGATTGAATTAACTTTAAGTTTGATAATTCCTGATAAGTAATTCTACCGATTTCCAATATTTGCAGGCCCAAACAGCATATCCATATTCAGATCCTTACTACAGGAGCATATTTGCTCGTTATGAACCACAGCCGTATCCAGCACAACCTTACCCTGCGCAGCCTATGGTACTTTTATGCTAGTCTCCTCATCATAATGGAATTGTTCAATATATTTTGGGTTCTAAAAGTGCTCTTACTTCAGGTGCACCTTCAGTTGATGGGAATTCAGCAAGCCGGTGTTCCTTTGCCGTCTGAAGCAGTAGAGGAGCCAGTCTTTGTCAATGCAAAACAATATCATGGCATCATGCGACGACGTCAATCCCGTGCAAAGGCCGAGTCAGAAAATAAACTTTCCAAACCTCGAAAGGTACTGATGCACTTGTTGATCTTCTCTGGGAAGATGTCATGAGTTCTTTATTCTTGGGTCTCAATTAAAGAACCATTCGACCTCATGTGGGGCCTCTTGGGTGCATACCAGGCACTTATCACATGCATGCCCTGTGTGTAAAGCATGTGATCAGGTCCCAGGTTTTATGCACCAGATGTAGGGTCCAAATAACCCTCATTTAAAATGTTGTCTGACAAATAACTTCTGCTATAAGGTAAAATCTAAGAATGATGTTTGATACTTGTTCCAATCTTCCATAGTTGTGGCACATTTGTTGACCTTTCACTTGGAGGAAGAGCGGGACATCCTTAAAAGAACACTTTGCCTTGAAATTTGTCCAAGTGGAAGCTACATTTAAGACACTTCACAATTGATGATTTTTGCAGCCCTACTTGCATGAATCTCGGCATCTGCACGCTTTGAGACGAGCTAGAGGTACAGGAGGCCGCTTCCAAAAGAAGAATGACAACAAGAAGAAAGAGGTGGAATCAAGTGATCAAAGATCACAGGAATACATTAACCTCAACAGTCCGGAAAATGTAGCTTGAATGCCGTTATCAATGACCATCGGCACAGAACACAAAAATTTGCTATCACATGTCAATCTACAATGGCAATTGATTAAGATGGTTCACTGGTCACCTGAACTTACATTATGGTTCCGTTTGTGTACATTCCATTATATAGGTTTTTGTAGGAGCTGTAGTTTCATCAGATTGTCAATTTCGATAATGCAGTGTCAAGCAATCATGTAACTTTGGGTGTGATCAAAGCAATGGTTGATTTGCCATAGAGATTTCATACTTCAATTTGAGGTTGCATTTCATTCCAAAGATTTGAATATAAAGGGAGTACTCAAAATGTTCTACATAAAAGCATTTCAAGATTAAACACCTAAACAAAAGAACCCTAGGGCATGTTTGTTCAAAACCCACCCGATCATCTATTGGCTTCACTTGTGCAATTACAACAAATGGAAATATGGCTTCACTTGTGTAATTACAACAAATGGAAATAGCACGCCAAAAAATTGGCTTAGATGAGTATTGCAAGGCCCTCTTTCTTTGGAGGTATGGTTGTCTTGTTTCCAGGGAAGGCATGGCGCGAGATATCAACGAGGGCCTTGAAGCTATACGGCTCGTGCATGGACAATTCAGACAATACTTTCCTGTTCAATTGAACATTCTCCTTCATCAGTCCATGCATGAAATTTCCATAGTTCACCTGTCATTTAGAACGGAATAATATGGTTATTAGTACAACATGCTTATATCATTTTTCTAGTGACTATAAAAGAGTAAATTCAGATGCTTAAATCTATAGGCTATCATCACTGGTTGTAAGGAAGAGTGCCCATTTAATAAATATACATGCAAAGAATAAGACCGCATTTAAATACCATCTATCTAAGAGTGAATGAACCAGAGACATAAACATATTAGCAATTGGGATCCCTGAAAGAAGGATGAGCAAATTGCCTTAAATATAAATAGGGGTGTATATGAGTAGAGTAGAGTCGAGTCGAGCTATTCAAGCAATCGAATCGAGCCTGAACGAGCTCTTAATTTTATTGTATAAAAGTCTGTTCATGCATAATCTCAAGTCTTTTAAAAAAAAAAACGATAGGATTCATTTATATACTAGCCCAACAGGCTAACGTCGGACTCTTCGATAATCAACCGAGAGACCAGTCCTCCACAAGGGGATTACAACTCCATAAAGGAGATTTCAACACCTCACAAGGAGGGCACACCCCATAAAGGAGACAATTAAAAGACAAGCTCAAACAGTCAGAGCAAAAGAAAGAGAAACATCAGGAGTAACAAATGCAAACTGAGCAAGAAACCTATTAGATCCATTGATGAACCCTCCCAAGACCCAACAACCAACAATGAGAAAAGAACAGAGAAACTAAACAGTCACATAGCATATGTAATGGATCTAAAAAATAATAAAAAAAGCAGCCAAAGAAGGCAATCCTCCTCTCCACCCGCCCGCCGCACCGCCACCTGCTCCGCATCCATCACCTCCTCTTCCTTCACCACATATCTGCCCAGACCGTGCAGGAATCGCAATCCCATACGAATGAGGATAAAACGAGCCAAAATCTATCGCTAGGGGAGAAGACGGGGCTGACGTTGCAGAGGGAGGGAAGGGAGGGATAGTGGCGGGCAGAAGGGGTGGGGAGGGGGGTTTCAGAATTGAAATTTGAACTTTAGAGAGAGAGAGGGAGTCTGGAGAGAAGGGGCGTTTTTTGAGAGGGATGATTTCTCTGTCAAACTAAGCATAATCTCAGGTCGATTATCAATTAGTTTGCTTTATTCAACATCTTATTTCTGTATGCAAATGTCGAATTCCATATCAATCGAAAACGCACAAGTTTGTTCTAAGAAATGAATTCCAAAAAATTATAGAGTGAGAGAGAGAGAGAGAGAGAAACGCACTCCATGTTGACGAGTGCCGGCGTTAATTCGTTGGATCCAAAGGGAGCGCATATCCCGCTTCTTGTTGCGACGATCTCTATAGGAATATTGAAGCGCCTTCTCCACCCTCTCCCTCGCAATCCTTATGCAGTTCTTTGCTCTTCCCCGAAAACCCTTGGCCAATTTGAACACCTCCTTCTTGTTCATCTTCCTTACCTTCTGGTTTCCTCGGACTGGTATACCCTTACCTCCTCACTCACGTTATTTCATTGTCGGCTGCTCATTACGTTTTGGGCGTTTTAAAATGATCCTATAAGCCCGGCCCATCTTTCAATTCTAAAGTATAAAATTTTTAAATTGGCCCAAACTCTTTCTCCAAATGGACCCTTCATCTCCATAACTAATTAATTACACCTCACCAAAACACAAGATGAAAAAAAAATTTGCAGACTTGAACAAATTAAAAAACTAGCCAAGTACGTCAGACTTTTTTTTTAAAAGATTATGATTAATTTATGGACCTTGCTATTTGGATCAATAGTATTTTATCAAAATTCAATTATCATTATACCCTTATTATTAATTTAGGTTATTTGAGTTCATTAATTAGGTTAATTGATTTCCTTCCATAAATAAACTATAACTAATTTAGATGATATTAATATCTTATCTTATTATTACTATTTTTATTTTTTATTTCTTTTATATTATATTTAAAATTAATTTTAACTAATAATTATGATTTATTAAATTATATATATATTTATATACTCCCTCCGTCCCACGTATTTTTACCCACTTTCCATTTTGGGGTGTCCCACGTATTTTTACCCATTCCATTTTTGGCAAAAATACATAATATTTTATTACCTACTTTTTACAATCCCAACAACTTTAATTATTTTTTTACACTTTATTCATCATTCTCAATAACTTTATTTACTTTTTCTTTTTAAATTACTAATTTATCCCTACTTTCTCTTACATTATATATTAAAAAAATAAAACGTCTTAATCTCCGTGCCCGTACAAACGGGTAAAAATACCCGGGACGGAGGGAGTATTATATTTGAAATTAATTTTAATTAATAATTATTTATTAAAAAAAGACATGGACGATCTACACTACAAAAAAAATATTTTTTAATAATGGAATTTACCAACAGAATTCAATCCGTTGGTAATTACCGGCTGATTAGCATAAAAATGACAATTTTCTTTTAGGAACGGAATGTCAACGGATTTATTCTCTATTTTACTAACGGAATTCAATCCGTTAGTAATTCCGTTGGTAATTACCAACGGATTACCAAGGAAATTATTTTATAAATTACCAACGAAATTATTTACCAACAGAATTGAATTTTCGTTGCTAAAAATTTATCAACCTCCACTTTATCAATGGATTCCATTGGTAAATCAATTTAACAATTGAATTAAGGCTTTTACCAACAGAATATTCATTTGGTAAAAAATACTTCAGTATTTTTGTAGTGTTATTAAATTTAAAGTTAGTTTGAAATTAATATAATTTTAAATTTTAAAGTCAATTTAAATAAATTTTAAATTAAATATTAAAAGATATAAATTTTAAGATAAATACAGATAATTATTTTAAATCTAATACAAAATATTAATAAAAAAGTATTTAATTTTCACCGCGTATAAATAACGTCACAAATATTTTTCCCCTACATCTATTTCACTCCTGGCAGAAATTTTTTTCCTAGGTTTCTTTCAGTTTTAAAGAATTTGTTGTATGCAGTTTATTTATTTATTTTATTTTTCATGAAAACTTTTTTTTTTTTCTTTTATCATGAGCTTTTTTTAAAAATCTTTATTTATTATGTTACATATGATAATTTTATTGTTTTTATGTAAAATTGTAAATTTTTAACGTGTTAAGTTTTTATTTTATAATAATAATTTTTTTTTTAGGTGTGAGAATTTTTTATTTTTATGTTATTTACACATTTTATAAATATGAACAATAAGAGTATTTTTTTATATTAAATATTGTAATACCCAAGTTTCTCACTACTAGTGTGTTTATATAATTTAATTTGTATTATGTGTATTTTATAATTATGTGACATTTGTTTCTCAATTTTATTTATCTTTACATTTTATTTGAGACATCTGTGATAATAATGGTGACAATATGTGAATATATGTGTGCATAAATATTTACGTGTATTAATTTGGATATAAGAGTAAATTATTTTATGTGTATAAATACACTTTTCTTAATTATTAAGTATCACACGTATTTTTATAATAATAATATAATATATAATAATATTAAAAAAAAAAAAGTCAAGTCAAAAAAATGGGGCCGATTTGATGTGGCTTAGCAGCCAAAATTGAAAAAATGGCAATGCAGCCGAAATTTTGATTATTAAATAAAAAAAATTCAAAAGTGGTGGCTGCAGTGATGTTACGTGTTGGCAACTCATTTCCTTATAAATAGGTGTGGGGAGGTGGTTACCTCACACCCCAAAATTTTTATTCGAGAAAAAAAAAAAAACAAATTTGAGGGAAGAAGTGTGTTGGAGCGGGAAGGAATGAATTAATTACGGATCATCACGGGTCTATAATTGTCGGAGTTCAAGTAAGTAGAAGTCCAACTACAATGCATAAATATATTGTGTAAATTATTTGTGATTAATATGTGATAATTATGTTGTGGATTTATGTAATTTGAAATAATATTATTGTATTATATATATCTGTGTGATTGGGAACTGTTAAAAATATATCCGTATGACTTGAGAAGATGTTGGTTATAAGGATCTGTGTGATCCAAGATGGAGTTGTTATTATAAGAGATCCGTGTGATCCAAGGTGATGTGGATTTGTGTGAATTAAATTAAGTTGTTATTTTATTTATAATTAAATGTTGATATTGATGTCATAAATGATTTATGATGTATATTTAATTGCACTGGTTGCATACCATGCATATCATGAAAAGTGTTTTCCTTAAAATTAATAAGATACTAATGGTGTGTGCGGCCACTATATATGCATCTCTGTCAGGGTTCGGAAAAATCGTTCCCGACATTTTTGTCAGGGGTTCGGAAAAATCTTCCCCACCACTTTGTCAGAGTTCGGAAAAATCGTTCTCATCACTATTGTCGGGGTTCGGAAAAATCGTCCCCATTGAGCTCATTTGGGGTGCATATTATAAGTGTGTCGTGGGGATCCCGCAACGTGAACAGTTTTCTAAATAAAAGATACAAATTAGTAGATTAGGAAATAAATGCATTTTCATGCATTGTCATGCATGATTTCTACTTACTGAGATTTTTGTCTCACTAGTTTATGCATTGTAGGTGAGCCTGATAATATTTGAGTATGTGGGTGGTGTACTGTGAAAGCTGTGGAGCTCCTACAAGGTTTCGAGTGGATGTACATAGATGACGACCTGTTGGGCTAGACCGTGTGTTTATTTTGTTTCCGCTGATATTTTATTATGTAATATATAAAAAAAAAATATTGTCAACTGTTGGTGTGGATTGAAGTGGTGTCAGTAACCAGTTATGTATGTTGAACTGGTATGGCCGTTTGGATAATATAGATTATATGAGAAAAAAAAATAATGTGCAAATTTTATGATGATGATATTTATAAGAATTATAAGTTATGAAAAGTGGGTCGTGACAGAGTGGTATCAGAGCACGGTTTGGGTCCTGCAGACTATCTATGTACATGAACTCATTCCTTGGGAGAGCAGCTTCGTGTGTAAGTATTATTTTCATTTAGTGTTATTATGTGTTTTATAAATTATATTGGCCATGTGGTGTAGGACTTGTAGTTGGTAGACAAAATGGAAAGAATTATGGGTGAAAGTTCTGAAAGTGATAGAGTTGCTGAGCAAATAACACCTACTGAAGAAAATAATGCGATGATTACTCGCCTGATGGAACTGGTAGAGCGCCAGTCCCAGCAGATACAACAACTAATTCAACAGAGAGATATGGGTGGACAGCCAGAGGTTAATGTTAATCACAATCAACGTCAAGTAGAACGTGTGGAAATGGTTTGTGAAAGGTTTCGAAAGCTGAGCCCTCCAATATTTGAGGACGCAGCAGACCCCACAGATGCAGAGGATTGGTTACGCACGGTGGAAAACATGTTTCAATACAGTAGAATTCTAGAGGGGGACAGAGTGCTGTGTGCTTCTTTCATGTTACGAGGAAGTGCAGGCCACTGGTGGGATACGATTAAAAGTATCGAGGATGCCACGAATATGACATGGGAAAGGTTCAAGGAACTTTTCAGAAACAAGTACTTTACGGCACCAGTGAGAGCCATGAAGATGAACGAGTTCATACAGTTGAGGCAAGGTGGCATGTCAGTCACAGATTATCTTCGTAAGTTTGAACTGTTGTCAAGGTTTGCAGAACATATGGTGAGTACGGAGGCATTAAAAGTGGAGAGATTCGTGGAAGGCTTAAGGCCTGAGCTTTTCAGAGATGTGAGTATGGCGGGACTGCATGGAGCAACATACTCACAAGTGGCAGAAAGGGCCCAGATTGCTGAACAAGCAGAGATGAGGATCAGACAAGCGCAAACTGTCAGACGTCAATTTCAACAGAAACCGGTGCAGCAGTTTGGGAGAAATGATAAGAGGCCGATGCCATTTCAGAGGCCGAAATCAAATTTTCAAGTGGAGCAAGGACAAGGAGAACCAAATAAGCGTCCCAGGTTCGATCAAGGGAAAATGCCACAGGCGCCGCCACTACCGATGTGTCCAAATTGTTTTAGACCACATGGTGGAGAGTGTCACATGCCTCCGAGAACATGTTACACATGTGGAGAGAAAGGACATATGACTATTACTTGTCCTAAGAAAGGGAAACAAGGGCAACAGGTGAGAGTTCCAGCAAGAGTATACACTTTGACGCGGGAGGAGGCAGATGCGAACCCCTCAGTTGTCGCCGGTAAGCTTTCTATTTTTGGCATTTCTACCTATGTGCTATTTGATTCTGGAGCAACACATTCATTTGTATCCATTGAGTATGTGAGGAAGTTGGGTGGAACATCTAACTTAATAGAAGCTAAGTATGAGGTGATGATACCTTCTGGTGAATCAAAGCAAACTAATCAACTTCTTCGAGGTTGTGTTATTCCTATTGAAGGAAGACAACTCCTCGCTGACTTAATTGTGTTAAATATGAATGATTATGATATTATATTGGGTATGGATTGGCTGTCAAAGTACGGTGCGACAATAGATTGTCAGAAGAAGAGTATTACTTTTCAGCCATTGAAGGGAGAACCATTTACTTTTGTTGGGATCAAGAAAATTTTCAAATTTCCTATGATATCAACAACAAAAGCACAACGGTTGTTGGAAAGTGGTTGTGAGGGGTATCTGGTGAGTGTAATGAATGTTGAGGGGCAGCAATGTCCAGTTCTTGATAATGTACCAGTAGTTCGGGAATATCTGGAGGTATTTCCAGATGATCTTCCAGGTTTGCCACCAGACCGGGAAATAGAGTTTGTTATTGAGTTACAACCAGGAACTGCTCCTATATCTAAAGCTCCATACAGAATGGCACCAGCTGAACTGAAGGAATTAAAGATACAGTTACAAGAGTTGCTAGACAAAGGATCCATCCAACCTAGTTTCTCCCCTTGGGGAGCACCAGTTCTGTTTGTTCGAAAGAAGGATGGCACATTGAGGATGTGCATTGATTATCGGGATCTCAATAAAGTTACGGTGAAGAATAAATATCCATTGCCTCGCATTGATGATCTGTTTGATCAGTTACAGGGTGCAGCTATCTTTTCTAAGATTGATTTGCGGTCGGGGTATCATCAGTTGAAGATTAGGGAGGAGGATATTCCAAAGACTGCATTTAGTACAAGGTATGGGCATTATGAATTTTTGGTGATGTCATTTGGTTTGACAAATGCTCTGGCAGCATTTATGGATTTGATGAATAGAGTATTTCAGGAATTTCTCGATAAATTTGTGATCGTGTTTATCGATGATATTCTAATTTACTCTAAGAATAAGGAGGATCATGCTCTACACTTAAGAAAGGTGTTAGAGATTTTGAAGGAGAAGCAATTGTATGCGAAGTTTAAAAAGTGTGAATTTTGGTTGGATCGAGTTGTTTTCTTGGGTCACGTGGTATCGGGAGAAGGAATTTCGGTAGATCCAAGTAAAGTAAAAGCAATCCATGATTGGCCACAACCCTCAAATCCCACTGAGGTTCGTAGCTTTCTTGGATTGGCTGGATATTATCGAAGGTTTGTTGAAGGATTCTCCAAGATTGCTTCATCATTAACGCAGTTGACTAGGAAGAATGTGAAGTTCACATGGACGGAGTCATGTGAGCAAAGTTTTCAAGAATTAAAGAAACGATTGACATCAGCACCTATCTTAACTATTCCTACGGAGACATGAAACTTCAAGGTTTACAGTGATGCTTCAAAGAATGGTCTTGGGTGTGTATTGATGCAGAATGGGAAAGTGATAGCTTATGCATCCAGACAGTTAAGAGAGTATGAGAAAAATTACCCAACTCATGATTTGGAGTTAGCCGCAGTGGTGTTTGCACTCAAGATTTGGAGGCATTATCTTTATGGAGAACGTTGTGAGATCTATACTGATCATAAGAGTTTGAAATATTTCTTCACTCAGAAAGAGTTGAACATGAGGCAAAGAAGATGGTTGGAATTGGTGAAGGATTACGACTGTGTTATCAATTATCATCCCGGAAAAGCCAATGTGGTTGCTGATGCATTGAGCCGAAAGGCAATACAGAGTGTAGCTGCTATGACCATAAATCAGAAACCAGAGTTGCATGATTTGCAAAAGATGGGTGTGGAGATCATTCAGGAAGGATTGTTGGAAGCAAGGATGGCAGCTTTGACACTTCGACCAACTTTGATGGATAAGATTCGACAGAGCCAACAGGAGGATAAGTTGTTTGACAAGATAAAGAATGATATCAGCTCTGGAAAGTCTTCTGATTTCCAATTAGGAGAAGATGGTGTGATTCGTTATGGAGGTCGATTATGTCTACCTGAAGTAGATAACATTCGGAAAGAAGTGATGGCGGAAGCTCATTCAACACCATACTCTGTACATCCAGGAGCTACTAAGA
Source organism: Pogostemon cablin (assembly GCA_023678885.1). Classification (NCBI taxonomy): domain Eukaryota; kingdom Viridiplantae; phylum Streptophyta; class Magnoliopsida; order Lamiales; family Lamiaceae; genus Pogostemon; species Pogostemon cablin. The sequence goes on along the minus strand of CM042963.1, from coordinate 16,204,669 downwards.
TGTATAGAGATTTGAAGTCATATTATTGGTGGCCAGGGATGAAGAGAGATGTTGCTCGATATGTAGAGCAATGTCTGACTTGTCAACAAATCAAAGCCGAGCATCAGAGACCAGCAGGAACTTTGCAGCCTCTATTTATTCCAGAATGGAAGTGGGAGAATATTACTATGGATTTTGTCATCGGACTACCGAAGACAGTGAAAGGTCACAATGCTATTTGGGTTATCGTGGATCGATTGACTAAGTCAGCTCATTTTCTTTCTATTTGTTCTACGTATTCTATGGATCGTTATGCACAGCTGTATATTCAAGAGATTGTCAGACTCCATGGAGTACCACTTACCATTGTGTTAGACAGAGATACGAGATTCTTGTCTGCGTTCTGGAAGAGTTTACATAAGGCATTGGGGACACAATTATCTTTTAGCACAGCATTCCATCCACAGACAGATGGTCAATCAGAGCGTACAATACAAATCTTGGAGGATATGCTCAGAGCGTGTGTGTTGGATTTTCAAGGTCAGTGGAGTAAATTTTTGCCTTTGATAGAGTTCTCGTACAATAACAGTTATCAGTCTACCTGATTGTCGTTATTTTCACCTAGATTTTAGTGCCTTTTTGAGTGTATTCTGCGTATTGTTTATCTGTATTTTCGTGTATTTTGGTGGTGTTATGTATTTTCATAGGAATGTGTGAGAATGATCTTAAACATACATATAACAGGTGAAAATGGAGTAAAAATGAAGAAGGAAGATCAAACAAAGAAGAAGAAACAAAGGTGCAAGAACACGGCTGGCCGTGCTGTCAACACGGCTCGTGTTGCAGCAAAACGGCCCGTGTGCCAGACACGGGCCTGTCCAGAATGGTCGTGCGGCGGCATCTATTTATCCAACACGACCACCACTTGGCAGTGTTGTGGCGCACGACCCGTGTTGCGGAGCACGACCCGTGTACAAGACACGGGCCTGTAAGCGGAGGCCGTGCGGCGACGTCTAGGCATTCAACACGGCCACCCTTTGGCCGTGCAACGCAGAACGACTCGTGTGCCGCATGCCCTGACACGACACGACCCGTGCTACGTAGCACGACTCGTGTCGGCACCAGAACAGGATATTTTCTACAATTCTTCTAGAAGGTCTCCATGGGGTATAAATACCAATCTATTCAACATTTTAAAAGGGATCTGAAATTCTACTGTTCCCACACATCTCACACACCATTCCTTTGATTTCACACCATATTCTCCATCCCATTCATCCATTTTTGAGATCTACATCATCTCTCCATAATTTCCTCCATCCAAATCAAGTGAAGAAGCAAGGAAGCTTGGGTGATCACCAAAGGAAGAAGGGAGATTCAATTGGATCCATTTCCAAGGGAGTTTTCATTCCGATTTTGTGTTAATCCTTTAGTTTATCATGATTTGTAAGAATTATAATGTCTATGTTATGGATCTTATGAAGATTGTAGGCTAATCTCCCTTGTGAGATTAGCAACATGAAGGTTGTTGGTTAATTTGTGGATCTATGTAATTAAATTCATATGTTGATGGGGATATTTGATTTTCTATCATTGGTGCTTATATATCTTGAGATCTATGATGTTTTGTGTGTTTGATTGTTCTAATTATATGATTAGATTGAGAAATCAATTATGTGCTTAGGATAGTCAAGTGAATCATTTCATCAAACACCTCATGTGCATTATAGATGGTAAAGTGATTGAGAAGTCCTTTATTATTTAGAACCCTTTGATGGAACATGTGATTAGTTAGATTGAGAAGTCAATTGATTATATGAAGGGATTCTATAATTGAACTTAGTACCTAGTTGGAATAGTTTAATTTAGAACCAACCTTTGAGCTATTTTGAGATTGTGCAAATGATCTACATCCTATTCATTTCGAGAGGAAGTTTAGGTGGTATAAGTGTTGGCCCTTAGTCTTAACCCTTGATACATATGAGTTTAATGCATGAATCCATAAGTTACCACTTCATTAGTGTTGTTAATCTCACTTCTACTTAATTTGGAAAACCACTCATTCATCATTTTTATCTTGTCATTGGATTATTGTTTGTCTACTTTCATTTAATTACTTTTTACCAAAACCATCCATCTATGATTCGTCTCTATAAAATCGTGATAAACGTGATATCGCTTAAGTGCTAGCATCGACCTCCCTGTGGTTCGATAAATTCTTGAATTGGTCAACCCGACTACAAGTTATGGCTAATCAAATGGTGCCGTTGCCGGGGAGGTAACGGTTGCTAGTAGCTTAAAGAAGGAACGTTTAAAGCGATCTTACTAGAGACATTATTTCATTTTCTTGTATTTATTACTTGTATTTGCTTTGTGAAAATTTGTTCTAATTTCTCTTGTCTTGAAGGTGTATGCAAACGAGGTCAAAAGGGAAGCAAGTCGAACCAATTGATCTAGAGCTTGAAAACACTTTGAGGAGAAAGAGAAGAGAGAACAAAACCAAAAATAGTAATTCAATGGAGAATTATCAAGGTGACAATCGTGTTGGGATAGAGCATGATGGGGAAGGAGGACACAATATGAACGTGCATGACAATGCACATCAATTCAATGAGAATCCTCCTCAACAAGCCTATCAAAATCATGGAGCTATAAACAATCAAGCTTATATTCAACAACTTGTGCAACAAGCGATGATTCAACAAGGTTTTCAACAACCTTATCCTCCTCAACAACAAGCTTATGTGCCACCACCTCCACCTCCGGTTCAACATGGAGTTCAAAATGATCAACGGGTGATCCGGGATTTCTTCATGCCGAGGGCACTTCCACAAATGATGGGACCACCAATTCATGCCAACAATTTTGAGTTTAAAATGGGCTTGATTTCATTGGTGAGAGAGCAACAGTTTGGTGGAGCTCCGAATGAAGATCCTAACGCTCATCTAGCTCAGTTTGTGGAGATTGCCAATACAGTAAAGATGAACGGAGTGAGCGAGGATTGCATAAAGATGAGGTTATTCCCATTTTCCTTGAGGGATAGAGCAAGAACATGGCTCTCCACCATTACTCCCGGTACGTGCAACACTTGGGACGAGCTAGCACAATTGTTTTTAAACAAGTACTTCCCACCGTCAAAGACGCTTCAAATGAAGAGCTTGATCACGCAATTCAAGCAAATGCCTCAAGAGAGTTTTTATGAAGCGTGGGAAAGGTTCAAAGAAATGCTACGCAAGTGTCCACAACATGGCTTCCCGGAGAATCAACAAGTTGGATTTTTCTATCAAGGACTTGTGAACGGACAAAGAGTGCTTGTTGATGCCTCGGCAGGAGGATCCGTACTAGGTGTAACTCCGGAAAGGGCTATTCGAATTTTTGATGAGATTGCTACAAATGTTTATCAATGGTCATCGGAGAGAGTTAGTGGAAGCTATGGTTTTGAAAGCTATGATAAAGGACAACAGTTTAGTGTGAAGAGTGTAAGTGTTGAACCAAGTATGCCAAGCATGGAAAAGATAGTGGCGGAAGTTGTTAAACAAATGAGCTTGAATCAAAGTATGAACAATCAAGGAATGAATATGGTTGAGGGGCTACAAGTCGAGCAAGGTGTGCTACCTCCGAATGCTGTGAATGGTGAACAATGGACCAACTCTATGCCACGCGTTGAGGATGTGTCTTATATGCAAGGAAGAAATTATCAAGGTAATTATCAAAACAATTACCAAGGTAATTTCAATCAAAATCAAGAAAGTTATCCACAAAGGCAAGGGGGATTCAACGCTCAAAGTAGTGGAAGTTCACATTCACAACATCAACCAAGGCAAGGAGGGTTCACTAGCCAAGGAAGCGGAAGTTCTTATCCACAACAACCAAGGAGGCAAGATAATTTTTCATATGCAAACCCAAATAATGCGGTTGCTTATCCTCCGGGGTATCATCCGGGAGCTAAAGTGCCAAATAATGAAGGGAAGGCGACTACCGACGAACTTATTGAAAAATTGATTGCTTCCAACAAAAATCAAGAGGAAATGATTGAAAGAAAATTCAAGGCTTTTGAGGAAGTAAATGATAGACGATTAAAAGCCTTGGAGTATTCATTTAGTCAAATGGCGAGCTCAATGAGTGCTAATGAGAAAGGAAAATTTCCTTCCACTACCATTGTGAACCCAAAGGAACAATGCAAGGCAATTACCTTGAGAAGTGGAACAAATTATGAGGGACCATCTATGCCATTAGAAGATGATAAGGTGGAAGAGAAGGAAATGGAGAAAACCTTGGTTGAAGAAGAAATCGATGTTGAAAGTGAAGTTGAAGATAAATTGAATGAGGAACCGGAATTGATTGATAACAAGGTTGTTGAAAAGAAATGGGAAAGAACCAAGGCGATGAAAAAGAAAGAGGAGGAAATTGAAGTGGAAAGGGATAGTTGGGGAATTCCAAAAACACAAGTACCTATTCCTTTTCCACATCGATTTTTGAAGAAAGGCTTGGATGAAAAGTTTGCAAAGTTTTTGGAAATTTTCAAGAAAATCCACATTAATATACCATTTGCGGATGCTTTGAAATAAATGCCTCACTATGCGAAGTTTTTGAAGGACATCATGTCAAGGAAGAGGAGCTTGATAGAGAATGAGACCGTCAACTTGACGGAGGAGTGTAGTGCAATAATTCAAAGGAAGTTGCCTCCAAAGCTCAAAGATCCGGGGAGTTTTGTTATTACATGTGAAATGGGCAAGAGTGAGGTTCATAAAGCTCTTTGTGATCTTGGGGCAAGTATTAACTTGATGCCTATGTCCATTTTCAAGAAACTTGGTATAGGGGAAGTGAAACCTACATCCGTTACATTGCAATTAGCGGATAGGTCTTTAACCTACCCTAGAGGAATAGTGGAGGATGTGTTAGTCAAGGTTCGAAAGTTTATATTCCCGGTTGATTTTGTAGTGCTTGATATGGACGAGGATGCAAATGTTCCATTGATATTGGGGCGTCCATTTTTAGCAACGGGAAGAGCTTTAATTGATGTACAAAAAGGGGAGTTGAAGTTGAGAGTAAATGAGGAAGAGGTGGTTTTCTCGTTGAAGAGTGCTATGAGATATCCAAATGAGAAAGAAGAATATAGAAGGATCGACATGATTGATGAAGTTGTTGAAGAGAACCTACCATTCATCTTAGCTAAAGATCCTCTTGAAATGAGCATAAGCCATTCTCTTACTTTATCTTTAAATTCTAATCATTCTGTTCATTGTTTAGAAGATGAAGATATTAATGATTGTTTACATGAATTGAATGCTTGTAGAGAAATGCAAGAGGATGAAGCAAAGTTGGCATACTATGGAAAGAGGGAATATCTTCCATTAGAGATGGAGATTGAAGAGTCAAAGGTTGATAAAGGAAAGGAAGAATTGAAGCCTCTACCCGATCACCTTAGGTATGCATATTTGGGGGACGAGAAGACATTTCCGGTAATTGTATCATCATCCCTTTCTCCTTTAGAACTTGATAAATTGTTGAGAGTACTTAGAGATCATAAGAGTGCTATAGGGTGGAGTTTGGATGATTTGAAGGGAATTAGTCCCACAATTTGCATGCATCACATAAGGTTGATTGATGAGAACAAATCATGTATACAACCTCAAAGACGTTTGAATCCTATTATGCAAGAAGTTGTTAGAAAAGAAGTTTTAAAATGGTTGGATGCTAAAATTGTTTATGCCATTAGTGATAGTCCTCATGTAAGTCCTTTGCATGTTGTGGCTAAGAAAGGAGGGTTAACCATTGTTAAAACGGAATTTGATGAAGAACTTGCAACAAGGGTGAAAACGGGGTGGAGAGTTTGTTGTGATTATAGAAAACTTAATGACAATACTCATAAGGATCATTTCCCTTTGCCTTTTATTGATCAAATGCTTGATAGGTTGGCGGGATACAAGTATTATTGTTTTCTAGATGGTTACTCGGGGTATAACCAAATCATGATAGCCCCCGAGGATCAAGAGAAAACAACTTTTACTTGTCCGTATGGCACATTCGCGTTCTATAAATTGCCTTTTGGGTTATGCAATGCGCCCGCCACTTTTCAACGTTGTATGATGGCTATTTTTGGAGGATTGATTGAAAATGTGATGGAAGTTTTTATGGATGATTTCTCCGTGTTTGGATCTTCATTTGATATATGCTTAACTAATTTGTCCATGGTCTTGCAGCGATGTCAAGATACGAACCTCGTCTTGAATTGGGAAAAATGTCACTTTATGGTTCAAGAGGGTATCGTACTTGGTCATCATATCTCCGAAAAAGGTTTGAGAGTTGATAGAGCGAAGGTTGTAGCCATTGAACATCTTCCCCCTCCTAAAAACGAAAAAGGGGTTAGATCGTTTCTTGGTCACGCCGGTTTCTATCGACGTTTTATAAAGAATTTTTCTAATATTGCCAAACCTTTGTGTAAATTGCTTGAGAAAGATACTCCATTTGAATTTAATGATGAATGTCTTGATGCTTTTAGGGTGTTAAAGGAAGCTTTGATTTCTTCACCAATCCTTGTCTCTGCCGATTGGAGCAAGCCCTTTGAACTCCATTGTGATGCAAGTGATAGTGCTTTGGGAGTAGTGCTTGGACAAGTGCGAGAGAAGAAATTTCGAGCTATCTATTATGCATCAAAGACGTTCAATGCAAATCAAAAGAATTACACCACAACGGAAAAGGAGTTTCTTTCCGTAGTCTATGCTTTTGAAAAATTTCGTCCATACTTAGTTGGCACGAAAACCATTGTCTATACGGATCATGCTGCCATTAGGTATTTGATGAGTAAAAAGGATGCCAAACCAAGACTAATTCGTTGGGTTCTTTTGTTGCAGGAGTTTGATGTTGAGATACGTGATAAGAAGGGAGTCGAAAATGTCATAGCAGACCACTTGTCACGATTGGAGAATGTTGATGAGAAAGGAACCATGGAGCTCATAAATGATATGTTCCCGGATGAAGAGATACTTCAAGTGGATTTTCATCGGATGTACACTTTGTGTGAGACCGGAAGACCGTGGTACGCGGATTTGGTAAATTACTTAGCGTGTGGTATCAAGCCGGACCATCTCACCGAGTCAAAAAGGAAAAAGTTCTACCATGATGTTAAAGAATATTTTTGGGATGATCCTTTGTTGTTTAAGCATTGTCCGGATGGTATCATACGGAGGTGTATTCCGGAGGAAGAAAAACTAAGTGTCATGGAGATGTGCCATAGTTTACCATGTGGAGGACACTTTGGGTTTCAAAAGACGGGAGCTAAGATCTTACAGTCGGGATTGTTTTGGCCAACATTGTTCAAGGATTGCAAAGAATACGTCATGGAGTGTGATAGATGCCAAAGAATTGGAAGTATTGGACAAAGAGATGAGATGCCTATGAAGAACATCTTTGAAGTTGAAGTGTTTGACGTTTGGGGGATGGACTTCATGGGCCCATTTCCGTCTTCCAATGGTTTTCTTTACATTTTGCTTGCGGTAGACTATGTGTCTAAATGGGTAGAAGCAATTCCTACAAGAACAAATGATGCTCTAATTGTCAAAGCTTTCTTGAAGAAGAACATTTTTGCAAGGTTTGGAGTACCAAAGGCAATCATTAGCGATCAAGGGACTCATTTCATAAACTAGGTCATTGAAAAGCTTTTGAGAAGCTATGGAGTGAAGCACAAGGTGTCAACACCTTATCATCCGCAAACAAATGGTTTGGCAGAGGTATCAAATAGGCAAGTAAAGCTTGTACTTGAGAAGACAGTAAAGGGGAATAGGAAGGATTGGTCTTCTAAACTAGATGATGCGCTTTGGGCTTATCGAACGGCATACAAGACCACTCTTGGTTTGTCTCCGTATAAACTTGTCTATGGGAAAGCATGTCATCTTCCGGTTGAAATAGAACACAAGGCTTTATGGGCATTGAGGAAGTTAAATCTTGAGGAGAAAGAATCGGGAAAGAAAAGATGCCTTCAATTGATTGAGCTTGAGGAATTTCGTGAGGAAGCATATTCAAACTCACAAATTGTCAAGGAGAAGCTGAAACGATGGCATGATGAAAGAATCAAAGCAAAGGAGTTTATACCAGGGGATAGAGTACTTTTGTTCAATTCGAGATTGAAACTGTTTCCCGGAAAGCTTCGTTCAAAATGGACCGGTCCATACGAGGTGATTGAAGTTAGAGAAAATGGATCTTTAATGCTTGAGGGATCGGATGGGAATTCTTTTATTGTCAATGGTCATAGGGTTAAGCATTACCATTCTCCCTCTCAAAGGGAGTTGGTATATGTTGACACCTTCTCTTCTTGAGATCCGTATCCTTTTAGTAGTTTAGGTTTGTATATATTTCTTTTCTTGTTTTGTTTTCTTTTGGTTTCGTAGGTGGATTGTGCTTATGAGGAGAAGATTTTTTTTAAACATTCTAAGTGTGTGTCATTGATGTGAACGGTATATCGTACCACTTTTTGCAAACTTTCTTTGAAACTCTTGTTTCAATTCAAGTTTGGGGGGATATGATGTGATACGATATATTATATTCTATGTTGACATGCATTCATGTGTTTTTGAGCCAAATTTGAAATTTTCTCATAAGTTCGGTTTAGTTTTGATTCGTTTTGGTGGTGTTGAAGTGGATAGTCCTTTTGTGTTGATATTATGATTGAACTAATGATGTTGATGAAGTGTGAGCATGAATAGGGAGTTTTGGAAGCATGGAAACAAGGAAAGACAAGAGTTGAAGATGAAAAGTGGAAGATTCAAGGGAGTAGTGACACGCCTCGTGTCGCCGACACGGCCCTGTTAGCTTTGGCCGTGCGGCGACATCAGTTAGTCCAACACGAGCAGGATTTGGTCGTGTTGCGTGACACGGGTCGTGTCCAAGCGCGAGACTCGAGTCGTGTAGCCGACACGACCCTGTACACTTTGGCCGTGCGGGAGCACCAGAACACGCAACATGGGCACCTTATGGCCGTGTTGCGTGACACGACTCGTGTCGGGTCTGAAGCAGCATTTTAAAAGGCAGATTCTGAACACAGCTCGAAGGCCAAAAACTCATTCCACCATGAATTTCCAGTCGAAACTCCACCCATCATCCTCTAAACACCAAAGAGTGGTAAGATTGTGAGTGTAGAAGGTGAACTTCAAAGCATAAACAACAATCCCCTACATTTTGTTCAATAGAATTCAAGGTATGTCTTCTTGTGCCCTAATTCTCAATTCGAGGTATGAATGGCGAAATTCATGTATGGGTTTTGAATGATGGAATGTATAAAGCATGTCTAGGATAGTGAAACATGAATTTGCATATTTAATTGTTGGATTGATTAAATTTTGATTAGATTTAGGGTTCATGAAGGATGAATTTGGGGATAATTGTTTTAGGATGATTAATTTAGGGCATGTGATTGTTAAATTGATTAATAATGCTTCTATGATGATTGTATTGATGTGAATTAGTTTAGGTATTGAGGAATTGAGCATGAAAGCATAGTTAAGACTTGTTGAATTGAATTGTGAAATAGGTGCATACCAAGTGTTTGATGAAATGCCTAAATGAAAATTCAAATTAGAATTCAAAGTTTTTACATGAAGCATTATTGAATTGAGTTGTGCCCATTGAAAAAGTGAAATGTTATGAAAGAATGAGAGGATTAGGATGTTGAAAGTGAGTGATTGAATGAAATTTTTGAAATAACTTTGTGTTAAGTTGATTGGATCGAAATGTTAAGTCTTTGAAACAAAATGTTTATTGTGCTTGAATATGTGCTAGGATTAACACTTAGTTGAATAACTAGTGATAATTCTAATCAACATGAGACATTTTATTTTGAGTTAACTTGAAACTAATTTGAATTATGTTGGACATTGTAGATGGCTGAAAGAAGAGTGAGGAAACGCAATGAGGACTTCATTTTCATTGAGTCAGATATGGAACTGTCCAACCTTGATGCCAAACTGCTAATGAAAGACCAACACCCTGAGAATTTTGGAGTAGAGTTCATGGAATGGGAGAAGTACGCATTGAGATGGGAGTACATAATCCCAAAGATTAGGGCAACTCGATTCCAAGATCAAGCAACCATGGAAGGCCTTGGAATAGAAGGTGATCTGAGGACTCTATTCCGTCGAGTGGAAATGGAGGAGTTTTTCGATAAGAGACCTCCCACTTATCTTCACCTTACAGCCGAGTTCATGAGCACCTTGGAGGTTCACAGAGATAGGAACAAGTTTCCTATTGCTATCACATTTCAGTTAAACAACGAGATGTGGGAGAAGATACCTGTGAATGAGCTGAATAGATTTTTTGGGTGCCCAATCATGAGAGGCCATCAGAACTTCTTACCACAAGGGGGTTTCAATCAACAAACGTGGTGAAGAAAATTGGTTGAGGATGGGACTGAGCCTCCAGAGTACATTCCAAGTTCGTCAAAAGGGACAGCCATAAGGAACCCAGTCATGAGGTACCTTGAGAAGATAGTATCAAATACTATTCTGGGTCGGTTCGAGAGTGGATCTGTTGGGGAAAAGCAGTTGTACATCATGTACAGTATATTCAAAGAGTTCACAGTGAACATTGCAGCTCATTTCGTTCAGCATGCAGAGAGAGTGGCGAAGAGAGAGAACACTAGAGGGATTATGATTGGAGGAATGGTGACAATGATTGCTCAAGGGTTAGGCATCGACCTTAGAGGGATGCAACACTCGATGATTAGTGAAGGGCTCACGTACAATCAACTCATAAGGATGGAGTTCCTATCACTCATAGGAAATATGTATTGCTTGAAGCAAGATAAGGGAGCTCCATTCCCTCTACCTGCTCCTGAGCTCACCACACTGCAAGGACGAAGAAAGCATCAGAATTTAGCAATGGCGAGTCCTAACTACTCCGCAGTCGTGAGAGCTTTCTACCGAGAGAATAGAGATGGAGTGGAAGCAGTGCTTCAGCAGATGAGAGTGGATGAGAATCCTGAGCTAAGGAATCTGAGAGCTGAGCCGATGTACATGGATGTAGGGGAGGAAGAGCAACATCATCAGGTGGAATTTGAAGAGCATGCACCAGAGCCTCCAGCATTTGAGCAAGAAGAAGAAGAACAAGAGGAAGGAGATGGACCAAGAGAGGGGAATGCAAGATGGAATCTTCTGGAGAACGAACTCAGGGAGATCAGGCAGACGCAGCAGGCGCTTGGAGATGAGATGAGAGAGTTCCGAGAGGAGCAGCAGAGGCAGGGTGCAATGATAAGGGAGATCCATGAAGGGCAGCGTCGTAGGGAGTACTATGAAGAGAATACACGATCACGCTCGAACAACATGGAAGAGATGATCACAAGGATGTTCAATTTCCAATTCCCTACCACACCTCGTGCTTATACTCCTTGGGGATCATGGCATAATCAACCCCCTCCGCCTCCGGATAACTAAGGGAGTACTTTTGGTGTTCGACACTTCATTAGTTCATCTTCTATAGTTATTTAATTTGTGTTGGATTTGAGACTTCATATTGTTTTGTTTTGGGATGTTTAATTTCGTACTTTTCTTTCAATTAAGGATTGAGATGATTTTTGTTGTGTATTGACTATGGATGGGGTGAATTTTCTTTGTATCTTTTCTTTTATTGTTGTCTTTGTGTTTTTGCTTTTGTCGTTTTGTTGTTTCTTTGTTTTTTTTTTGTGTTTAGGTTTGATTTGGTGGTTTGTTTGGGAGGTTGTGAGTCGTTTTGAATATGAGTGATGATGCATTATGGTGATAAGTGAGGTCGAATTATGATTAAGGAACTCTACGCTTTCGAATTGTGATATGTTTTATTTAACTAATTCAATTAAAAGAATGAATAAGTTGTAATAAGTCCTTTTAAGTCGAGCATAAACTTGTGAGAATTTGAGCCTCGACCATGTATACATGGTACCTTTTCATGAGTGGATCGGTTGAGTTTTGATAAACTAAATACTTGCTCAAAGACTTTAGGAATGAATCCGATTAATGGAGATCGATGAAATGATTTAAGGCCATCCTTGTCATGTATAGCCATTGCCAAATATTTCCTTACCTTTAAAAATCATCCCTAGTAAACCACTTTGAGCCTATAAGCCTATTTATTGTGAAGATAGCACATTACAAGCTTTAATTACCCACATGAGCCTAAGATATATACCTTTAGTGTGAGTAATAAAGAAGATGGTGGCTAGAAAGGTGTGATGAGATAACAAAAGAGAAAGAGGAAATGGTAAATAAGTAAGAAAAAGGATGAAAAGAGCATAAGAATGGACATGCAATTTCAAAACAAGAAAATGAGCAAGCAACAATAATATGCTCAAGTAATTAAGAGTCATTTAAAAGAGGCATGAATCTATAAGAAGCTCAAAAATCCAAGAAAGTGATGAATAGTGCTTATGATCAATAAAGAAAAGAAAGGAAGAAAAAGAATGTGAAGGGATGGAAGAAAGTAGCTACCTCTTCGATTACTTACACTCATTTAGTCACTTTTACCTATATTCTTCCTACCCTACCAAAGAGCCTATCATTACATCCTTAAATTAAAGACCTTTTTGATCATTGATTAAATTTTTGGTGATTTGTGAATAGAGTCTACGAGCAAGTGTATGGTGAGTCGAGCTAATTGATTGATGAGTGTTGATTTACCTTATTTAAAGAGTGTCGAGGGAAATTGATAAACTTATGTGAGGCTTAGACTAAAAGGACTATATTGCTCTTTATTCTCTTTTGATTGAACTTGTTAATTTCTCTTATCATGAATCTAATGTTGTAGGTTAGCTTAGCATGATTTGAAATTCTTGTTGCTAATGATGTGTTCTTACTTGTATTCGTTTAGTCTTTTTACTAGGTGAAAGCTTCTCCCTCAGTCTATCATTTTCATTGTTCGGGGACGAACAATACTTCAAGTTTGGGGGTGTGATTGTCGTTATTTTCACCTAGATTTTAGTGCCTTTTTGAGTGTATTTTGCGTATTGTTTATCCGTATTTTCATGTATTTTGGTGGTGTTATGTATTTTCATAGGAATGTGTGAGAATGATCTTAAACATACATATAACAGGTGAAAATGGAGTAAAAATGAAGAAGGAAGATCAAACAAAGAAGAAGAAACAAAGGTGCAAGAACACGGCTGGCCGTGCTGTCAACACGGCTCGTGTTGCAGCAAAACGGCCCGTGTGCCAGACACGGGCCTGTCCAGAATGGTCGTGCGGCGGCATCTATTTATCCAACACGACCACCACTTGGCCGTGTTGTGGCGCACGACCCGTGTTGCGGAGCACGACCCGTGTACAAGACACGGGCCTGTAAGCGGAGGCCGTGCGGCGACGTCTAGGCATTCAACACGGCCACCCTTTGGCCGTGCAACGCAGAACGACTCGTGTGCCGCATGCCCTGACACGACACGACCCGTGCTACGTAGCACGACTCGTGTCGGCACCAGAACAGGATATTTTCTACAATTCTTCTAGAAGGTCTCCATGGGGTATAAATACCAATCTATTCAACATTTTAAAAGGGATCCGAAATTCTACTGTTCCCACACATCTCACACACCATTCCTTTGATTTCACACCATATTCTCCATCCCATTCATCCATTTTTGAGATCTACATCATCTCTCCATAATTTCCTCCATCCAAATCAAGTGAAGAAGCAAGGAAGCTTGGGTGATCACCAAAGGAAGAAGGGAGATTCAATTGGATCCATTTCCAAGGGAGTTTTCATTCCGATTTTGTGTTAATCCTTTAGTTTATCATGATTTGTAAGAATTATAATGTCTATGTTATGGATCTTATGAAGATTGTAGGCTAATCTCCCTTGTGAGATTAGCAACATGAAGGTTGTTGGTTAATTTGTGGATCTATGTAATTAAATTCATATGTTGATGGGGATATTTGATTTTCTATCATTGGTGCTTATATATCTTGAGATCTATGATGTTTTGTGTGTTTGATTGTTCTAATTATATGATTAGATTGAGAAATCAATTATGTGCTTAGGATAGTCAAGTGAATCATTTCATCAAACACCTCATGTGCATTATAGATGGTAAAGTGATTGAGAAGTCCTTTATTATTTAGAACCCTTTGATGGAACATGTGATTAGTTAGATTGAGAAGTCAATTGATTATATGAAGGGATTCTATAATTGAACTTAGTACCTAGTTGGAATAGTTTAATTTAGAACCAACCTTTGAGCTATTTTGAGATTGTGCAAATGATCTACATCCTATTCATTTCGAGAGGAAGTTTAGGTGGTATAAGTGTTGGCCCTTAGTCTTAACCCTTGATACATATGAGTTTAATGCATGAATCCATAAGTTACCACTTCATTAGTGTTGTTAATCTCACTTCTACTTAATTTGGAAAACCACTCATTCATCATTTTTATCTTGTCATTGGATTATTGTTTGTCTACTTTCATTTAATTACTTTTTACCAAAACCATCCATCTATGATTCGTCTCTATAAAATCGTGATAAACGTGATATCGCTTAAGTGCTAGCATCGACCTCCCTGTGGTTCGATAAATTCTTGAATTGGTCAACCCGACTACAAGTTATGGCTAATCACTACCATTGGGATGTCTCCATATGAAGCATTGTATGGGAGAAAGTGTAGATCTCCAGTATATTGGGATGAAGTTGGAGAGAGGAAATTTTTGGGTCCAGACTTGATTCGTGAAATGTCAGAAGCTGTTACTCGTATACGAGAGAAGATGAAAATTGCTCAAGATCGGCAAAAGAGTTATGCAGACAAACGGAGGAGAGAATTGGAATTTGAAGTGGATGATCAGGTATTTCTAAAAGTATCTCCAATGAAGGGGATAATGCGATTTGGAAGGAAAGGGAAACTCAGTCCAAGATATGTTGGTCCGTTCACTATCATTGAGAGAGTTGGCAGTGTTGCCTATAAGTTGGAGTTACCAGCATCAATGTCTAGAGTACATGACGTGTTTCATGTGTCTGTGTTGAGGAAGTATGTTCCAAATCCATCTCATGTTCTCAGGCAGGAACCAGTTGAGTTGAAAGAAGATTTGAGTTATGAGGAAGTATCAGTTGAGATCTTGTGGCGAGACGTGAAGAAGCTCAGAAATAAAGAAATACCGTTAGTAAAAGTATTATGGAGGAACCAACTAGTTGAGGAGGCTACTTGGGAAAGAGAGGATGAGATGATAGCTAAATATCCAGACCTTTTCAGGTAAGTAAATTTCGAGGACGAAATTTTTATAAGAAGGGAAGAATGTAATACCCAAGTTTCTCACTACTAGTGTGTTTATATAATTTAATTTGTATTATGTGTATTTTATAATTATGTGACATTTGTTTCTCAATTTTATTTATCTTTACATTTTATTTGAGACATCTGTGATAATAATGGTGACAATATGCGAATATATGTGTGCATAAATATTTACGTGTATTAATTTGGATATAAGAGTAAATTATTTTATGTGTATAAATACACTTTTCTTAATTATTAAGTATCACACGTATTTTTATAATAATAATATAATATATAATAATATTTTTTAAAAAAAAAAAAAGTCAAGTAAAAAAAAAGGGGCCGATTTGATGTGGCTTAGCAGCCAAAATTGAAAAAATGGCAATGCAGCCGAAATTTTGATTATTAAAAAAAAAAAAAATTCAAAAGTGGTGGCTGCAGTGATGTTACGTGTTGGCAACTCATTTCCTTATAAATAGGTGTGGGGAGGTGGTTACCTCACACCCCAAAATTTTTATTCGAGAAAAAAAAAACAAATTTGAGGGAAGAAGTGTGTTGGAGCGGGAAGGAAGGAATTAATTACGGATCATCACGGGTCTATAATTGTCGAGTTCAAGTAAGTAGAAGTCCAACTACAATGCATAAATATATTGTGTAAATTATTTGTGATTAATATGTGATAATTATGTTGTGGATTTATATAATTTGAAATAATATTATTGTATTATATATATCTGTGTGATTGGGAACTGTTAAAAATATATCCGTATGACTTGAGAAGATGTTGGTTATAAGGATCTGTGTGATCCAAGATGGAGTTGTTATTATAAGAGATCCGTGTGATCCAAGGTGATGTGGATTTGTGTGAATTAAATTAAGTTGTTATTTTATTTATAATTAAATGTTGATATTGATGTCATAAATGATTTATGATGTATATTTAATTGCACTGGTTGCATACCATGCATATCATGAAAAGTGTTTTCCCTAAAATTAATAAGATACTAATGGTGTGTGCGGCCACTATATATGCATCTCTGTCAGGGTTCGGAAAAATCGTTCCCGATATTTTTGTCAGGGGTTCGGAAAAATCGTCCCCACCACTTTGTCAGAGTTCGGAAAAATCGTTCTCGTCACTATTGTCGGGGTTCGGAAAAATCCTCCCCATTGAGCTCATTTGGGGTGCATATTATAAGTGTGTCGTGGGGATCCCGCAACGTGAACAGTTTTCTAAATAAAAGATACAAATTAGTAGATTAGGAAATAAATGCATTTTCATGCATTGTCATGCATGATTTCTACTTACTGAGATTTTTATCTCACTAGTTTATGCATTGTAGGTGAGCCTGATAATATTTGAGTATGTGGGTGGTGTACTGTGAAAGCTGTGGAACTCCTACAAGGTTTCGAGTGGATGTACATAGATGACGACCTGTTGGGCTAGACCGTGTGTTTATTTTGTTTCCGTTGATATTTTATTATGTAATATAAAAAAAAATATTGTCAACTGTTAGTGTGGATTAAAGTGGTGTCAGTAACCAGTTATGTATGTTGAACTGGTATGGCCGTTTGGATAATATAGATTATATGAGAAAAAAAAATAATGTGCAAATTTTATGATGATGATATTTATAAGAATTATAAGTTATGAAAAGTGGGTCGTGACAAATATATTTCATTTTGAATCCCCATAATTATTGTCTATTAGTATATTTTAGTTATTAATTAAAATTTAATGTAGATAAAGATATATATTTACTATATATATTTAAAAATAAGTGTATATAATTATTAGCATATAAATATAACAAATGAAGAATTTAGTTATTAAAATTATAAATATAATTATTTACTAATAATTATAAACACATATATATTTTAAATATTAATATATATTATATTTTTTTTGTTTAATTAATAATAATAAATTAGATATAGATTAATATTTATATTATAATTAACTAGTATGTCCCGTCCGTGCATTGCACGGAAAGAATTTTGTTACAGGATTATTTGTTAATTATATTTGAGTTATTATACGATTAAATGTTAAATGTAATTGATATTATTTCTTATCCTTTTTATTATAGGATTTTTTGTTAATTAAATTTGAGTTATAATAAATTTATTTATAATACATGTGAGTTTATCTTGTCTGTTTGTTTTATGGATAGAATTTTGTTCTATCACATCTGTTTTTTTTGCACGAAAAGAATATTATTACAAATTAATTGTTAGTATAATTGAATATATTACATATATCCACCCACAAGGATATTATTTGTTTTTTTGCATTTAGATTAAGGAGTGTTATTAGTATTATTATTTTATGAGTAGTGAATAATTGTAATAGTAGTTACCCATAGCCATGGGTGGCTAATTTTTTCTAAAGAGGTGGAAAATTAAACCATTTGAACTGAATGCAAGAAATGAAAAAACTAACTATTCTTCATGTAGCATGCAATTGCATTATATCTCCGATGCCAACAAAGCCCATACCCCATCTATAGAAATCACATCAATTATGTGAGTTTGAAATTAAGGTCAATTTTTTTAAAAAAAATATTTAGTTAATATTTTAGGTTTCCTATAATTGGTCTTATAAAAATTATATTCATAATCAAGCTTAAGAAGACATGGATTGAGAATTATACCTTGCACAATATTAGTCTTTTAAGAATTATGTTCAAAATAAAGCTTAAGAAGACATGGATTTAAACTTATACCTTACACAACATTAAAATCAATTCCTTTTGGGGGCAAACATCAAATATCTTTAATACATCTAGCCTGTGATTTGAAATAGGTAAATAGCGGGTTTGGAACATTAACCGGTTGAATATTCTAATATCAATATAAATGTCGCTTTAATGGAAGCCTGACTGGAACTATTAAGCTGTATAAAAGACAACTTACATTGAAGCAATATTTTATAGCAGCAACAAAATAGATGGTTTATCTAATTATGTACATACAGTTGTCAGCAAATTTTAATGAGCCTCTATAACAGGCTATAATACTAAGTAAGATGAATCTTCCTCATTTTGTGATTTTTAAGGGTTAAGAATCACTTTAACAGGCAAATAATCTAGTTTCTGAAAGAATTCAGGGTTTAATTCTTTTTCAGTTAATAATGATGCCTTCTTCTTTAATATCCCAACAGCCTTGTCCAAAATATTGTTGCCCTTGCCATTTAGATTAGGATCAGTGGGAGATAATCCACTGGATGAATCCTTCATTGATTTTCCACTTTCTCAATTACCAACACTTGAAATTAGCTGCATCTGCAATTAGAGAGGCTTAAAGTTTGATTCACAGAATGAAGAAAGTGAAGAACACCGAAATAAAGGCTAGTACATTGAGTATTGAAATAATAAGAACATTAACGCTAAAATGCTTTGTAGTGCACTTTCAGACTTCTGCCTCTAGTGTGGTACAGTTGTGGCAGCCTACTAATGGGTCCTATTTATTTAAATAATTCCCAAGTTAACATGTTCTCGATTCATGTAAATAACCAATTGCAATTTTCAAATAGGAATTGAACAACAATTTTCTTCTGTAAATTTTAACCTTCTTGAATATTTAAAGTACTCAATGTGTGTAAGAGGTGCAAGTTACAGGCAGATCTATCGAAAAAAGGGCTCAATGCTGATCAAACTATATGATTTCATTAACCTCTTAAGATTATAATCTATATGATCTCATTAACTACTCAAGATTACAATAAAATGACATTATTCGAAAACAAATGAACTGTTTTCACTACCTTAAGATTGAAGGTGAAGAATCCGGCAGGCAATGGCGATGGTGATGGCGGTAACAGCGGCAGCGGTGATGGGTTGGCTAAGGAGATTGAGATTTTCACAGGCAATGCGATCTACGAGAAGAATAAGCCAATTAGAAAAGCTCAAAACCTCCTCAACCATGTTTTTATTATTAAAAGAAAAGGTTGACGTAGAAATAATACGACTGACAGTTTATATCAATCTCCAAGGCAGATTTAAAACACTAAAATGAGGGATCAGATATTGGGTGAGACCACGTAAATCAAATCCCAGTTTAATAGCTACATCTGGAGTGATCATCTCATATCCGCACTTTTGAAATAAGTACATAACATTAGCAGTTTTGAGTCCCTAAAAATGTAATAGAAATCATTAGTGACAATATCATAATATCTAATTAAGTTGACTTTTAGCTTCAAATCAAAATAACACAAAGCAAAAATCTGGTTAAGCTATAGTAAATGTAATGATGAATTATAGTGATATTAATAAGTTGTTAATATGTTTGAACCACCTGAGTGAAGCACCTCTTGCAAACTCCACTAAGTATTTACCTTGAATTATGGTGACATTGTTACACAAGCAGTTGGTAGGCTTGAACCACCTGAGTCAAGTAGCGCTTGGAAACTCCACCAAATTATTTATCCAGCTTAAAAAAGAATTTGGGAAACATGATTTTACACCCCACCAATTTTTTTAATAGGAATTAATTTTTTAATGAATGCATATTAGTATGAAAAAAAAAAAAAAAGTTCCATAAAAATAATAGGAGTGCTTTTACTCCACAAAAGTATAACTTTATTTTGCAAACAGTTTCTACAAATCTGCAATGAGTGCAAATTTTTTAATGAAAAAAGGGACAGATATAAGAAAATATTTTTAATGAGTGCAAATTAGTAAGACAAAGAAAACAAAAGGTACCATAAAAATATGGTTTTCACACATCATAGAGAATCATATAAGATAAGCTTTACAACATATCAAAACTATCACACACGTGATGAGAAAAGGTAGAGGAATCCAAGAGCAAATTGTGCATAAAGTTAATATATATTACCTTGCCAAGCACAATTCTTCTATAAAGTCTCTGCCTTAGGTATCTATTCTAAAGAATCATGGCAAACACTGGCATTATTGCCCATTTCAGAAATAGTTGTACACCTTTCTGCAAAAAGAACATAATCATTTCATGATATTAAATAGTAGGAGTAGAAGATAATAGATTTACGAAACTCATGATGTTGTAAATGTGGATATCCTCTGTCATCTATGAGGTCTGGTGCAATCATGTTTTGGTGAGGGTAAAAGGTTAAAATTGGATCGATTACCTGTTTCTATGCACAATCAGGCCCCCTCTCTATATCCCAAGTTAGACTATTGAGAACCATAACCCTAGCACAATACTTGTGTCTAATCCACCTGCATGAATATAACAAACCTAAGTAAACCATGTGCCACTTGCTTAAAATCAGAGAATATTAAAGATCAAGCCCACAGAAAGATGATATGCAAGCTAAGGCAGATGCATAGGTAGAATTTCTTTGGAACCAATTAATCTAGCTAATCTGAAAAATCGCACATGACTTGAGTTAATAATCAGATTTTGATTTTGTTACTGGCCCAGAAATTATATAATTCAGATTGCAATTTTATTCAGACTTAGAAAATAGGTGTGTAAGAAAACGCGTCCTTTTTTCCATAATAACATAATCCCTCAATTACATGTAAATGGCAGGTTGCATCCTTTTAACCCAATTATAAGTTTTTTTTTTTTTTTTTCATGTTAGGGGATGGGGGAGCGGTATGGAAAGTGGAAAAAAATAAGTTTGAGCAATAGTCTATTACCATGGACGTATATCACTCCCGTTAACTCTCAAAATGTTCTCCCTCAAAGCAAGACTGGTATAAAGATACAGCAACCAAGCCTGTCATAAGAGATATCACTATCATGATTTCATCACTAAACTGAAAAGGCATAGTAGAATTTCCATTGTAATAAGTGTTTGGGTTATCTTATATGAGTTGGGACTTGCAGTTTCACATCAATCTTGTCAATTAATGCCGAATTATTAATAAACACATCGCAGTTTATGATGGTTATTATTGTCTTTCTATTTCATTTTGCTAAAGAATCACTTTACAACAGTGAACAGAATCCATTTATTTTGTTCTCTCTTCTTTTCCATTTTTTTTAATGTGTAAATTTATCATGTGGGGTAAAGTAAAAGTTTTATTGGTTGAGTAGATCAGTAGTATATTCAGATCAAGTCGTGAACTTTCCATTATGTGGCATATTTGATTCAAGAAAACTCAAAAAACTTTTCACATGGGTTTACTCAAGAATATGAATTATTTACTTTTTATTTGAAATAGCTACGAATAAAAGAAAAGATTTCTCTTTTTTATTCAAGAAAACCAATAAAGAAAATATATTTACCTTCCTGGAATTTTGTTAAGAGAATATGAGAACAAATTATTTGCATTTTTATCTATAAAAAAAAGAATGCAGATAAACTCCAACATCAGATGGTAATTAGTATGCAAAATACAGTTTAAAGAGCCAAAAACTAATAAAGAGAGCAGCCATTAAAAAGTATAGTGATAAAGTGATTTTAAAAAATAAATGAGGAAATCACCTTGAAAATAAGATACTTCTGAAATCACCCACGATTTGTTTCAAAGAAAACATATTTACCTTGTTTCCTGAATATTATTTGTAGAATAGGAGAATTCAAAAAAAAAAATCAAATAGTAAGGGTTGTAAAAAAGATTAAAATTTGAAGATTAGTTAAAAAGCTTAACCTGGCAGACATAAAATACTTGGTCTAAGTTTCTAACAACATCCAAAGAGAAACAATATATATATACCCATCATGATGCTGATCTGTTAAAACCAATTAACTATATAGATGAATACCACAAAGTAAAATAATCACAAAATGGACAGTGAAAACAGTTCATGCACTACCTTTGGTGGCTTCTTTCCTTCTTGAAATAAATGCTTGAAATCAAGCCGTTGTGAGTCAATCTTTGTAGGGGCTTATACTTGAGAGTTAGAGCCCATTATATGAAATTCAGCTGACACCAATCTACTTGTTAGTGGCTTGTCTACTTAAACCTTTTCAAAAAGCTGCAAAACAAACTCCAAGCTTAGAGAATGTCATACACAGAAAATGGAGCTGACTTAAAGGAAAGAATATCTACCTGTCCAAGACAATACAGTACAGCAGTATAGTCCTTGGACCTGAATTCCTACAACAGAATAAGTTAATGATTTTCTGAATAATTCGTGTAAATTTTGAGTATTCTGTTGCAGATTATACCAAATTCAAATAAGAATCTCCCAATTTGAGTACAAAACTTAGTAGTAATGTAAAAACTATGGAGTCCTTTTAACCCAATTATTATTATTATTGTTATTATTATTATTATTATTATTATTATTATTATTATTATTATTATTATTATGTTAGGGATGGGGAAGCGGTATGGAAATGGAAAAACATAAGGTTTGAGCAGTAGTCTATTACTACGGACGCATATCACTTCCGTTAACTCTCAAAATGTTCTCCTACAAAGCCAGACTGGTACAAAGATACAGCAACCAAGCCTGTCACAAGAGATATATCACTGTCATGATTTCATCACTTATTAAAAAAGGCATAGTAGCTAACAAAAAATTTCAAAATTAAAGGGTAATCTTGCATGTGATACCTGGTAAAGTTGAACTGGTAGTACAGATAGACATCCATCTCAAATCCATGACCTATGTAACAGTGACAGAAAAGAGAGAGACAAATACGTTATCCTATCCTGCCATTAGGACAATATGCCATAAATTAACAGAAAGATGCTATATCAGAGACTTTAAACATTCAGGACAAACCGGCAGTTGAAGATAATTCAACTTAGACAGATTTTCAAAAAAAAAAAAATTAATAATAATAATTGCAATGCATATCAAATGTGATCTTTCTATCAGGCAAATATTAGACAAACTCCACAAGCTAGAAACCACTGGCCTGCATAACTGCTCATTTTCGACGTTTGTGTTATAAAGGTCAACAATTTTTTAATTTGAAAAGCTAGTTGAGGCTTACAATCGTTATCAGTAAATCTTGACAAAAAATCAAGGTCTTCATGAGTGATGATCCAAACAGACTAATATTAAAGGCTTGACTTGGCATAAACACAACTCATCACTGTTTCATTCATTTGATCACATATCCAAGAAGGCATAAGATTACGACGTCTCATGTGATATGTCTTAGATTGGATTAGAATTGCTGGAAAAATGTGAAGTAAAATAATCACAGTTACCCTGACATTATTATTGATTTCACTGCTCCTTCACTTTCAACTGCAAATCCTTCCTATTTGCCCTCACATTAATAGGCCCAAAAAACGTCTTCAAAAAACCTCTCAAAATTCACAGAGAAACAATTAGACCCAACGTTCCTCACCCATATCAACATATAATAAAGTACAATTGGGAGAAAAGGGCAAAAGTTTAAGTAAAAGAACAGAAACAACCAACCATGAGATTTTCTTGGAAGAAATACAGCTGCATCTCCTTCACTCAGTAAATATCTCACTCTCATCAACTCCTCTTCCATCTTGCAATTCAAATTAAATAAAACAAAATCAGCACACGCCATTTCAATAAGAAATATGCACCAGCGTAGTCACATGCATGTACAGATATCCAAAAACGCATACTTTATGCAGAAGAACGAAGCGAGTTGACGCGTGAATCAAGTGAGGCGATGCGCAGGTGAAGCACATCTTCTTCGTCGTTTTCGCGGGAAGTACGGGAGATTAGAGACACCGCCGTCTCCCGCAGCTCCTTGGCTTCCTCCACCAGCTTCGAAACACCGACCGTCGCTGATTCTCCCAGCGAGGCAGAGCATTGATAAGAACATTTTTTTCTATACTG
The DNA here is from genome assembly GCA_023678885.1 of Pogostemon cablin. Taxonomy (NCBI): domain Eukaryota; kingdom Viridiplantae; phylum Streptophyta; class Magnoliopsida; order Lamiales; family Lamiaceae; genus Pogostemon; species Pogostemon cablin. The sequence goes on along the minus strand of CM042963.1, from coordinate 16,180,750 downwards.
AAAGGCACAGAAGAGATAATAATAAATAACACAAAAAATGAGATAAATCATTGATCCTACATTATTCAAATCGAAACACCTCATCTCAAACATAAACACAAACTAACAATGTTTACGGAAAACAAAACAATTACAAAACAAAACAAAACAATCATCTTATAAGATTAAAAAAAGACATGAATAACCTAGAGCAGTGCAGGTCTCAGCATTTGCCTCATCTCAGACATAAACACAAACAAACAAACAATATTTACAAAGGTCCATGGAATCCCTATCTCTCTCTTAAGTTTATATGCCTTTAGACCCATGAAGTTCATAAAGAAGAACCAATTCATATCAGCTTAATACATATGTAACAGCAATTCTTTCGGAAGCAAACAACTTACCTCTCCTTCATAAACCCCTTTGTTTTCTCTAATACGGAGACCAACAGCTTGACGAAGATTCTCCAATGGCGGGAGCGATTATCTCAGAGAAGAAAGAGGAGGAGAATCAATTAGAGAAGTGATTCTTTTTAACTCATCGAAAATTCTATGGCGGAGGAGAAGAAAAGTGGAGGAGGGGAGCGAATAAAATTAGTGATTCAATAATAAAATTTTATGGCACCGCAAGAAGAAAAGGGAAGATGGGGAGTGAATAAGATTAGGGTTTTTTTTTTTTAATTATTTTAAAGATTAGCGCTTTTAGTTATGCCCAAAAATTTTATTACAAAATAATTCTTCAATTTTTCTTTAATTATTACTCAATGTTATCGAATTTTTTAATAAATATAGTAAGGAAATAATTAAATAAATTGATGGTGAAGTATTCTTAAATTATAAACGGTCATATTTATCCAATTTATAAAATAAAAAAATAAAATTTAAATAATAAAATTCATTATTAGTATAATTAAATATCAAAAATATTAATTGGACGGTCAAGATTAAAATTGAATTATTTCTAAATAAAATAAAATTGAAAAAAAATTAAAAACAAAAGTGGGAATTTAGGTTTGCTTTTATGTATGTATAGATAGATATTATTTTATAAGAAAAATAAAACAATTAATGCATATCATTAGTTCAATTAATATGATAGATTCTCATCTAAATTTTAATTAATATACTACCTTATATGTCAAAAAGATAATTTAGTTTTTGAACATTTTTCATTATTCAAAACTTACCATAACAACCCAATTGATCCGGATCAAATTGATCCGTTTATATTTATCCTTAATTTAGGTATGTATGCATATTAATTATGCGTTCTATAAAAGTAAAAAATAAATTCATGTTTGTGTTAGTTTGACAATAACAAGATTATATGTATGCATGTATATGGCAAAACTCGTATAACTATATGGAAACGAAAATTAATTATATCATAAATAATTCGTATTATAAATTAAAAGCGATGATAATTAAAAGAAAATTGATATATTTATTTCAAAAAAAAGTGAAACGTGTGTACAATAAATATAGGGTTGTTATAATTGTTAATATTAGGGAAGGAATTAAGGTGAGGAACAAAGTGTGAAGGACAATGATACTATATTAGTTATCTTATCCAACAAACATGATATGCCAATTATCTCTCAATCAAGCCAAATTCAAAGGATAGCTAATTTCAACAAAACTACAATTACTTCACTTTTGTTTTTTTCTTTTATTATTATATATGTTATCTAAATTACAAAGTTTTCTTCACTTGAAATCATTTCTAGTTTGCCTAAGTTTCTTATGTTGTTTTCGGTTTTGTCTATTTGAAAAATGTAATCTTGTCTTCTTTTAAACACCTCACACCACCACCCCAATTTCATAAATACATTTAATATACAAATATAATTAATACGCGTTGAAATTTGACTTTGCATATTAATTAATAATTAGGGCGTCTATTTGCACCTCCAAATCTACTAAACGAACTCCAAATTTAAAATATATTTATGTGAGAAGACGTAAATACCCTTTTATAAATAATAAAATAAAATTAGTTAGGGCAAATATCCAAATTAAATTTCTAAATGCACCCTAAATCCAACTCCTCTTCTTCTTTGCCTAAATCCAACGTCTCTTCAACCCTTCTTCTGCCATATCTGCTCTTCCCAATCCTAGTATAGGATCAATTATTAGGTCAATTAAACAGAAACATTGGGGAAAATGACTAGCATTAGAACAAAGGATTTGATCCGTTCAGGTATACTATACCAACAAGTTGTAATTGAAACGAATAGGGAAAAATTAGGGTTAATATATCCATGGATCATGAATTGATGATGTAGTGTATCTGACACCCTGGCAAACACCAATGGAAACAATCTGCATAGCTTTTGGGATCTGCAAGTTGTTGTTCAGTTGGAGAATGTTTGAATTTTCTATGGATGAGGGATGGGCATCCTTTCTGTAATTTGATAAGTGAGTGATATTCACATATTCGTCTTTTAGGCTTCTGGTTTCCATTTTTTTATTTCTGATTCTGGTATTTGCATCATCTCTCGATCTGTGGCGATTCCCAGTAGTCTTCCTTCATGATTGGCTCTGTTTGATTGTAGCAGCTGTGTAATCCAACGTTGGATTTTGACGCCTAAGAAGAGGCGTTGGATTTAGATGAAGAAGAAGAAGTGTTGGATTTGGGTTTGTCATAGCTTATTTTATTTTATTATTTATAAAGGGTATATACGTCTCCTCAAATAAACATATTTTAAATTTAGGGTTTGTTTAGTAAATTTGGGGTGCAAATAGCCGCCCCTAATAATTATCAATCATCAGTAGTGTTACTATGTCTTAGGATTGCCACGTATTCATTAGTACGAACGAATGGTGCTTCTCTTCATAAGTAAACAACATAAAATTACAAAATCAAAATGCAATTTGATTTTTTTAAATAATAAAAAAATCATATACAAACACAATTGACCATACGTAGCTACTCTCTTGTACTACATAATTTTTCTGTTTATTTGTATATGCTTATATCATTCATTTGGTGACTATAAAAGAGTAAAGTTGAGATGCTTAAATCTATAGGATGCCATCACTGATTGTAAGGAAGAGTGTCCATTTAATAAATATATAGTACATGCAAAGAATAAGACAACATTTGGATACATCTATCTAAGAGTGAGTCATTCAACATAGAAAAACCAGAGTCTGAAACATATTAGCAATTGGGATCCTTGAAAGAAGTATGATCAAATTGTCTTTAATATGAATAGGGGGTGTAAAAGAGTAGAGTCTAGCAAAATGAAGAGCTGTCCAAGTTTGTGAGAAATATTATTGAGCTTCAAAATATATATTAAGAATTTGTTTGACAAGCAATCAAATCAAGCAAAAAAACGAGCTTTTAATTTTATTAAACATAAAAAACTGTTTAAACTTGTTTGATATTTCAATCAAATGAACTTTTACGAGTTGATTGTGGAGTAGTTTGCTTTGATTTTCATATTATAGCCATTCAACATCTTATTACTATATGAAATTTGGGCCTACTAAAGCAAAATATTACATCTTCCCTGGGCAGCAATCAGACACTCACATTTCTTTCTATCAAAAATTCATACAATCTCAAAATCATCCTGTATTCTTTCAAATATCAGCCCTAACCTAAACTCAGGAATTCCATATCAATCAATTAAGAGCAACACATATAAACTGCACAAGTTTGTTGGAAGAAATGAATTCAAAATAATTACACAGAGATAAAGAGAGAGAGAGAGAGAAACGCTCTCCATGTTGCCGAGTGCCGGCGTTAATCCGTTGGACCCAAAGGGAGCGCATATCCCGCTTCTTGTTGTGGCGATCTCTGTAGGAATATTGAAGCACCTTCTCCACCCTCTCCCTCGCTATTCTTATACAGTTCTTCGCTCTTCCCCGAAAATCCTTTGCCAATTTGAAAACCTCCTTCTTGTTCATCTTCTTCACTCAATGCTTCCTTTCTCCTTTCCTCCTATCCCATGGATTTACCCTTACTTCCTCACTCTCTCTACCCTCTTCACCTTATTTTATTTCGTTACATTTTGGGCCTTCGCAGAAAATAACGGATCCTATAAGCCGGCCCATTTTTAATTCTAAGTGTGAATTTTTCAAATGGGCCCATTATCTCCATAAGATTATAACAAATCACCAAAAGAAGATTTGCAAACTTGAAAAGGTTAAATAATTAAAATAAAAGAACTAGTGAAATACATCAGAATTTTACGCAACCGTTTATAATTAATTAATTTAATTTAATTATATATATTAATTATGCGTTCTATACAGGTGAAAAAATTATTAATGTTTATGTTATGTGACAACAACAACATTATATGCATGTATATATATGGAAAAACTTGTATGATGTATATAGTCTTCCATAACGATAATACGAAATATGCGATAATATTTTAATAAAAAATATATATGATTGATAAAAAAAATGATAGCCATTAAATTAGATTATTTCATAACAATTCGTATTATAAATAAAAAGTGATAACGGATATTTATTTTAAACCGTTTTGTATATACTATAGAGAGAAGGATTTGCTATCAATGTTAATATTAGGGATGAAATTAAGGTGATGAGGAGCAAAGGTTGAAGGACAATGATACTATGTTAGTTGTCTTATCCAACAAACATGATATGTCAATTATCTCTCAATCAAGCCAAATTCAAAGGATAGCTAATTTCAACAAAACTACAATTACTTCACTTTTGTTTTTTTCTTTTATTATTATATATGTTATCTAAATTACAAAGTTTTCTTCACTTGAAATCATTTCCAGTTTGCCTAAGTTTCTTATGTTGTTTTCGGTTTTGTCTCTTTGAAACATGCAATCTTGTCTTCTTTCAAACACCTCACACCACCACCCCAATTTCGTAAATACATTTAATATACAAATATAATTAATATATTTATACTTACGCGTTGAAATTTGACTTTGCATATTAATTAATAATTATCAATCATCAGTGGTGTTACTGTCTTAGGATTGCCACGTATTCATTAGTAAGGACGAATGGTGTTTTTCTTCAAAATAAACAACATAAAATTACAAAATCAAAATACAATTTGATTTTTTTAAAAATAATAAAAAAATCATATACAAATACAATTGACCTAGCTACTCTCTTGTACTTCATAATTTTTATGTTTATTTGTTTAAATTTCCAATTTTATAAAAATAACTTGACTTGATTGTTGAGATTATACATATTTTTATGATTTAATTTTGTAAATATATTCCAAATTCAACCAAAAGATAAAACTTTCATGCCTAATCAACAAACACAACACAGAAGATTCATTAAACTACAGGTTCAGCTTATAGATTTCCCCCCAATAAGAATAGCAGCAGATTCCATATTTAATCACAGGAAAAAGATATAGGAGTACAAAACAATCAATAGAGAGCAACTTCATAACACAAATACCAGCAATCATAACCAATTAACTCTAAATGCAGGCTGCAGGGGTCAAGCCTCGTTAGGCGGACAGCTCGAGACCCCTTGAAGTAGCTGTGACAATCCATTACCTGTGCTGAACTAGTGAATGGGATAACCGTAGGTCGTCTGAACGCAAAGAAGAACGTCGAAGGAGGTAGGAAGTGCCCTGAACTACTTGATTCGGCAATGGATGGAGGGTCTAGGGTCGTTAAGGGCGTTGCTCGATCTAGGATAGCACCGTATGGTGGGTCGAATCCAAGAATCGGGGTTCAGGTGAGTCAAATCGCTAGGAGAAGAGCAATGGGTTCGCCCTTCAACCCTCAGGAAGGTTTGCGCCTCATTTGAAGGGCGAAATTCTGGAATGGCAGCGGCATAGGGTTACCTCACACCATTTGAGACGGTGGAGGGAGATGCAGCACCGCGGCGGCTGCTTGTGGCATCCTTACACCATTGAGAACATTTCGGGGTAGAATCTGGGTTAAATGCTGAGAGTGGCGCAAAATGGAGCACCATCTTGGTCGCGAACATCCAGCACTTGAGGAGTTGGAGCGCCTCGACCCGTCGGGAAAGATAGGTAAATGTGCTTACCGGGACATATACGACGGAGAGACAGATCTCTAAGCTTGTGGAATCCCGTGGCCATGGGGGAGAGGAAGCCATGATTTGGGGGAAATTTAGTGAACGTTGAATCACATTCTCAATCCTTATCCCACTAACGGCCACGCGCGCTCATTCCGTTAATTTATAAGACGGAAACTCCAGAAAAAACAACGGGACCAAAATTATAATGAAAATGATAGAAAATGAAACGTGGATGGACCAAAAGTGCATTTTATTTGTGTACTATTTTATTTTTAGAGCTTATTGTTTATTTTGGAGTTTAATGAAAATTCCTAAAGTGTAATTATCTTTTCTATTCTTAATTAAAATTACATGAGTCAATCTCTTTTTGAAAAATGACTCTATTTAAAATACTCTATTAATTAGGTCTCTATATTGGTAGGAGCTCCTGCAGGTAGGATGGGTATATATTGACTGCAGTTAGTAAATTCTAAATATGAAGTAATCAAGAGCCCTAGACATAAGTCTACATGCAAACAATCATAATTTGTTCAAAATAGGAAGCCCTTGGGACCAAACAAAGAATATGCAAGTAATTAAGATGATTGGTGGGTGGGTTGGGGGGAGGGGGAGAGAGAGAGAGAGATGAATGAGTCATAAGTTGGAGGGTGAGGCTGAACATTAAGCTGCATATATATGACATCAAATGAATGATATTGCCCCCAAGGCATAGCTCAAATGGTAGAGGGGAGGGCAGGGTGGGGGTTCAAATCCTATCTTTGGCATGGATTTGGCCCCTTGCAAGCACAAGTTAAACAGTGAGCCCTCTCTATGAGTCACTTGAGGCACATCATGCAATTTACCTCCTCCACCAATCCCCAGGGTAGGGACCCTAATGGGGTAAGCCATTTTTTTCAAATGAATGATATTGGGTTACTCTTTGTTCCATTTATGAGAAGGTTGACAAATAAATTTGATAATCTTTGGTATCACTCATAATGATGGGAAAGTATTATACCATGATTTTGTGCCTATTATTTATAGTGGGTGTGGCATAAAGGAAAATAGTAACTCCTCAGCATGCCTTTACAGCTCCTATTATTTCAAACATGGGCCCCAATATCTTGTGTCCCTTCCATAAATCTCTTCTCTATTCTCCATAGTGTGTTGTGTCATGTGTGTCTGTGTGTGTATATATATGTTGAGAGTGAGTGAGAGAGAGAGATGTAAAATGGAAGCAAAGGCATGGAAATTTTAAGAAAGGTGGATGGTGGGGATTGAAGGAGGCTCAACTCACACTTCCAAGAGAGAGAGAGAGACAGTTTTGGTGCATGAGAAAAGGGAGGTTGGCCATTTTAGGGTAGAGGGGAGAAGGGCTGGAAAGAGACTTCCACTTTTATTTAATTTTGCAAAATCACGCAGTGGGCGATTGGGAACATCACATAGTGGACCTGCCCCATTGGTGGGCCTCTTCAGGCCCACTCCTAAACATTCATTAATTTTTTTACTAACCAAATATTATTATTATTAATATTGCTGCATAATCTATCTATTTACTGTATAAAAAGACGAGTTCGCGTTTTTGGCACGGTATCTTGCCCGTCCCCGGTCACCCCCCCATCCGCCACGTGTCTCCTCCCCAACTCCACACGTACGCCCACCGCAACAGCCAGCAAGCCTTGTTCCCGCCGTTTGCAGGGTGAAAAACGTTGATACTGATCCTTAATTCATCCTCAATTCAATCTCATCTTCATCGTTCCCCGCCTGCATCAAACACTCACAGCCGTCATTCTGGCAACTCCACCATCCGTTTTTGTCTTTCACGGCACCCCCTCCCTCTATTCTCATTTTTCTTGTAACTTAAGCTTTCACGACAGCCAATCGCTTTACTACCGCCGGCTGATTTCCATCCCAGCGATTTTTGAGTTTCTCCAATCTATACTCCTTGTGGCACCTCGTCTCACTTTCTACCAAAGTATTAGGTAATCAATCGTACTTTTTCATATAGTAATAGATTTTTTGTTCTGCTGTGAAATTCCACTGCGTGTTAACGTTTCACTTTCTTGATTCTGCTGTGGAACAATAAATTGAAAACAGCAACCTTAAAGATTTTGAAGTTATTGCCCCTTATCTGTTTGATGAATTGCCTGTGATAAATTAGACAAACAATTTCAGATAAAGATTACTGGCTCGATAGTTGACTTTGGCATTCAAGATTCCTTTAAATTATGGGGGTGGTAGGTTGGGGGAAGGGTATATTTGAAGGCTTCTCATGATGCTGTCACTCACAAGTACTGTCGTATAATTATTGCAATAAAATGAATGTCCAAGACATCATTGCAGCCATACAGCATCGCATATCAATATAATCACCTTAAATAAAAAGAAATTCGCCGAAGTTGAAGTTCATAATATAGAACTTAGACTTGATAACTATGTCTAGAGCTAATCCCCAAAAGCTAGCTAATAAAAAAGTGAAGATACTTGAATTACATATGTACATTAACGCGGCGTGATGATAATATAGACTGCAGAACTAACTACTCCTACATATAATGTGATACAGTGTATCCACAGATACTCAACAGAATTGAATTACTCTTATTGCCCACCTATCTCAACATTACCTAAAATCTTAAAATCTCCATACATTCATTTCCTCCCTTTAGAAGCCATGCTGTCGACTTCAACCCATTGATGTATAAATGATTCATCTCTGAAAAACTAACAGTAACTGAAGTGGAAACTTGAGCAATAGTAATTGAGTGAACTCAATATTTTCTTTTCACAAGCAGTAGTCGGTGCTGTTTTCAGCTGCATTATTTTGCACTACAATTTGTTAGCTGTATTGTAGTGCAAAAACCACATCGCACATCTTCTTCCACTGCCCTTACACCACATACATTTGGGATCAAGTCAGAAGATGGATTGGATGGAGAAGACGAAGGCTAGCATCAGTCGCAGAAGCCTTCAGGAAGATACTCCAGGATACGAGGACCAACAAAAAGGCAAGAAGACTCCTCTTCATCACTTTTGCAACCACGATCTACCACATATGGATGGAAAGGAATGCCCTTCAACATGGCACAAGGATGCTGTCTCCGAACAACATTGCAGATAGAATCAAGCTTCAGATAGCGTCTTTGTATATGAATTCATGATGTTTTTACCTTAAGCATTTTGCTTAAGTAGGTTGGATAGGGTGGCTAGACCTTGTATTCGCATCGTACGTAAGTACTCGATGTAACCGTTTCCAGTGAAATAACATTTACCAATTTCACTATTTTGCACTACAATAAAAACTTAATCAAAATTGTTTGCTTCTATGATCTTTTTGTATTATCCTGTATCCCTACATTGATATTATCACCACATGATGCATGTTGCGTTGTTAGTGTGAATGTACTTGGCACATTTCACAGCATCAGCTATGCGATGACCACATACATACACATTGCACGCATACATTCCCATATGAATATGTGATATAAGAACTTTATGTGCATCACAGTTTTGAACATAGATGTCTTGCTTGATCTTTGAACTCATTAGTCTTGTATCCAATGTTTTGAATCTTAATTGACTGTGAACTAAGTGCATTACCTATAGCCTTAATAGGTTGATGACTTGTCATTAACTAAAAATTGATGATGTACTTATCTCATGTATTGATAGTTAGCTATTCCCTTAACGGAAAATATATGTGCATGAAGACAGCTTACATGATGAAGGTTGTGTATTTTTACTGTTCTATCCTTAAAAGTAATGGCCAATACCCTAATAGTTAGTTATTTCATAATATCATTTTAAGAAAATGAACCCTTATTTTGTAAACTCCCAATTTGTTCACTCTGTTTTGATTCTGTATTGTTTTCGATTATGCGTTGTCAACTTCTCTTAGATAAGATTTTCTCATTAGAAATAATAACAGTTCGAATACGTCTTAGGATTTGCAAATGAGTCGCTTCTATAGGATTACTGCCCAATAGGTGTGTACGACGAGACCTTTGAAGCTTCCAAAAGGTAATGGCTGGCCAGTTGTGGCACCCTTCTCATGTATCCCACACCCACAACAACTGAATTCTTTGCTCTTAATACTACTGAAAAATTGACAGCCTTCCCCAAACTATGACCTAATAAACCAAAGATTAATGATCTAGAAAACTAAATCAAAATGTATCTATATTTTCCATGAACAGCTGGGAGGGTTGACACCTAAAATAGTTGTTAACTTCTACTCTTGGTCTAAATAAAATGAATGCAATCTTAAAAGTCCGTTCAATAATCTATTTTTATTTACACTTTCTGTATTGTTATTAGATTATAATTTTATATTGTTATCTGCTAAGATGTCTTTTGTGAAATCCGCTGAGCACAGTTGATTTAGTTATACTGCCTTTGATACATCTCCTAAAGTGAGGAACATTCTTACCTCCTCAACTGATGGTGTCTTAGCAGAATCAACACGACTAATTTGTAGGATCATACAATTCAAATTATAATGTTGTCAAATGTCATGGATGCATCTATAGAAAAGATGGTGATGGTGAGTAAAATTTAGTGCAATCAAATTATTTCTTTTGCACACTTTTCTTGGTTTTAAATTTTGTGTTGTAATACCCGAGAGTTTAATTTTCATGCACAAATCATCATCATGGTAAATAAGTATCGTGAACTTGTAATGAGCTCCAACAAAATTGTCTAAATACAAAATGCATTAACCGGTACAGACTGTTGAAAATTTCTATGCCAAGACATTAAATAGAATGCTTACTTATTGTTTGAAATTCTCATATAGCTACGCTAGCCTAGGTGTCTTTCATTAGCTATTAACATTTAATTAAAATCTTTGATTTAGGTAACAGAGCTCTCATGTTGGATACTTACTAAAGATGGTACAATCAAGACACGAGCTTCTTTGACGTTTTCGGGAATAATGGAGACACTGTAAGCCATGATTATTGACTAGACTTCTTACGTTTTGTTATCTTCTTGATCAGGAATTCCTACAGCTCAACTGTCTGATTTTTGCTAGAAAGCTTCTTGAAACCAATGTGCTCTTGCTGATTATAATATTTCACGCATAATAGATGTAGTCTTACAAGTAAGGTGTCCCCGTAACTAGTACAATAGAAAAGGGGGAGTTCTGCAAATCGGTCCCGTAAACTGCCGGTTGCCCGCTCCCTCCCCCTCCAAGATGTGGCCACGTGTACTTTCGATTACGCCTCTGACTTCCACCTGGTTATTTCTCTTCTTTCCCCTCCATCGGTCTCTCCCTCTTCACAGCTATCTCTAACTATCGCCGACCCCTTCTCACGGATAGGCTCTCTCATTTCTCGCCTACTTCCCACGGGCAAAAGCTGACAGTCGATGGGAACCGACCCAACGGCGGTCGCCGACATCGTACCCGTAGAGTGTACCCGGCGGTTGAGCCGCCGTCTCCCAGAGTGTCTGATTGCGGATTTTGCGCTGCTTTCGGAAAAATAACAATACGCGCCGCCAACTTCCGGAGTCCGTTAAGCGTGTGATGTGGCCGACAGTCAACTATAATCTGGCTACGGGTAGGTGTATGCAGATGTTTGTGTGGTCTGCTCAACTTATTGAGGGCGGAAATGAGACCTTAAGAATTAATTGAACGACCATGGTTTTCTGCTGCTTCTTATTAATCAGAAATTATGTTACACAATACTTCTGTTTGATTCCTTCCAGTAGGTATAGAATTTTTCTGATCTTTTATTTTGATTTTTCTTAGGTTGTGTAATATGTGGCTGGAATGGTGTGTGTAGCTAATTGGGGGGAATATTGTTGCTTTCACTCGGATTTTTTTGTCAATATACAGAATCAAAACCACTTAGTTGCTCCCTTGCGAATGTGTTGGTTATTTTCCTGAAATTGTACTTTGGTTTGTTTACATAGTACCGTGACACTTGTTAGGGCTAATAAATTGACATTTTAATGACAGCGCATTAACACTAATCTTTTAATGAGTAAGCTGGGTGTGCGCGTGCAGTTGTTAACGAGGTCCTAGAATTGTATGAATGTTTGCTTAAAAAGTTGCTGGAGAATGATAAGGAGGCGGTACAAAGAGTGATAGGGCTCAACATTGGGCAATTGAAGCCAAGCTTCAACAGATGAACGAGTAGTAAGTTTCAGGATCTCAACCTTGCCTGTAGCATATTCTTTTATTATGGAGTCATAATGTGGTGTTGTTATCCATTAATTTAATGAGTTACTCTTATAATTTGGCGAACTATTTGGAAAGTACCTTTTGCATTAATGGTGAAGTAATTTGATGGCATTCAATACTTTGCTATTACCATAGTATAGCTCTTCACATTCCTTGTGAGCAGTGAATTTAATAGATGAAATACTGTAAGTTCAACTTTTTTTTTTTTTAATTAATGTAAATAATGAGAGAACTTGATTATCATATTAAGTTCAAAATTTTAAAAATAAGGTGTTTTCAAGATGTTTATTAATAGATTTAAAGACATTCAGTGGAATTGGGGGTAGGTATTGGAGCTGTTAGTGGTAAATGGAATTCCTACGGAACAGAGCTTGCATTTTGTTAGGATTGTTGGAAGACAAATATGCAGCCCGATACTTCTCAGGATATTAAAATTTTGTTATATTTTTATGTTTACAGCTTACCTTGTTTATTCTTCTTGGACTTCTCTAGCTATGTCAGTTTGGATTCTATCTCTAATACTATATACTAATGGAAATTCACAAGAATGGCACGATGCACTAAGTTTCTGCTTTTCCATCTACCCATGCCTCAAACTTCCAATTAGGACACAGAGGATCTTACGAAGCTAAGCTTTTTTTTTTTTCCAATTCCAATTTTACTTCCATTCCTGAATTCGTTTCTGCAAAATCACAGTTGCTTTGGCGCTACCACAGCTACACTTAAAATGCAGAGCTATCTTGCATCGGGATTTATTATCTAATTAAGAATAATATGTGTTCCTTCCTGCACAAACGACTGCACTATTCTGTTTACATTCTGTAGTGTTTATGATTATGCATTCTTAGAAAAGCAACGGCTGAAATACATCTTAGGATTTTCAATCTACTCATAGGTATAGGACTATTGTCCACTAGGAGTATGAAAATGCCAGTATAATGGTTTGTTTTTCTTTTCTTTTCTTTTCTTTGACTTTGAATGGCTTACAAGATTCGCTGAATTTTCTGAGTGCACATTTCTTATGAATTCGAATTGAATACTTGTTATTTTGATTCTCGGTAAATTTTCTTGTTTCCATCTTGTTTTGGTTTGGCTTTAAGATAGTTGCTTAGATTTAGATTTGCCTTGGAGTTCCTTTCGTAGTCTACTGTACTCATTATTTGCACTCAAAGCTCTGGAAAATTGTAGATCCAATTTGATCAATTTTCTGAATTATTGTTTTATGTGAGATAAACTAATTTTCATTGTCAACAATCTTGCTCTTGTGTTAGGGCATATTTTTTCCTTATTATGGGTCCAATAGGCTCCTGACAGCTTCACTCATTCATACCATGAAAGACTCATTGTATGAACAGTGAAGATTGTAGTCCACGGCTATCAGGTGCACATTATATTGTTTAATTTTAGGCTGCTGTACCTTGACTGCGGTTTGGCATTAGACTAAATTCATGAATCATGAATCTCAAACGTATTATGTCACCGTTTTGGAGGTGTTTGAATATTACATCATGTAACAGTAAAAAGAAATATACTTTCACTTTCTCAAATTTCCTTAATTTTAAATTCTGAGAAGTTCCCTCAATTTTAATTTGAATTACACAAAGTTGCTGGTTGACTACCTTGCAGGAACATGAAGACTTCACCAAAGTTAAAAACATTCAGCTTTTGAACTTGGAATGTATGAGATTAAAACTTGGTATTTCTTGCTATTTACACCAGACTATAGTGGGTCACTGTACAAATTTTTTCTTTTGTCATTTTTGCTTGATATTTTAACGGTTCGCTTTCTTTGACATCAGTTATCACTCTCTATGATCTTTATTTAATTTGATCTTTCTAGAACTCCATTGGCCCAGCCAACTTAGACTACCTTATCTCACATCATTGATTGTGTCTTTCACTCTCCCTCTTTGTATCATTTGGTTTTGAAGCTCATAATCTGAATCTACAACAAGCATGTACTCCATTTAAATCTATACAATATAAAACGCGAGTTCTGCGAATTGGTCCCGTAAATGGCCGGTTGCCCACCTCCCTCTGCTTTAGGATGCAGCCACGTTTCACTGACGGTGCACCCCTTACTTCGACGTGGGTCTTCTGCCTGTGTGCCTTCGTTTCTTCCGCGGCGCACTTCCTTTCTTCTTTTCAACTTCTTCACCCATCTCTTCTGATACGTCACACCGGTGTTCTCCCAATCGTCGTTCTCACACCAGTGTCCTCCTGCTTACGACTGTAGCCAGTAATGGCGGCCCGTTGCTTCGTCTTCGTTGTATGGTCGCTGCCCACCTTGCCCCTACCTTCTGATGCTGTTGCGGTACTTCTCTTCAAGCTCGAGGAAACGCTCCCTCAATTTGAGAAAAATAAACACTAGGGTCAATTTCAGGAAGCCGCCTCCATCGCCGAAGGTCTGTATGGCGTTATTAAGAGCCATGGCCCTCTATCCAATGGGAACGCTTGGAATCTCTCCAAGGTGTGTTTCTATTCTTGGATTATTGCATTCCTGATTGAGAGGAGGAATGATAATCTGTTGGTAATAACTATGATTTACTTTCTCACTTCTCAGATTTGTTCTGCTGCAAGTGATATTAAAAAATAATTATGGGGATAAATGAGTTGGAAGTTAAAATGATTTGAACTTTAGATTCTGTTTTTGTCTTGAATTTTAGAGATTTATTTTTCGTAAGATTTATAATAAGCTAAATACTCTATCCACTGGGTGGACGAACTAGAGCTGCTATGCGATTTTAACCATTTTAATCTTGTGGTTCCTGTGGTTTAGGATTTGCTTTGGGTTTATTACATATTTTCTTTATAATTTTTATTATCAATACAATCGAAGTATCAAAGTTTAATGAATCTCTTTGTTAGGCGCCCGTGCTTCTCCATTCCTTGCGCAACAGTGTGAGTTTCTCATTCCACCTATTTTCGTGTGTTTTGATTTTTCCGGGACTAATTCTTGTACTTGACTTCCTCTTTTTGACCAGTGCTGTACTCCCTCCCCTTTGGTTTTTTTTATTATCAAACTCCATTGGTTAATTATGGTACGCTTCTATGTGAATTGCTACAATCTAATCTTGACAGTATCGCATTAGGAATTCAACCTTATATACTGTATTTGAATATTACCCTTGCAACTCCTCTGTTCGAGTTAAAAGTATTCATAGCTCCTACTGCAAAGTGCATGAATGAATGATGCTCTCAGGTTTTCTGCAATATATAGCATCAATAGAGTTTGGGGATATAACCTTAATTAAAAAGTTTAATGAAGAATTACATTCCATTATCAGTTGAATTCATGTTGCTCACTAAGTGGATAATCACAACTCTAATCCATGTACTAAGGCAGCCAACATTTAGGAAAAAAACAGAATTTTAACAAAAGGGAACACTACAAAGAACAACAGCTACATCATTGCCAGAAATAAACTCCTTTAACTTGCACCCATGTAAAAGGGATGATGGTCGAAGCATGCCTTTTTTTTTATCAATCTTGAATCTTTAGATAACAAAGTACTCCCTCCGTCCCCTTGAAATGTGTCCGTTTACTTTTTGCACGTGGATTAAGGAGTATAATAATTTAATGTATTTTGAGGTGAGAGAAATAATATTTTAAAGTGTAGTGGGTAGTTGTATTAGTGTTGAGTGTGGGGTCATGTGTGGTCACATCAATCTAAAAAAGGAAATGGATACTTTGTAATGGGACGGACCAAAATGGCAAAATTGATACGTATCAAGGGGACGGAGGGAGTATAACCTTAAAGTTTTTATCTTGAGCTTACATTTCAATATAAGTTATATCATTATGAGAAGAGAAAATCATGAAGCTTGAAACTCCTGCTACCGTTGTGTTTGCTTTGTTTTTCTCTTTCATGAAAAATTGTAGTATGTTCTCCTTTAAAAGATCAAGTTGCTCGACATATTTAATAGCACAAGAGGAAAATAGTTGTTGCCTCAAGCATTCACAAAGAAGTGTATATATTAATGAGTAGGAGAGAGAATAAACTTCTGTATATTGTTGCTATTTTGGATGTCAGGCCACGAATGTTTTGAAAGTCTTCACATTTTAATTTTCGTTGGATATACTTGCTGCACTTTGTATCTAATGTTTGATAGTCTCTGTTTTCCCTGAGAAATGATGGAAGTGAACATTATGTCATTATGTTTCTTGTGTAGGTAGTTACTTTGTTGCTCCCCTTCAGCATGCTGCCACGTGTCTCTGACGATGCACCCCCTGCTTCCACGTCGCACGTGGGTCTTCTGCCCGTGCTCCTTCAACTATTACGCGGCACACTCCCTTCCCTCTTTCCCCTTTTGCTAGCAACTTCACCCATCTATTTTGATAAATTAATTGCCTATGACAACTTCACCTATCCTTTTCTCTTATTTGTTCTGTTTTAATCCATTCCTATTACTAATTTACTTACAAATCTTCGATTGTGCACTCTATATTTCCTATTACTGAATTTTTGATGTGGTGTTGCCGTGTCATGCAGGTTCTTCTACCAACCTTCGTCGTGATTACCTTTGAAAAGTGGAACTCTATATCGGGTCATCTCCGCCTCTGTCTACTTTGACTTTCATATGGTCATGCGTTTTCATTTTCTTCCATTTTGTTTACTTGCGCTCCTAATCAGATGCATCCAGCACTCCTTCGGTGTTGGTAATTGAGTTCACACTCACACATTGTTATACTCTTTTTCTTAATTAAAGTGCGGTTATGTGTAAATTTATTTTTTGCATCCTTTTGGGAAATTTCATTGCATATGTGCTTCTTCACATATTTTCACCTCTTTGCTTTCTGACATACTATTAAATCATATGTTTTGGTGATACCGGCACTGTTCTATGGGTTAGCCTCTTGGGTGACTATATTACTTTGAAAGAGTAAGATTTGTAGTCATAAAGTTCAACTGAAATATACTCCCTCTGTCCCATACTATGGGACAGAGGGAGTACTTATTTTATAGTTTAATTTATGTGTTACAACTTCAGGAGGAAACAACTCGAGATGTTGATTACCTAAATTTCTGTTCTTGGTTGCTTGAGTCCTCTGAATGTCTGCTCTATATATTTCAATGTGTTTATGCTCGAGAAACGTGAACAAAAAAATCTGTCGAATACTCAAATTATAACATGAACTTAGCTTGTACCATTTAAGTAATTTCATCATTGTAAAAGGCTAAAATTTTCCTGACACTAAGTCAGTTCTTTCATTTTTTGTGAATATGGCCACTACTGATTAATGACTTATAGTGGAAACTGGATCCTCTGATTTTGGTTTGTAAACTGGTTTATCACGGATATGATTTTCTACTTCAGTAGGTCATGGGCTAAATCCTCTCATTTATGAGTTGCTCAATGGTTGACATGTCTATTGAGTATAACTTAGTTAGATATTGAGTTATAGGTTTGATTTTCGGCCTATGAAGCCAACGATGGCTTTTAGTTGCATAAATTAATTGATGCATACAATAATGTGAATATGTTGCAAGAGGAATCATCAGGCATGTTATATGGATTAGAGATGCAAACTTAATTTAGAACCTAACCTCTCATGCATACTAAAATAAGAGAATAACTTTGTGACATCATCATAATCTTTGTTTAGTTGGAACTTGCACCGAATATGCAACTTATTGTAGTAAAACTTAGATTCATGTAGAGTTTAACCAAATCCCATGCGAAGTGGCCTTTAAATCTAAGAGGTGGATATGTTTTGTATGAAGGAAGAACACTTCGAAAATTTTCAGAGGGATGTTAGTTATGATAAATGCAAAAGATAAAATTTTCATTTATGATCAATTTATCAATATCTACATCAAAAGGGTTCTGATGAAGAATAATATTATAGCTGTTGTGGAGACTGCTCATGTTAATGTAACAACTTTAGAAGTCATGTGAAACTGATATGTCTGAAGACAAGGGTTGCTCTCAATGATTTACACTTAATTTCCAAGTGTTATTTTCTCTATCCTTGGATTATTTTTGCTATGAACCTAAGCATTTTATAGGTTTTATTGTTAATTTGTTTGTTCAATTAAGTTACATACACATCTCCTCCTAAATTTTGTTACTTTTTTCTTCTTAAAGGAGATTCAGTTGTTGCTGTTTCTTAAGAGCATTAGCATTTCTGTTTACACGGAATTATGTATACCTGATCGCAGAATCTGCTCCCTCAAGAAGATGCCGACTTAAAATTCCCGGTAAGGAGCTTGAAAATGACAAGCCACCATCACTGTCTTGTTGCATTTTTCTTTAGATTTATCATATGAATTTATGGTTCTATTGACAAGAATCCAAGCTAATGTAGGCAAAAGCAATACTTTGAGCAGAGGAAAAGGCAGTAACAGCAAAAAACAGCTGGTTTAGAAAGCTATTCTGATGGAAAAGGCCCATCCACTCTGTATTGCGGAAAAAACAAATCACTTGATATTCTTTGTCTTGAAAATATATCAACTTTAGCTCACAAACTCAAGAGCAGTTGCACCGATGGTAATTGGGCTTTTCATTGAGGTTTAGGGAATCAGAAATTCTTGTTCGCAAGCAAGATGATCATCTAGGATGCGTCTTCTTTTTCGTTACATGATCATCAAATGAAAACATAGGATATGACATTTTTTTGGATTCATATATGTGTATGTCTCAGTTCTTATATGAACAATTTTCTGTCAAATTTTTTATTTTTAAAGCATGAGTAGAGCTATAAGATATTATGGTCAGTCAGTGTCTAAATGATAAACACTTACCTATGAGGTTAGAAATATATTTGGATCCATGCTTCTGTTGTAAACCTTAGTCTAGCCTGGTGTATATGTATTCTCAATGTGGCACTTAGCTTGGATAATATACGAAGGGTAAAAATAATCTACAAGGGATGTTCATGATGCAAGTTGGACTGTTTTATCTGTTATTCAGTTTTACTTCTCTAATTTTTAATTTGGTGTCAATCTACTTAAAATAGTTCAAGTTGAACCCTACTTTATATTTCATTAAATATTCCCTACACAATCAAAATTTTCCAGACATTAGTGTTAGACATAAGTAAGTGGAAGCTACATAGATTTGTTATTTCTATTTCTCCATAGCATACGGTGATGAAATTTTTTACCTTCTTATTATTGTCTATTCCACATCTTAATTAATTTTCCTTTTCTTCTCCGAAAGCAAGGTACAACTCACAGCACAATGACTTCGCCTCGAATCATCAAGATGCACACCCTTTTCAAGTTAGTTTCCCAATCATGGCATTTCGGTGGATCAATCTGAGATAAATGATGAAATTATGCTTCCGGTATTAATGAATTTATCCTCTACTTAAGATGATAGCTATTGGTCACTGAGATTTATTCTCCTGTATTTATATCAGAAACTCCTTCAAGCTACATCACAGAGGATGAATACGCAGGCTTCAATGTGAAATTATATCCTTTAAAGATACAAAATGACTACTTTATAAGCAAGCTTATGCTTACATATAAGTTGACTGAAATTTTTGTAATTCATACGTTGACATTATCATGTTGTATTCCAATGTCTCTTTACGCTGTATTATGTCCAAATGAGATTTGTCTGGTTTGGTAGACAGCTGACTGCTACATCTACAGGATTTTGGTACATTTACCTGATCGTAAAGAAGATATAGCTGGGAATCACAAAAAACTTGATTCTTTAAGTTGTCCCCAATGAACCGTGAGTACCAATATCTATTGTTATTTTGTTCCTTATTCTTTTATGTCATTACAAATTTAGAGATATAGTTAGCTTGTAAATCATTCTTTGGACTGTAATTTTTCCATTCCCTTATAGTGTACAATCTATTAGTGCAGTTTTGATGTCATACATCACAATTTATATCTCAAGATGATTAAAATCCTCTCTTTTTCTTCCATTTCCTCAGAGATATCTGTTGTTGATTTACTTGGTGATGACGGTGGAGCGAACAATAATGAAGAAAATTCATCACATACAAAGGAAGCTCATGTTTCATTTTCAGTTAAAGGTTATACATCTTCCAAGTAATCTTATAAATTGCCAATGCAGCTCATGTAAATATCCAACGTAAAGTATATGTGCCTACCTTGAGGAAAATAGATGCAAATAGAAAATGAAATCTGCAGCAAAAGTTCCTTGACTATGATGTCTCTTGGAATTGTATACATGTAGATATTCTAGCACCTTCTTATTTAATAAGACCTCAATCCAAGAAATTTGTATTGAAGCCTAATATTTTAGCACACAATTCCCATTGAAATACTGCTTATTCCTTTTAGGTTTAGGTAAAGTGGAAATGGAGACTCCCGCTCGCTCACTAGAGATACTGGACAGGTACGATATTATCTCACTTTAGGTAGTACATCTGGATTAGAAGTAATTTCAATTATATTTAAGGTCGTCCTTGTTATTTTTCTACTTACTAGCTAATATTCTTTTCAGCACATGACCAGGTGTATCAACCTTAAATATTTTTTAATGAATTCATTTTGTGCCTCAGGTTCAAGATGAGCGAAGGAACTACACTTGTACCAGAAACAATTATGACTGTAATTTAAAAGTTCATTTTCAAATATTACATTGTGTATATATGTCTCTTTTGTACATATGTCTCTTCAGCTACGTTGCATTTGTTCGTAAATAATGAGTGTACTTTGCTGTTGCTACATTCATATCTTCGAACTTTATATTACAACAAAAACACAAACGTACCTTATAAATCACCTTTTAGCCCGAGTAATACCTTACGAAGTAAGGTACTTTACATTAGTATATTATAGAGAGGGATTAGGGTGCAAACGATTGAATTGGTACAACCTTGGTTTTCACCTTTTTTAATTCATTCATGCTTCTTCATTTATATTATTTTTATTTTATTTTTAAATTTATTTTATTTAAATGATTATTATACCATAAACCCTAAACCCTAGGGATAAATTATACCTTAAACCACAAGGGTAAAATTGTAATTATACCTTAAATCCTAGGGATAAATTATACTCTAAATCACAAGGGTAAAATTGTAATTAAACCCTAAATCCTATGGATAAATTATACCCTAAATCACAAGGGTAAAATTATAATTATATCCCTAAAATTAAATTAAAAAAAAAAGAAAAAAATAGTAGCAGTTAAAAAAACACACACACACACACTGAAGGTGTAGGAAGGAGGTTGTACAGGAGGTTGTACCAATTGAAGGTTGTATACAAGTCTTTGTCTTTTTTTAATTTCCTTTTTTATAATATATTTATAATTAACCTAAATTTTTATATTATATATTAATAAAATTTTGAATAATCATTTTTATTTTTACAATTGGCATATTAAATAAAAAGTGGTTATATTTTTAATAAAACGTGACATGTGATCAAAGAAAAGTGATAATATGATTTGCAAAAAATTTTATAAGACGGATAAAAAGTGATTTTTGATTAATAAAAATTAATAATCAATTTTAATTGAATTATTTCATAAACAATTAATATAACGAATAAAATGTGATAATATTTTTAATCAAAAATTATATATGAAAATGAAAAGTAATAATTATCCCATTTGAATTATTTCATAAATAATTTATAGTGTGAATACAAAATAAGAACATTTTTAATAAAAAAGTGATACCTAATTAAGAAAAAGTTATAATTAATTTTATTTGACTATTTTATGAGCAATTTACATAAAGGATGAGGAGTGATACATAAAGGAAAAGTGATAATCATTATTTGAATTATTTAATAAATGAAAATTTTATAATAAAATAAATATAAAGTGATAATATTTTTACTAAAAAATAATACATAAAATTGGAAAACGATAGCCATTGAATTAAACTATCACATAAATAATTTATAGTGCATGTGAATAAAAAGTGATATCTGATCAAAAAAAATAATTATAATCAATTCAATTTAACTATTTTATGGATATTTTGCACAAAGAATAAGAAGTGATGACATTTTTAATAAAAAGTTATAAGAGTAACATCAAGGAAAAATGATAACCGTTAATTGAATTCTTTTCATAAATGAACAATTCATAATAGAACAAATATAAAGTTATACTAATCTTAATAAGAAGTGATATATTATTATATAAGAGTGATAATCATTAATTAAATTATTTTGTGCGCGATTTATTTTTAGGACGAATAAAAAATAATATACTTTTTTTAATTACAGTAAAATTGAATAGAGTAAAAAAATTTGAAAACAAAGATAGAAGTTCATGTTTATTTTTTTTATATATGTCCTAGATGTAACCCACCCATGTGTTGCACGAAATATATTATAAATTATTTATTTTTTATATTTAAATTATTGTTTTTATGTTAGGTGGATGAGACTCACACAAAAAAAAATTATAATATTCATGTGGCCCACATATTACACTAAAAAACACAAAACAAATACTTCCGCCATCCCCACAAGAGTTACATTTTTTTTTTTGCGTTCCGCAATAAGAATTACATTTATTTTTTTATAAATGAGGCTCACACAAAACAATTAATATATTTTCATGCAACTCACACACAACACTGATACATATATCTATAATATATTAAAATATTATACTCCATATCTCAACCCACCACATATTAAAATATTATGCAATTCCTTAATTTTTCGTGCAAATGTAACTCTTTTAAATATTCGAGGGTATATAGAATTGGTACTCATTAAGATAGTGCTTTTGTTTTGAATATAAGTAGAAATAAAAAATTTGGATTTAAGATTAATTGGAATTAGTAAATTTATATTTATGTTAGTTTTAGAGAAATTTAAGTAGGGTTGATTTTAATTTTATATCAAATTAATTGTAAAATTAGGAAATAATATGTGAAATAGTAGGTTGTGATCATGTGATGTGTGTAAACATAGATAAAATGTACTGTCCCATCCCATACTTATCTTCACACTTTCTGTTTTCGTCTGTCCCACACTTATATTCACCACTCAAAAAAAGAAACTTCACATTAACCAACAACCTCAAAAGTTATCATAATTTCAAAAATATCACTCACACCTAACACACATAACATACTTTATAATTTATTTATTACCTAAAAATACTACAATACTCCTAAAAAGTCAATAAAATTGGTCAAAAAAGTAACTTTTCTTAAATTTCATATCTACCGTATCGGTGCAGATAAGAATGGGAAGAGAGTATGCACTATGTAATTTGATTTCTCTAAGCCCTAAATTTTAAAAGAGGAATGGAATATATATAATTTTAAATCTAGACTATTAAATCAAAATCAAACAAACCTTTCAAACAAAAAAAAATTAATTTCATATTTCAGCCCAACATCGGTGAAGTGTTAAAAGAGATTGGATTTACCCAATTAGCCTCGAGCCCTAACCGCGTGTCATGTTATTTGTGTGTATTCAATCAACCAAAATGAAATGCAATTTGGGGTCCGAGAACACACACATTACACATATACCCAGCTCGTACTCTACTATAGCTTCTTCCTAAGTCCTATCGCTTTCCCTCACTCACTCACTCACTCACTCACTCTCACTTGCAACTTGTGTGCTTTTCTTCTACGTCGTCGTCGTCTGCTGTCAACTCCTGCGACCGCCGGAGGAGGTATTCTCTCTCTCCATTTTTATTCACATTCCTCGCTTTTTACCCTTTCTTTTCTTGTTTTCTGCTTCAATTCGCTGTAATATTTAAGAATTTGTTTATTTGTTCCTGAATTTGTTTTCTGTTTGAGTATCTTTTGTGTTTGTGCTTTCCATTTGGTATCAGGTTACTGAAACCTAATCATGAATTATGCGAAGTGGAATTTTCTATTTTAAGTTAAAAAATTTCTTGAAATGCTTATGTTTAGTTTTTTGGTTTTCTTAAAATTTTTATGTTGCTTTTACTTGTGTAATCTTCATTTTTGGCGTATGGCTGTTGCGGAGATCTGCTAATGTTGTTCTGAATCGTTAATTTTCCTGTTCGTCTTCATTTTTTTTACTAGTCTTGACTCAATTCCCTCTAGGGTCACTCATGTATGTATATGTATGTATATATGTATGTATGTACGTACGTACATAACGTTATATGTGCACGCAATCCAACTTATTAAATGCTACAATTTCATCTTTATCTCTTCAGATATGAGCTCGAATAGAGGATTTGGGAATTCTTCCAGTGCTGTTACTTCTGACCCATCATTGAAAGCCAAAGGCACCTCTGACGTCCGTAACCCTAGTATTAATCAACCATCTCATGGTGTGTCAGATGTAAGTTCTGCACAACAGGATGATGGATGGGAAGAATACACAAAGAAATCCAAGAACAGGAATAAGATGAATGCTTCAAAGCAGTGGAGTCCTCAGCAGTCCACTCCTAAGGCTTGGGGTCAATCTGATACTGTCCAAAAACTTGGACTCCGAGCTGGTGGTGGTGGATACGGAAGAGGCTCTGGCCAAACAGGGTCTGTGCAATCATCCGTAAATGTGGAAAGGGGGAAGAAAAAACCACAAACACTCTCTGATTATGTCGGAGGGTCTCCAGTGGTTACCCCTCCACTGAAGAATGGATGGGGATGGTCTACGAGAGCTGCTGCATCTCAATCATCAGATGACGGTGTTAGTCAAGCAGCTAAACAGGCTGATAATGGAGCTACTACGGTTGGTGCTGTTGATGATGATGAAGGTGAGGATGGTGATGAAGAGTCTGATGGCTTTGAAGACTCTGATGATGATCTTCTGAGTGATGACTGTGATGAAACTGAAACTAACCATGAAACCAGGAAGAATAACAAGTGGTTTAAGGAACTTTTTCAGTGTCTCGATGAATTAACTGTCCAGCAGATTAATGAGCCTGAAAGACAGTGGCATTGCCCTGCATGCAAAGGAGGCCCTGGAGCTATTGATTGGTACAGTGGCATGCAACCCCTTATTTCTCATGCGAGGACCAAACGATCCAAAAGGGCAAAGCTACACCGAGAGCTTGTTTTAGTTTTGGAAGAGGAACTTCGAAGGAGGGGAACTTCATCGGTTCCAGCTGGTGAAAAATTTGGCAAATGGCAAGGTCTGAAGGAAAGAGCAGATAAACAAATTGTGTGGCCACCTATGGTGGTGATCATGAATACGCAGCTTGAGAAAGATGAAAATGATAAGGTATGACATTCTTTAAGTTCGTATTCATTTATAGTTCTGCAATTTATTGAATTTTATGGTACATTAAATCATTCTCTGCTGTGAACTGCATTTTCAGTGGAAAGGCATGGGTAATCAAGAACTTCTTGAATTTTTTAGTGATTATAATGCTGAAAAGGCAAGACACTCATATGGACCTCATGGGCACCGTGGCATCAGTGTGTTGATTTTTGAGGCCTCAGCTGTGGGATATGCAGAGGCTGAACGTTTGAGCAAGTCATTTGAAGACAGCTCTAGAGATAGACTTGCTTGGGATAGAAAAAATAAGGTGCTATTCAAACCAGGAGGAAATCGTCAACTTTATGGGTTCATGGCTGAAAAGCAGGATCTTGACCACTTCAATCAACATTCACAAGGTGCTCTCTAGTTTGTGACTTGAATTATCATTAATTTTTACTCATAGATTATGACTTTCGAAATTCTCTGTGATGCATAGCCAAATCAAAACTGAAATTCGAGATGTGCTCATATCAAGAAATGGTTGTGAAGCAAATGAAGCAGATGAGCGAGGATAACCAGCAGCTCATATGGTTAAGGAACAAAGTTGCCAAAGAAAAGATGAGCAAGATGGCTCTTGAACAGTCTTTGGGTGAACTGAGTGAAAGCTGAGGAAGACGCTGGTTGACAACCGTGCTGTTAAGAAGATGACCAAAAAACATTATGAACAAAATAAAGAAGAGGTACGTTTATAAAGTTGTATTCTGTGTTATAAATATATGAAATGAACAATATTGTTGCATTTAGTGAGTTAATTACTATGTACCATGAAATATGGTAGAATTTGATGAAATCTGTTAGTGTTTGGTGAGGTTATATGTGGATATCTGACTTTTGTCAGTTTCAAAGCAATAGTGGATGTATTATTATCAGTTAATTTTTCCTAAGTTTTAGAACTTCAAATACAAAATATTTTCGAGAAGTTACCTTTAAAAATCTATTACAATTACAATGCAGAAACGTATTTTCATCATCCATATGCTTTACTATTTATTCTTTGTAACAATGCTAGTGGCATTCAGTTCTTATTTTTTTTTATCCCCCTACCCTTTCTAGCTTTATATTTATTTTTCTCCATATAAGTCCTTTTCTCTTCCATAGGCTACACCTTGGTTCTCTCTTTTATATCCGGAAGTTTACCTCTGATAATTCATAGCTTTAGTGTTTTGTTAAATAGGCAGCTGTAGCTCAAAGTTATGATTTATATATTACTGTTCTATAAAAACCTGTCATAATTCCTTAGAGTTTGCCGATAGAAAGTTGGAAATGGAAGAGCAAGAGAGGGAAGCTTTTCTCTTTCTCTCTAAGAATAAAAAACCTTAGGAAGGGCCTTATATCCTCCACACTTACATTCAGTTTTATGGTTTAGGTGGTTGAATTCTACCTTTATTGAGTTTTGGCTTGGATTGGCTTTTGTTCTGAGGTGACTTGTGTGTCAAATGAAAATATTCTCTCTGAGTGTCTGTATTTCCCATCTAAGGCATCTGAAAATTTACTTTGTCTTTTTACACTTTCCAATTGCCAATGGAGCTCTCTTTGTCAAAGTTCAAAGATGCTACTAATGCGTTAATATTTTTCTGTTTTCTATGTTAACAAACTATTCTGAATCCAGATGGACAGTCAAGAGCAGTTCTACAACGATCAAATTGAACAGCTTTATGCTGCCAGAGGCGCAAAGGAGGAGAAATTTGAGGAAACACAGCTTATTGAACGTGAAAAGGTAACCAAATCTGAGGCAGCTGTGTCTTCCTTGGAGGAGCGTTCAAAGAGGTAGCATTCTATTCTGTAAATCTTACTATTTCACTTCTTGACTTTATTTGTCAGAGGAACATACATATTACTACAATTTTTAGATCATCTCATGCTTAGTGCCATTTATATCAAAAGCAAATTCAAGATCTGCATTAGTTTTTTTTTCTAACACACTCGGTTGGCAAGAGGCGATTGATATGACTGATGGTGTTTCAATGGCCATTTACTTAGGAGCGAAGAAATCGCAAAATTCATTCAAGATCAGGACAAAGACATGGCTGAATTTATCAGGAGGAAGGATGTACTGATTGCGGCCCATGCCAAGGTGATTGAGGAACGGAAGCGGCGACGTTGGGAAGAAGATATGGCATTAGAGAAGCAGTTTGATGAGGAGCTCAACAAGCTGATGGATGAATACACTCCATCCACATCGAAGCAGAGTGGGTGATAGCCGTTGGCCGGCACACGTAGAATAATGATGAGAGGGTCCCCTGCGTCTGGTACAGAAATCTGGATATCATTTTAGCTAGGATTTTGCTAAACACTAAGACGGCTCTGACTTATTTATATTGCAGTAGAGAGAAAATTGGCTCAGTCAATTGTGCATCTTATATTTCTATTTTGATTATAATTTGCAGTCTGCACTCTTTGCATGATTCGGGAATGGTAGCAACGATAGTATGTTTGCTAACCATTATTGAACAGAGGCAAAGACTTGTGATTGTTTCATGTAAGCTTTTACGTGAAACAGATAAAAAGTGATAACTTTTATAATGAAAAGTGATAATGTTATTTCATGAACCATTTATAGTATAATTAAAAAGTGACAACATTTTATAGCTAATAATTTTAAAATGTGTAAAATGATCACATGAGTCTTACGCAAGGCTTACTCTTGAACAAAATAGGCCAGATTTCCATTACGATTCGAATCAGAGATTGAATCATTGAAGACAATAGTTTAAGATTCAATCAAATGGATTCAATCGAAAATTTTAAAGATCACCTAAATCTAACTACTATATTTTAGAATATTTTATGAATCATCATTCATTAACCACTATATTTTAGAATATTTTATGAATCATCATTTATAACAGAAAATGTATAAGCGCCTAAATAATTTTATAGAGTTTAAAATTCATTTTAAAATAATAAAACTCCTAAAAAGGTCCATAGTTCATACTTCTCCCCCACGCCACCCACCAAATATTTGCACTTTTTTTTTTCTCTTTCCCAAATAATCTTCGCAACCAAAGATTGAAACAATACTCAATACCTTTACAATAGTGCAATTTACAAAAATGTCATTTGTCAAACAATTCAATTAAAATCAATTATATCCTACACTCTATCATATTCAATTACCTAAAATATCTATATTTTTCTTACTTTATTACAATATATATATATATATTTTACGTGCATGCGTTTTGGTGTTGGATGGAATAATAAATTCATTCAATATTTAACTCATAAATTAAATAAATAAAAGTAAAATGAAACATCATTAAAAAAATTATTAAGAAAGTATATTTATAAAAAAAATTCCAATTTAATTGATTTTTTTCGGTTTATGAATGATTCAAACTGGTTCAACTACTAAAATATATATATATATATATATATATATATATTTTTTTTTTTTTTGGTGTTTCGAGGTAGTTCCCGACTGCGGTTCCCGAGTCAACTAGCCAGTCCGGTGATCCTTTGAACCTTCCATAGTTTTATACCATAAAATATATCGACACAATGTCTAGAAGTATTTTTATTGGTGTCTATCGATAGAGACAATACGATATCATCACCTTTTCCTCATGTTTTGCTCTGCTTGAGCTATAAATCCACTTTGGATTCATAGATGTTTATACTCTTTCTTAATTGATGTATTCATTAATAAAAACAATCCTCAAAATACACTTTCTTCAACTTAAGAAAGAACAACACAATTATCCTGGCATCCTTTCTTGTTTATTAAGAAATTCCTGTGATATTCTTGGATAGATTGGTAATTTGATGCTTTGATAAAACCCATGAATTACAACTACATTCCCTGCACACTTCTTTTAAACCGAAAACATTTTCATTGAGAAAGTGATAGATATAAAGATTATAAAATACAAAAAAATAAAAAAAGCTTTAACAATTGACAACATGAATATATTTCAATAAAGGTATCATGGTTCATACTACACTATAACCTCTATATAATGATATACATATGATTCTTTTAGAATCTCCACTCTAAACTTAGATTTGCCTAACCTTGCGTGGTACAGTATCAGTATGCAATATTTACTTAACGTGTTCTAACATAGTACTGGTTTCAATTGTGCTACCTCATAAACGATACATAAGTTCACTGGAAGCCTCTCTTGAAACGCTCGTATTTGTTTCGTCTCTTTACTCGTGTCTCTATACATGAGCCATTCCACTGCTGCTGTTATCCTCAATTTGAAGCTTCTCATTCAATAGAGTCCTGAATTCTGCATCCCTGTGTTCTAAATTTCGAACAAGTTCAACCTACAGTGCAAATAAAGAGATATATGAAGGTCCGCGTACTAGGAAAACAACTTCAATCTGAAGTACAAGAAGTTTGTATGCATTAATAGAAGGCTGTATACTTTCTCAAAGGCACACCCACATGAGGTTATCACAGGAGAAGGATTGAAACTTAGTTCCCATAAAAAAAGATTTAAATTACTAGTTGCCCACGTCTAGTTAGCAAATTACTACCTCGAGTATTTCTCCGACTATATTCACATGTACTTACAGGTGATCATTTGATGTTATGGCTCTTTAAAATTACCTGTTTCTGGAACAAATCAAATTCATCAGAACTCAATAAGCCATCACAATTTGAATCAAGGAGTTGCATCATCTCCCGAGCATCTTCTCCTTCAGCACCAAGCTCTTCCATAACTTCCATAAGTTCCTCAATGCTGATTTTACCATCTCCATTCTTGTCTAGCAGATGGAACACTCGGTTTCCGTGATCAAGTTGACTCGTGGAAGAAATATCTTTAAGGCGTAATGCCGCTAGTTCAGCTGCAGCCATCATAATAGTCTTAAGCCGCTTTGCCTGAGAATTCATTATAGCATAATATCTAAGTTTACAGAATCCAGGGTATAAAAAAAAATCCATTTCTAATTTTCTACCCTTTACATTTTTAAATTGATCCAGCATATAATAGCGCCTTGGAAAAATAACTCAGTATAATCTAAATTGATGACAATAAAGGGGGGAAGTTAAATTAAAAAAAGATTAAAACAGTGATGTTGAAGATAATAAGCCATCACATTTCAGTTTTCATTAGTTCTTACCTCTTCTGGATCAGTAAGACCACCTTTGTACAATGCATGAGAGGCAGTTCCACCAGCTGCCAACATATCCATCTCAGCCGTCCGTATCTGTATCTCCATCATTGGTCTTTTCCTGACATTGTCACTGATATCCACAGCCATGTGCAAGCTCTTATATCCATTTGCCTTGGGCCGCAAAATATAATCTTTGGACCTGCTAGGAATCTCTTTTAATAGGGACTGGATTATCTCACGTGTTCTATAGCAGGCTTTTTCTCCAATTGCCGAAGAATCAACAGCAGATGATGGGGTCAATATTACTCTTAATCCTAAGACGTCATTCACTTCCTCAGGTTTACGTCCATCTCTTAATAGTTTCTTCATTGTACTATAAATACTCTTATAGCGACTTTCAACAGATATATCTTTTACCATTTCAGATAAAGCTTGATCAGAACTCAGGGAATTAAGCAGCTGCTCCCTGTATGTATCCAGAAAGGGTTTGCTTATAGTTTCATGTCTCCTCAACCATGTGTCAACATAAAGATACGAGTAAGGAAACAAGTATTGAAATGACAGATCCTCCAGTTCCAGGCATAAAAGGTTGGTGCCAACGGCATGTGCCAGTGGGGCATATATCTTCATAACCTCCACAGAAATCATTTGCTGCTTGTACCTCGGGAGATAATCAAGGTGTCGCATCATGTCCAGCTTTAGAACCAAGTCTAAAATAATAGCTCTCACGTCGTAGTATGTGAGGCAGAACACCCTCAATGCAGATGCACTCTCATCATCTAATGTCTCCACCTTTGAAGATATGTTCTTTAAGCGCATGCTTTCATGCAGTAGATGAGCAGTGTCGGTGCCAATGCGATCCTTAACTTCATACAGTGATATTGTGCCTCCCTCAATCACTTCTCTCAGTATTCCAGCAGATATAGCCTCGGCATCCATCTGCACCCAGCATTAGCAATAATCACTCTCTCGGAAATACTACACTTGACACCCCCAACCCAAGATGGAGCTTGATAGGCTAAGAACCTAACTAGTATAAATGCATAAACATATCAAAAATTGATACAGAGTAGAAAATACATCATCTCTGAATGTCTTATGGTTCCAATTCCATTGATCTAATAAGATAGAAGGAATCATAGAGGATATTTTCAATAATTCCTTTAACATGCTCTACTGAACAGTAGCCGAGCAAATTTTTATTGTTATCATGACATTATGGTTACAATCATCTGTAAACAATGATTATGTATTGGGTATCATAAGTGCTTCATGATTTGTTATTGAGCAATAAATATGTAGAAATAGACATCCATCATCTTATCTGAATCAATACAAATTACAACCAAATGAATCTTAGCCTCATTGCTATTTTTTGAGATTTCTTTCTTCCTTCATTGATTTCTGATGCTAAATAATTTCTCTCTCCATTCCACAAAAAAAAAAAAAAATCTCATTTTTTCACAGAAATTAAGACGATACATTGTGTTTGAATTTTAATATTTACCCACATTTTTCCTATTTTACCCTTAACCTTAGATACTTTTTAGTAGTATTTCAAACGAGTTTTTGTTAAATACTAGAAAACTCATATAAGTTCATTTCAATCAAGTTACAACTAATTATGTGTTAAATGTGAAAAAAAACCTACATGTGGAGCATAAAAAAATAGATAATGAGCACATCTCACTGGAAAGAGAAAGTATAAACCTATATTCAATGGCAAAAGATATTATGGAATGGTTCCACTATTAGATTTTTCTGTAGAATCTGATTGTCATGTGTTGGGATTAAGGTGTAATCCTTCATCCAAATTACGGTACAATTGGTGTGGCTTGGTAGCTGGATCTCAAACTGGAGAGAATATATGTGGTGAATGGTGATTTTGAGATGGTTATGACAGTTAGAGCAGTTACAACCAAAAGAATATAAAATTGAACACTTGTAAAGACAGGTCTGCTACTCAGTTTTCTTGGCTGCTAAAGGGTGGTTAAAAACGGTTGTTTTAGCTGGAAATTGGTTATTGTCTCTTCTATTACATGTCATCTTCATGGTGGAGCAAATAACAGTTAGTTTGGGTGGCTAGATCAGTATAAAATCAGCTGGCAACACAGCATATCAAATTGAGCTTAGAGGGTTGACAGTTTTCATACATTTGTGATGTTTTAGTGTAGTTTGGCTAGTTAGATTGTTGATTCTTCGTGTTATATTCATTCCATCAATAAAGAAGCTTTCAATAAGTGATTCATGATCTGGTTTTTTGCTAATAATTACAACATTGTGTTTTCAGCATGCAATACTGTCCTTGTGTATGACAAAAATTACTCCTAAAAGAAACAGGTTAATTTTTTTTGCATCGGTTCAACGTAGGAAATAAGTAAATATATAATCTTCATTTGAAGCAAGCAAATAAGTAAATAATCTACTAAACAGTAGCGATCAACGTAGAAGCACGCAAATGAGGGTTTCATTTTGTACCTACTAATAATTAGGAGTATTTTGTAATAATTGGGATTTTGAATGTTGAATCAATGACCACATATTCAACGCAAAGATAAATTAACAAGTTAGATTGATGAATCATCACCTGGAGATCGGCAAGAATAATGGCAATAGACAGAGCTTTAGAGACGGGAGAGCGGCCATCAGGGAGGAGAGGGAGAGAATTGAGAATAGGAATAGAGAATTTGAGGGTGTTGAAGAGCAAGCGGGAGGAGCTGGTCGACAATGAGGTGCTGCTGTGGCTCGTAATTCTCTGCGTTAGCTCATTGAAAGCCCCAACCAGCTCCACCACCATCTTCCCTCCCGGCTGCTCCAATGTCATCGCAGCTCCTGACGCTGATATCCTGACGCGAGTCCTCTTAAGCTGGAGATTCGCAAATAATATGGAGATGGTCGGTGAGGGGGACTCAATCAATAGACTACTCTTGGGTTTGGGGGAAAATTGAAGAGAAGTTGGGGAGATTAGAAGAGCTTCCATTCGGCAATGGTGCTGGTCTGTAATTGATTCGTGGGAGTGGAGAAGATGAAGAATGGTAATGGATTAGCCAATAATTTCCAATCCGAACTAGGATTAAATTGATAGTTCAGAAGGAGATGGATTATGATATAGTAGTTCAAAAGTAGAAATATGAATCGATAAAAAGTGATGGCAGTGTAGTGAATTATTTCATGAAACATTTATAACATAAGTGAAAAGTGATAATACTTTATAGCGAAAATGATAATATTTTATAACAAAAATGTTAATAATATTATTACTTTTTATCGGTCTCATATAAGAGTTTACATGAATCGATCTCATATACTAAGACTTTGTTAATTAATTGTGTGGGTTGAGGGGTTGAGGATTTTTAAAGGGAGAATTCCACTTAGGCCGCGGCTATTCGCACACACAATTTTACTTCCATACACCCAATTATATTTACACACAATTATAATATATACACACACTTGGAAAATACTACTTTACCCTCAATGAAATACACCCATATACACATCTATTCCCTCCCAAAATCCCACATTTAATCACACACCCACCTCACTTGTCAACCTCTCCCACAATCCTACATTTACTCCCAACAACATTAAATTAAACACCCACACCCACCTCACTTTACTTCTGCAAATTAAGAAAAAAAAAAAAGAGGAAAGAAGAGAAGAAGGGAGGAAGAAAAGAAGAAGGGAGGAAGAGGATAAGAAGAGAAGAGCTCTACTATTAAACCTAGTAAAATGGCGGGAGGAGTGCCATTGTTTCTTAGCAACGTTGTTAATAAGTGATTCCCCCTTCCAATTTGTGTTCTAAAATTCTAGGGTTTAGTAATATGTTTGAAATTATGTTAAATATTTGTAATTTTTATGTGGGTAATGTTGTGGGTAGCATGATATTTGTTGTAGTTGGGGAAATCAACATGGGTAGTTCTTAAAATGGTGCAAAACGTTGATGGTGAACGAATGGAGCTGGTCGACCCTGGTTCGTCGCCATTTTAAGGGCTGTTCGACCGTCAATGATCGACGGTAACCTTAAATTTCGACCATAGATGGTCGACCACCAGTGAAAATTTCGACCAGGCATGGTCGAAAAACACTACAAATTTCGTCCACCCTTGGTCGAAAATTTTATAAAATTTCGACCACTGGTGGTCGAACAGAATGATATTTTTCGTCCACTGGTGGTCGAAAATTTTGCCAAGTTTTATCCACTCATGGTTGAACAGTGTGTCTATTTTTGAGTTTATAGTGTATTTACTATCCCTAATTATCACCTATATGGTTTATTTGGTTGGTCATGTTTATAATGTAGTAGTACGTTGTTGTATATTTGATTGTTGTATATAGTGTAGTAGTTTGAGCATGCTAGTTTCATTAGGTATACCTTATCGCATATATGTTGTTGAGCATCATTTTAATTTTCTTCGCAGATAGATATCGCCGACGTAATCCCCCTACCGCATCCAATAGATGAAGAGGGATGAGGATTGATAATGATGCATTGGCTGAAGATGCTCCACAACCACAACCAATTCCAATTCCTCTTCCCGAGCCAATGCATCACAACGAGCTAGAAGCACAACCTCAACCCATTCATGACCCACAACTTAGTGAATATGAAAGTGATGGTGGCGAAGATGAAAGTCAAGATGGTGAGGGTGGTGAGGCCTCAAGTGAGGGTGGCGAGGCTTCAACTCCGGATTATGATTATTTAAGTGAAAGCGATCATGATCCAGATGCTGATGTGTTGGTCAATTTTCAGAATCACGTGGCACAATGAAATATGGGAATATGGCCGGGAAAGACCGGTTATTAAAGTGCACAGCCACGTGAAGAAAATGCTTGAGTGCAGCTATGCGGACGATGCATCAACTCGCAATTTCAGAAGCTTATTCCGTATGGCTGGGTTTTGCAAGGTGAGGCAAATCTCCTACCGCAAACCAAACAAAAATCTCATTCTTGCATTTGTTGAGAGATGGCATCCGGAGACGAATACATTCCACATGCCATTCGGGAAAATGACCATAACACTCGACGATGTGTTTTGTCTTACAGGATTGCCTATATTTGATCGTACAGTTTCCTTTCAGCGAGATAGACAGAGGCCTTCTGAAATGATTATGGAGCTTCTGAACGTTGACAGGGATGTAGCTAAACGGCACTGGGCACTATCCGTGGTCAATCTGTGTGCACAAAGTGGTTGTATGTTACGTTCAAGGACGATGTTACATCTCAGTATAATGATGAGCTTGAGGGCTGCGTTAGAGCATACCTGTTGCACATGTTTGGGATGACGTTGTTTCCCGACAAGAGTGGGAATAGGGTTCATGCTAATTGGTTA
This sequence comes from Pogostemon cablin, assembly GCA_023678885.1. NCBI lineage: Eukaryota > Viridiplantae > Streptophyta > Magnoliopsida > Lamiales > Lamiaceae > Pogostemon > Pogostemon cablin. The sequence goes on along the minus strand of CM042963.1, from coordinate 16,145,037 downwards.
GAGTTCCTTCACAACTTGGATGATCTCCACAAGTACGCATGGGGAGCTGCTGTGTTGGCCTATTTATATAGGCAATTAGGGCTTGCATCGGAGACAAAGACCCGACAGATAGCCAGTTACACGACCCTATTGGAGGTACTTAATTTCTATTTTATATCAAGGTTTTATGGTTTTATAATTCATGTTGTAATGATCATATCCATTAACTTTAAATGTCAGGCTTGGATATACGATCATTTCCCACATTTGTACAGGCCTCCACCTAATGGGAACTACATGGAGAGCTACCCACTAGCCATGAGATGGGGACCTGAAGCTCACTCTGCTCCCTCAATTCAAATCATTAAAGCGTTGCGTTAGCGGATTGATTGTATGGATAAAAGTGAGGTAAAATTTGTTAATTCTTTTGAACATTTAGAATGTATGATTTATTCATTTTATCAAGGATTGTGATTTTTATTGATTGCATTTAGGTCATTTGGGATCCATATGTCAATGCTAGACACCTATTTCCGAGGCACGATGTCACATTTTTGAGGGGTTACTGTCGGCGGGCGACATTGTGGAGCCCTACATGCCAGATATGGTCCTTCGATAGTTTGGGCATGTGCAGACCATTCCCCGCGTGCCCTTAGCACTTAGGTGATTGCGCACTGGAAAAGCTACAAATCTATGCTTCGGGGATGTGCAAAGAATAATTTTCTAACATTACCGGTATCCTTGCAACTTCGACTGAGAAAATAGTATTTGTGTTTCTCCAACTTCTTCACCACATATTGCAACTGAGAACGACCACCACGATTAGCAATTCTATTTTTTGATGACAATTGTAAATAGTCAGTATTGTAGTCTTGTTACCGGGAGATTTATGTTTTAGAAGTTCTATCATATTCTTTGGACGGACATCTTGGAGTGACATATCAATCACAAATGTTTCCTTCTCCTTCTTGAGCCTCCCCGCATAGGCATGCCCCTCCAAATAATTGTCAATCGAGTGGTTATGAACACCGTTAACAACTTCTAATGCCCATGCTCCGCCCTTCTCTAATTCTCTTCCCCTAAGCAAAAAGGGGCAATTACACTTCTTTGTACCCATCTCTCTCTTTTTCACTTTCTTCTTACTTGTATCCTTCTCCTCTAGTTGCTTTTCTGGATCCACCTCCTTGTATCGGTTTACTTTGGGCTTAAACTCTCGATACTTTCTACCATGTTCACAACCCAAAAATAGCCTTTTCTTTTTTCCTCCTCCTCCATCATTGTCAGAGCGTTTCACTACAACCACCATCTGATTATCTAAACCAATATTTCGCGCCCATTTTATCAAATCCTCTCTTGTATCAAATCATTGATGAGTTTCAAATAAGTCCGTGTAATCCTCAACCATACAAATATCTGTACTAAGCTCATTCCCCAATAAGATGACACTACATTTAGTAGAAGAAAATAATTCATGTGTACAAAAGAAAGGGTTAAAATTAGAAAACAAGTAAAGTGCTAGAAAAATACACACTGTTCGACTAAAAGTAGTCAAAATTATTGAAAAAAATCGGCCATTTATGGTCGAAATATTTTCTAAATTTCGACCATCTATGGTCGAAGAAATCAAGAAATTTAGACCACTAGTGGTCGACAATACTAAAAAATTTCGGCCACCTCTGGTCGAAATTAACCCAATAATTTGACCACTGATGGTCGAACATATTCAAAATTTTTGACTCTGGTTGGTCGAACAAAACAACGACGGAAAAAAAAATATGAAAAACAATATTTTAATCGATCTAAACATGTAAATATACATACCTTTACGTCCTTAGGTATTTTTTCTTCCGTCATAATGATCGTATGAGCAAATGTGAGTATTGAATGATGGGGAGAAAATCTAGGGTTTTGAATGTTGGAGGAAGAGATGTGGAAGAAGTGAGTGGAGTGGGTGTGAGGTTTGTTTTGTTATTCAAATGTTTTATGTGAATGTGATGTGTGTGTATTATTGTTAAAGTGTTTGGTGTGTGTATGTTGTAGTATTTATTGTTTTAGAAATATTATTGTATTAAATTAAATGTGTGTATATCAAAAGGATACTTTAGTAATTTACTATATGTATTTATTAATTTAAAATTCAAGTGGGTGTATGGAAGTAAAAACGTGTGTGCGAATAGATGCGGCCTTCGACTTATTGCCCAACTTGATCATTTATACTCCCTCCATCCAACCATAAGAGTTACATTTATCTATTTTAGGTGTCCAACAATAATAGTACTCATTCCATCCCGTTTCAATGTTTACGTTTATTTTTTGCACGTTGATTAAGAAGTATAATATTTTAATAGATAGTTGGTAAAAAGATATAATATTTAATGTAAAGTGAGTAGGTGTATTAGTATTGGATGTGATGACCATGGTGTAAAGTGGGTAGGTGTATTAGTGTTGGATGTGGGGACCATGGTGATAAATTAATTATTTAGGTGAGTCCCATATTCCAAAAAAGAAAACGTATACATTGAAATAGAACGCCCAAAATAAAAATATGTAAACATTGAAATGAGACGGAAAGAGTAATATTTTTCTTTTGAGCAAAACAATTAATATATTTTTATGGGGCTGTGAAGAATAATATTGTGATATGTGAATACAATAACATTCCATGATTTGATGGGATAAAATAAGTGCCAATAGGCAAATGTAGTTAATACCACAATGTAAAAATCTTTACCAACACTCCAAATATATTATTTCTTTTCAAATCAAAACCGCCATAAAAACACCATTATACCATTCCCCACAAAATTAAAATAAATTATTACCAACACCAACCACCATGCCACCGGCCTCCGGCCGCTGCCGTCGCCGCGCCTCACCTACATCGGAATCGATATCGGTACGGATCCGTGTCAATTATTTACACCAAAATTGACATTCATACAGATATCAAAAGTGATACGAGTCCATATCGACACCCGAACCTACACCAGAACCAATGTCGGTATGGTCCTGTGTCGGTTACCCACACCAGAACTGACATAGGGAATACATTAGGTATTAGGTTTGAATAGTAGAGCCAAAAGACTTAAAAAAATTTACAAAAGTTTAATAAGGATATCAAATAAAAATAAGTTGTAGTAAAGATTTTGGATATTGATTTTTGTGTATTATTTCAATTTCTCATAAAATAATCTCTAATACTAATTACTCCTTCCGTCCCATAATACTTTTTATATTTACAGTTCCACGTTTAAGAAAAGTTGCACTTTTTGACCAATTTGCACTTTTTTGACCAATTTTATTGACTTAAGGTATTTGTAAATAATTATGTGTCTACCTAATTGAAGATTAATGGGTGTGATTTCTATTCTTCATAGAGAATCACAGATTACACATGATGTATGCCTAATTTCTAGGAAATCAAATCACAAGAGATACGTACACTAATTAAGAATATTTTCCTAAATAATTTACTATAACTTAACAATATTGTATTATTTTTAGGTGATAAAAAGTATAAAGTAATGAGATGTGTGTGAAAAATGAGTGTCAATTTTGAAATTAAAGTAACTTTTGAGATTGTTAGATAAAATGATATTTTCTTTTTTGGGGTGTGAAAAGTTTTTGGGACAAATAAATGAGGAAAGTGTGAAAGGTTTTATGGGACGGAGGGAATACATGCCAAAAAATTAGTAACAAAATCAAATCAAGATTGAGTCAACTATTTCCTTTCTTACACCCCCTCTACGCGCAAGCGCTGCGTGGGATGTAGACATACACAGGGCTTGGACGAAGAAATTCAAAAGCCGATGGAGAAGACTCTTCGTGAAGATGTCAGCAAACTGAAGATAAGATGGGACAAAGTGAGTGGTTAGCTTCCCTGAAGACACTAGCTCTCTCACAAAGTGATAATCCAAGTCAATATGCTTAGCTCTTTTGTGAGCTGCAGGATTCTGGCTAAGAAAAAATAGTACTTTTATTGTCACAAAGAAGTTGAGACCAGGAGGTTGTAGAGAAACGAAGCTCGTGAAGAAGATTGGAAAGCCACACAATTTCAGCAACAACATTGGTCATAGCACGATACTCAAATTCACAACTGGAACGAGCAACTGTAAGTTATTTTTTGGCACTCCAAGAAACAAGATTTCCCCCAAGAAAAATTGAATAACCATAAGTAGATCGACGCGTCTCAATGAAATGAGCCCAGTCGGCATTAGAGTAGCCTTAAAAAGAAGAGTTCGGACGATGAGTAAAGGAAAGTCGAAGTGAACTATGCATTTGACGTATCCAAGAATACGTTTCACAGCCTCGAAGTGAGTATCAGTTGGAGACTGAAGAAACTGGCTGACAAGGTTGATAGCATATGAGAGATCTGATCGAGTAATAGTTAAGTGATGAAGAGCCCCGACCAAAGATCGGTATAGAGTTGGATCACAAAATGGGGAACCATTGCAGACATGAACTTCGCCTGCAGGTAGAGGTGTTGCAATAAGTTTTGAGTCCAATAGCCCAGCGCGCTCGAGAGTATCATGGGCATATTTGGCTTGCCAAATGAAAATGCCATCAGAAGTGTAGGAAACTTCAAGACCAAGAAAGTAGTTGAGATGTCCTAGATCCTTAATGGCGAACTCCTTGTGAGTTCGAGTTATGAATTTCCGAAGCAAGGTCAGATCATCATCTGTCACAATAATATCATCCACATAAAGCAACAAAAAGATAGTGGATTTACCTGGTTGAAGTGAAACAAGGATGTGTCAGCACGACTTTAACAGAAACCCAGACTGAAAAGATAGTGCTAAATCTCTCAAACCAGGCAAGAGAGGCTTGACAAAGCTAAAGGACCTTACTTTTATTATGAGGCAGATGGCTGGGAACATGAATCAATTGACATAAATGTTGGAGAAAAGAAAGTTCCCATCTCAAGGCATAATGAACCCGAAAGAGTGCAAAGCCATCACAGTGAGGTCAGGAACGCAATATGAAGGCCCGATGATACCAGCAAGAGAAAACAAAGAGAATGTATCCCCGCTCGACCAAATTATTTAGTCGAGCTGAGGTCGAGTGGCATTCTGAGGCTCTGAAAAAGTTACGATCAAAGTACATGTCCTCCACTCGACCAGATCACTTTGGTCAAGCAGAGGTCGAGCAGCCCACTGTGATTCTGAAAACTGTTAATCAGTGTACAGGTCCCTTGCTAGACCAAAATGGTGCCGCTCAACCAGAACTTTTTGGTCGAGCTGAGGTCGAGCAGCCTCTATCGGGACTGTGCAGTGAAAATCCGTGAAGGGGTACCTCGCTCGACCAAAATACCCTCGCTCGACCAGACCCTTCTAGTCGAGCAGTGGTCGAGCAATATCATTCGGCTCCAATTTCTGTGCAGTCATGCCCAGGAGGTCCATTCGATCAGCCATTTGTGTCGAGTAATCAAGCAATGAAGATGTCCATGGAGACTCAATCATGCAAGAACATAGATGTGATTTCTAACTTGTTTAATCTTGATTTTAATAGGACAGATGATTCTGAATTTGAGTGGAAGATTGACAAGGAAGAGTCTAGACAGCCATAAGAGGAAGGTAATTCCAAGGATCATATTTTTGTGACCAAGAAAGGTGATTTGCTGAGTGTAGATAAGAAGAGGGAAAGAAAGTACTTGAAGGTGCAGATGCGAGAAGACCACCATCTACCGTCGTGACTTTTTGACGTTAAATATGAGCACCGGTTGGGGGTTTTTCTTCCATTTTATTGCTTTATTATTTCTTTCGTGTGAGTGAGGAGTTATTATATTTGAGATGCTCATGTTTCGGCAATTACATCTCTTTTCAAACTTAGTTTCGACTTACGTTTTTACTAAGTTTGGGGGTGTGATGTACTTATCTCGTCTTATGAGCACCGAGGGTATAATTTTTCCTTTCGTTGGTTGTTTTTTGTTAGGAGATTGATTTTTTGTGGCATATTAATGTTGGATTGTATACTAAAAGTCTAGCTTTTTGTATGAACAATGTTATAACAATTAATTTGAAATGAGAATCATATGATCAAATAGTTGCATCTTATAATTTATTTATATGTTCGATGCAATAGTCCACTTACTTTATACTGTAGATAATATGTTGTGCGACAACACGCGGAAGATCATATTATCGGTTTCTTTATAAAGTATAAATAGATGCTCACAACCGAGATAGACGGGGACGCTCTATCGGGATGGTTGTAGTGTGGTTTGGTATTAGCTTGTCTTGGCTATAGAATCACATTAGTGCACTTGTGTGTATTAAGCAGGACCGCTTGAGATCATTCGACTTATACTGACTTATATGAGAACTTGATCTCAGTTATTATGGAAGTTCGTACTCTTAATCCCTATACAATAACCTCGACACGTAGGGCAATATGTATTTCTTTGATTCATCAATGGGTGAGATTTACATGTAATTAAATCAATAAACTCGATGAGTTGGGAAGTAGTGCTGTCTCTATGGTGTGCTGTTGATTGTAGAAGGAATCCGTGTCCGTCATAGGTTGATGATGTCCCCTTGAGGAGCTCATAAGGATTATCATGTAAATTCTGCAGGTAGAATTTATTCCGGCATGATAATGAGGTTGAGTGGTACTACTCTTGGATGAGATATTAATTAATTGAGTTGTCAGTAACTTAAATTAATTAATGGACATTGTATATCTTAAACATGGGGAGACTAACGAGCTCATAATAAGAAGGAGCTCAAAACGTAATTTTGGGATTGGAAAGGCAGTGCAGTAATAATATTTTAGTGGAATATATTATTATTATTGGACTTAAGTATAAGCTTTGGGCTAAGCTTGGATACTTAAGCCCAATGGAGGCCCAACCCAATTTCTCCTCCTGGTCCCTGCTGTAGCCCATGTATATAAGTCACCTCACCTTATCTGGAACCCTAATATAATTCATTATTCATGTGTGATGAGGGTTGAGAGCAGATTGAGGAGGTCTCGTAGATCGTCGCCCACACGATGTCGAGATCGGACTTGGGACATACAGCAGAAGATCAGAAGGTAGTTTGCTGCTGCTGTCTGCGACCTTGCAAAATTTGTATAAATTCGTACAATGCTCATAATTTCATGATCAATATACTGACGGAAAGCTGTTGAAGAGAGGATTGTCTGAGCACAAAGATCATTCAATTCCGACATCAGACGAGGAAGTTATGACTATTCTCGTGGGACTGCATAGTCTGCCAGCGAGAATCATCTTTCGTCAACATACCCTGGTGAACGGTAATCGTTTCTATGTTTTATTGCTTCCGCTGATGTTAAAAATGTATGAATCCCTAATGGATCACGTTAACCAAATGATCCAAGCACCAACAATTGGTATCAGAGCTTCGGTTTCGTGGTGAAGCGTGACACGTTAGGCTAGGGTTTATGTGATTAATTTTTCGAAATTAGGATCGCATGTTTAGGGTTTGGTTTTACTGTGCAAACCATGAATATCCCTATGTGAAATATACCCTATATCATATCTGTTCGTCGATGGTTGTGTGTAAGAGGATTCGACGAAAACTGTTCGTCAATTTCACATGGAAGGAAGAAATTGAGAGAAAATCCAGCGCAGTAATATTGCAGAGGCAATAATTGGAGTTTCAACCGTCGGATCAGGCTGAATTTTGGTCATCACATTCAAATTTTGTGGATGTACATTCTGAACGGTGAAGATCGTATTTGGAGCTTTGTGTTGTCGGGAATACGCCGAAAATAGAAGCAGTTTTTGGGCGATTCTGTTCTGCGCAGTCGAGGGAATAGAGCCGTTTCTCAGAAACTAACCGTTGGATCGACCTGTAATTTGGACAGCGTGTTCATAACTCACTGGAGTAGATTCTGGACGGTGAGATTGGATTCCCAGGTTTCTACAGTTGCGAACCCTGAACGACAGTTAGTGTAGTTTGATGTTGTGCGTTGGGCGGAACTTGCTTCTGTGCAAGTAGGCCCTTGGACGAGCGACAGTTCGAGCAGATTTGCATCAGGTTCGATTGATGCTACACCAGGTTCGAGTGAATTTGCATCAGGTTCGATTGGTCTACATCAAGTTCGATCGATGCTGCACCAGGTTCGAGCGGATTTGCATCAGGTTCGATTGGTCTGCATTAGGTTTGATCGATGCTGCACCAGGTTCGAGCGGATTTGCATCATGTTCGATTGGTCTGCATCAGGTTCGATCGATGCTGCACCAGGTTTGAGCGGATTTGCATCAGGTTCGATTGGTCTGCATCAGGTTCGATCAATGCTGCACCAGGTTCGAGCGGATTCACATCAGGTTCGATTGACTGCATCAGGTTCGATCAACTCTGCACTAGGTTCGAGCGGGTTTGCATCAAGTTCAACTGGTCTGCATCAGATTACGTGTGAGTCTTCACAATATAATCGGGCAGGGTGCCGGAGTGGTGGAGCAGGCTGCGGGGAGGTCGATCCCCGTCGCTGTTGTCCGCATTCGTGATTGGTGGCGAATAATCGAATTCGCTGTTATACAAATATTATAATTGATTTATTAATTGATTATTGTTATATATGTATGCATGATTATCTATGATTTATTGCCTTAAATAGAAGCATGCTAGATTGCGTATTATATTTGGTATATTATATGCATGTATGTTGGAGTGTTGATCAAGTCAACTTATTTTTGGCAATTTATTTCCTTATATATAACTGTTATAATTATTTTATTGGTCAATTATTGTTATATATTTGGAAGTATGAGCATGCTAGGTTGCGTATATTATTCTGAATATTATATGCATGTAAAAACCCTCGGTCTTAAATAACTAAGTGGGAGAGGGGATTGATAATTAATTCCCGTGGCCTCCATTATTGGTTTGTAAGTGATGTGGGTAAACTTGCGCGTTGGCAATAGAGCCTTCCTCCCTAACGGATGAGTTTATTCACGGATCACTAGTACAGACTTTTTTAAATAATTATTGTTTGTAATGTGATGCATATGGACTTGCGCGTTGGCTATAGTGCCTTCCTCCCTAACGGATGAGTTTATATGCGGTTCACTGGTACAAACTCATATAATTGATGGTTATAGGAAGTTATCTGATCGCGTGTGTACTTCTCCAACAGTAAGGCATATAAGCTTGGGCAGCGGACTTGGGATCAAATAATGGTGTACACTTAGGTGTAAATAATTAGTATCCTCCCCAACGGAGTCACTGCTATTATTTGCATAGCTAAAGAGGAACCAACTATTAATTATTTTGTCATAAAGTTAGGTTGACAAATGAAATTAATGGGTAAAACATTCTCTTGTAAATGTTCGAGTTTGTAAACGTCCACACTATCGTGGCTTGCAAACTCACGGTGCTTGAGATATCGGTGAATTTATATTTTATATTATTTTGAGGGAATCAATATAGATGGATAAATTCGAAGATTTGATCGGTGTATTTATTTGTGATTCTCTAAATTTCAAATAGTTTTATTTCACTTATGGTTGACTAAAAGAAATTATATTTACTTGTCCAAATTAGATGATTAGAAAAGAATCTTGGTTTTGAATTTTACTGCTTAAGAAAATACATGTGTGTTCTCACAAAGGACATCTCATGATGCCTATTAAAGTCTCTAGTGAAGAGATGAGAGGTTCATAGAAATATGATGGTCTCATGTAACTCTTTGGATACTTGAGTAATTTAAAAGGCGGTAGGTCATGATTAAATTTGATGAATGAATTGAAACTACATGGAATAGAAGTTGAAGGGGAAACCTAAGTCAATTTTATTCTTCATAATTGCCTAGATGTTTTGAGTAAGTTTCTCCTTAATTACAAGAGGTTGTATATGGTAGGAAACTTCTGACAAAACATGAGGTAAAAGAAATCCAATTTCATAAAAGGAGTGAACAAGGATAGAATCTTACTTGCTAGTTGTTTAAACATGATTAGTGATGGCATCTACTGACACGAAGTGTGTAGATACTGGAATCACTGAATGTTTATTACTAAGTGAGGATAAGATTATTATAGACATGGGTAAAACTACAAGAGTTGTGGCTATTGCAGTGGGAGTTGTTTATTTATCTAATGATATGAGTAGACGTTTGATTTTGTGAAATTATCTTTACGTACGTTTTCATAGAAAGAATTTAATTTCGATTTCTATGCATTAATAGATGGATACTCTATTTCATTTAAATGACATGGTCATTATAATGAAGGATAGAGTTGTAATCTGTTATGGTACGTTGATGGACAATTTGTATACTCTTAAATCATGTATATTCCACAGATGCAACAAATAGTAATTAATAATGCATCTTCTGATCTTAGTAAGAGAAAGTAACCTTCGGAGATGAACTAAACATGCATTTGGCGTCTAAGACTACATCATTTTACTTGAGTAGGATTCAAAAGTTGATAGCAGATGGACCGTAAGGTTTATCTGAAGTGGAAACTATCGGACTTGCGAGTCTTACTTGGAAGTAAAAATGATTAATTGCTTTTCAAGGCAATGGGGAGTAGAGCCAAAGACATATATGCTGGAATTAGTTCATTCTGATTTAAGTGATCCTAACATTATTCGGACGAGAGGTGGTTATGAATATTCGTCAATCGATGATTATTCTAGATACCGATATAATTATTTGATGCACTGCATGTCTAAGTTCTTTGATTAATTCAAGAATTGCAAGGCTGGTACAGTGAAGCGTCATGGAAAATATATCAAGTCATTACGGATTAATCGTATGGCGAGAACCTCTTAGGATAATTAGGAGCTATTAATCAGAGGTTGAGATTAAATCTCAAATTGTTTACACCGGGCATACCCCAGCTGAATGGTGTGGCGGATAGAAGGTGTAGCACTCTTATGGAAATGATTAGATGGATGATGAATTATTTGGAATTACTAAATTCATTTTATGGGTATGCCCTAGAAACAGTAATTCGTATGAATGTTTGTCTGTTTGTGGGATATCCTAGAAAAATGAAGGGTGATTTATTTAGTCCAAAAGATCGAAGGGTGATTGTTAACACAAACACTAGATTTTTGGAAAAAGACTATGTATTAAATCATAAACCCATGTATAAATTGTTCTAAAGGAAGTGAGAGGGAAAAACACAAAGTATTAGTACCAATTATGCAAGAGGATATACCACAAGGTAAACTACAACGCATGTCACGTCTGATACACAATTGCATGTAATGCCTTGTCGTAGTGGGAGGGATGTTCGACAACCTGTTTGATACATGTTTTGAGAGAGTTGTGAGACTTGGTCCCTAGCAAACATGAAATGGACCCACAAATACGATGAAGTACTACAAGTTAGAAATGCCAAATCCTAGCAAAGTGCAATGAACATTAAAATAGAATCGATGGATTTTAAATTAGGTCTGGATGCTTGTTGAACCGCTAAATGGCGTAAAAGCCATTGGAAGCGGGCATGCAAGAATAAAGAGGATAATAGAATAAGGTGAAAACCTTGGAAGCAAGCTTGTTGCGAAAAGGTATACTCAGAAAGAAAGGGTTCGATTATGAGAAAACCTGTTTGCCGGTAGCTATGCCTAAGTTGATCCGGACTCTTTTATTTGTTGCTACTCATATGAAATATGAGGGATACCAAATAGATGTCGAGACAGCTTTCCTGATTGGAAGTCTTAAGGGAAATATCTATGTGAAGCAACCAGAGTGATTCATTGCAAAGAGCTAAGAGCATTGTGATAGTAAGCTTAAAAGTGTCCATTCATGGACTAAAGCAAGCTTCAAGATCATGAAACATCCGTTTTGATGAGGTAATCCAGTGACATAGATCTAATCAATGATCGGATGGGTCTTGTGTATTGAAAAGAGTGATGGAAACGTGGTGGTATTTCTTGTACTATACGTAGATAGTATCTTGCTCATTGGAGATAATAAAAGAGTATTGTCGGGCGTATGGGTATGGTTGATAAAGCAGTAAGAGATGAAGGACTTAAGAAGAGCAAAAATATCCTTTTGATCACGGTAATACGGATCACAAGAAAGGATGTTATGCTTATCTCAAGTTTCATATAATGATACAATCCTTACTCGTTTAGCATGTGAATTTATCTAAGTGAATGTGTCTTGTGACACAAAAGTAGATAAAGAATATGAAAGCGGTTCCTTATGCTTCGGCAAATGAGGAAGCTTAATCTAAGGAATGCTATGCACGAGATTGGATATCTATTTTGCCGATGGCATGAACAGTGGGTATCAACGTAACCCGGAACAAAAATGATGAACTGTGGTAAGACATATACTTATGTACCTGAAAAGGACTAGAAACTATATGTGGGCTTACCGAACAGATTCACTAATTCTTATGGGTTACATAGATTCAGAATTTTCAAATCAGATAGGGACAGCAGTAAATCCACCTCAAAGGTTATGCATTTAATTTTAGGAAATAGAGTCATAATATGGAGGAGTGTTATATAGAAATATATTTCAGACTCCGGATTTCATCATGGAAAGATGATAAATTGGACCCATGAGGCAGTGAAAGTATCTATATGACTCTAGAAACTTCATGATGGACTTTGGTGTGATTCTAAGTTTGCCCAAGGTTATCACAATTTATATTGATGATATTGGTGCAGTTGCAAACTTGAAGGAATCACAAGTCCATAAGGAAATTAAACACATGGAGCGCGAGTACCACCTGTTACGAGAAATTGTATGATGAGGGGAAGGTTGTTGTCACCTAGATTGCATCGGATGATAACCTAGTAAATCCATTTACAAGGACCTTAAGGCGAGAGCTTTTGATGGTCGTGTAGTGGGAGTGGAAATCAGATGTATGACAGAAGACATGACAGCATAGTCTTTTAGTATAAGTGGGAGATTGTTGGATTGTATACTAAAAGTCTAGCTTTTTGTATGAACAATGTTATAACAATTAATTTGAAATGAGAATCATATGATCAAATAGTTGCATCTTATAATTTATTTATATGTTCGATGCAATAGTCCACTTACTTTATACTGTAGATAATATATTGTACGACAACACGCGGAAGATCATATTATCGGTTTCTTTATAAAGTATAAACAGATGCTCACAACCGAGATAGACGGGGACGCTCTATCGGGATGGTTGTAGTGTGGTTTGGTATTAGCTTGTCTTGGCTATAGAATCACATTAGTGCACTTGTGTGTATTGAGCAGGACCGCTTGAGATCATTCGACTTATACTGACTTATATGAGAACTTGATCTCAGTTATTATGGAAGTTCGTACTCTTAATCTCTATACAATAACCTCGACACGTAGGGCAGTATGTATTTCTTTGATTCATCAATGGGTGAGATTTATATGTAATTAAATCAACAAACTCGATGAGTTGGGAAGTAGTGCTGTCTCTTTGGTGTGCTGTTGATTGTAGAAGGAATCCGTGTCCGTCATAGGTTGATGATGTCCCCTTGAGGAGCTCATAAGGATTATCATGTAAATTCTGCAGGTAGAATTTATTCCGGCATGATAATGAGGTTGAGTGGTACTACTCTTGGATGAGATATTAATTAATTGAGTTGTCAGTAACTTAAATTAATTAATGGACATTGTATATCTTAAACATGGGGAGACTAACAGGCTCATAATAAGAAGGAGCCCAAAACGTAATTTTGGGATTGGAAAGGCAGTGCAGTAATAATATTTTAGTGGAATATATTATTATTATTGGACTTAAGTATAAGCTTTGGGCTAAGCTTGGATACTTAAGCCCAATGGAGGCCCAACCCAATTTCTCCTCCTGGTCCCTGCTGTAGCCCATGTATATAAGTCACCTCAACTTATCTGGAACCCTAATCTAATTCATTATTCATGTGTGATGAGGGTTGAGAGCAGATTGAGGAGGTCTCGTATATCGTCGCCCACACGATGTCGAGATCGGACTTGGGACATACAGCAGAAGATCAGAAGGTAATTTGCTGCTGCTGTCTGCGACCTTGCAAAATTTGTATAAATTCGTACAGTACTCAGAATTTGATGATCAATATACTGAAGGAAAGCCGTTGAAGAGAGGATCGTCTGAGCACAAAGATCACTCAATTCCGATATCAGACGAGGAAGTTATTACTATTCTCGTGGGACTGCATAGTCTGCCAGCGAGAATCATCTTTCGTCAACATACCCTGGTGAACGGTAATCGTTTCTATATTTTATTGCTTCCGCTGATATTAAAAACGTATGAATCCCTAATAGGTCATGCTAACCAAATGATCCAAGCGCCAACAATTAATATTCTAACCGGTGTTGGTATGTCGATTTTTTGCAACTTACCTAATGTTTAGTGGGTTGTGTTGGTGTGTCTAGTGTGTGGAATCAATTATATAGTCAATTGAGTCTTTTTTATAGTTCTCATATATTATTAATGGTGAATCATGTGATGATGAGGTGTGCTTGAGCTTTCATGATTGAAAAGGTAAATGAGTGACAAGACGAGTTCTATGCTGAGGCTTGATCTGATCGAGTTGAACAACTCGAGGAGCTCGTGCATACGTTGAAGAAAAATCAGGTGTCCTCGTTTCCTTATTCTAATTTTTATGTGTGCTTTTAATTCATGAGAGTGGAAGGATTGAGTTTATGATTGTGATCCATGTGAGCTTATATTATTTTTAAATTATGCCTGAAAATTCATATGCTCTTGAAATTGATGAAGGAAGTGTACTTGAGTTATATTGTGGAACAAAGTTCTATGTGTACTTTTGGGATATTACTTACCATGAAAGTGCTCTGTTACTTGTTAAAAATCCATGTGATATTTTCAGTCTCGTTGATCATGTACATAATCACATGATATTTCTTTTCTAGTGAGTATCGTTCTTGTGTGTGTATTCTAGAACTTGCCTCTTGTCTTGCTTGAAACTACATGTGTGTTAGATGATGGAGATGATTTTAGGCCATCCTTGAATTTATGAGTCACTTAGCTAAATAATTCCCTACCAAATGATGTTCATCCGTAGTTAGTCCCGCAGAGCCTAAAAACCTCATTCTTTGGCAGCCTACGAGAAATAACCACTTTGAGCTTCTGAATTTTTTGAGCCTTGATTATCTATCATGAGAATTAATGGCTTTTCAAAGTGTGTTGATAGAGTTTGATAACAGTTTGCGAAGGAATGAAGTTGGTGTGAAAAAAGTAATTGAAGCTCGAAAATGCATTTAAGGAACATTATGGAGTAGTGCTTAAATCTAGTAATCCATTGAATCAAACACCCTAGGGTAGTGCTTAAATCTAGTGCCCTATGAAGGAAGCGCGAGGTAGTGCCCGAAACTGGTACCTCGAGAGAAAAAATGAGAGAAGGAAAAAAATGTTGTGCTAGGAAAAAAAGAAGTGAAGGAATTGAGGAGGATTTGTGTTTAATTGAAGTGAGAAAAAGAATGAAAGATCATGATGGAATGTGCAATTGATTGATCCGAGTTTTTTCCAATAGAGAAAATACTCATCCTCACATCATAAGCATCATCATATCATCATCACAAGCATCATTATCATATGCATCATCATTAACATCATCATAGGCATAAGAATTAGTAAAAATGCAAGGCATAACTTGCAAGTATAGCTCGGGGGCTCGCAATATGAATAATAAATGTAGCTCGGGGCTCACAATGTTGATAATCTCTCTATGAAGAGAGATAGATCGGTTTGTTAGAGCGTTTGGCTCAAATACTCAAAGGAAGCGATTAAAAACAAATGGGATTATATCGGCAATCTCTCCATGAAGAGAAATAGCTAGCTTGGTTAGAGCATTTGACTCAAATACTCAAATGGAATGGTTGTCCCTTCAAAGGTTGGAATAGCTCGGGGGCTCACAATATGAATAATCTTAAATGGAACGGTTGTCTTTTCAAAGGCTGAAACTAAATGGAGTGGTAAAAAACAAAGGGGATCAGATTGGCATGATCTTTCCAATATAAAAGGGGCTAAGAGCTGATCTAAAGTGAATATGGTTCAAAAATATATGAATGAACTCTCTATAAAGAGAGATGGCTTGGTCGGTTAGAGCGTGTAGCTCAAATACTCAATGTGAGCGGTTAAAAACAAAGGGGATAAGATCGGCATGATCTCTTCAAATCAATTCTGATTTTAACAAAAATTGGAGGAAATAGCTCAGTTGTTTAGAGCATGGATGAAATCTCAAGTCAATGAGAAGAGGATCAAAACACTCAAACAGAAGTGGAGAGAGAAAAGGAATTTGGAGAAGTAGAAATAAAAACATTTCATGCAGATGTCGATGCTGAAATGGAGAAATATTCTGGATGGAAAATCGATGCAACTTCCTATCAAGAGGAATAGCTCAGTCGGTTAAAATATATAGAGAAATCACACTGAGGTCTGAATGCGAAAGGTCGATGACATTGCAAGGAAAGATTAAGAACCCGACCTCCCATCTTGGGAACTCAGGGACTGAAGATAAGACCGATACTACATCTCGGGGGCTGAAGAAGGAAAGTCAAATCAAACGATCACACTACAAGGAAAGATTCAGAACCCACACTCCTTCTCGGGAACTCGGGGGCTGAAGATAGGACCGATACTACATCTCGGGGGCTGAAGAAAGAAAGTCAAATCAAATAGGTCGGTTGATTAAAGTATGTAAGAATATGTCAATTCCACGATGTTGAAATCAACGACCGGACAAAGTGAAGCAGAAAGAAGAAAAGATTTCTGATCATTATACAAGTGCGACATTCACACTAATGGATAAGCAGATAAAGGAGGGCTCATTCTGCATCAGAGTTCTAAAGTTCTTACGGTATTCTTTTTCCTACATACGAGTTTTTTCCACTGGGTTTTTTCGTATGGAGGTTTTTAACGAGGCCGATGGAATTTTAGAGCTCAGGTTCGAGATTGCTCATTGTAGTTTCACACAAGAAGCAACCTCGGGGGCTAATGTTATGGGTGTTTATACCCCCATATCAGGTGTGACTTATACGTGCGGTGCAACCTGGAAGATAAGTGAAATTAAGAATAAGAGTGAGATTTGAACACACGTTGACTAGCATAAGAAGAAGGCGGGAGGCAAAGGCCAATTCCCATGAGGTAGAACTAAATGCCGACACCGAGGATAAGATCAGTCCTCGATCTCAACCATCGGCTCTTTACATCGGCCTGGTGTCATGGATCTCAGCCCACCAAGGATTACCATCGGCCCGATAAATATGTCCAGCCGACCAAAGTACAACACGCATTCTACATGGAGACAACATGCCAGGATCTCATCGTACCTTCCTACAGATAAGATTCCCTTAGAGGACACGTGGAAAAAGTTGGTAAATCAAAGGGTGACCATCCACATAATATCTCCTATAAAGACAAGGAATGCATCGGCAAGAATGTACGATACTTTGGTTCACATGAGACTTGGTTGGCACTCCACTCCAACTCATCTTCTTAATTCTACTTTATCTCTCTATAAACCTACTTGTATTTCTCTCTCTACTGTGTAATGTTCCTTCATGGAAATTGGAATGCCAACATCAATAATAAAGGAAATGGGCACCAATTTTATGGGGCGACGGAGAAAATTACTTGTTTGATGTGTCCGTTTTAGTGTTCGGTTATTCGTTAATCATAATCTAACCCGCTAAAAACGACCATCAACAAATACTATTGTGCAGATTATATGAAATTAAAAAGAAAAAGAAAAAAAAGTTAACATTGTATTTTTACAAAACAATTTAAATTTTTTTTAATAATTTTATTTAATTTAATATTAAAAAATTTAAAAAATAAAAATGAATAGCATAAAATAAAAAAATAAAAGAAAAAGACTTTTTTTTTGGTCTTAAGAAGAAACGAATCATAGTTAATTGAGATATATAAATGGATTGATTTAGAAAGAAATATTTCAGCCCGGCCCGCCAGCTCGGCTACGGGCTAAACGGGTTACCCATGGGCTTCGACATCCCCAATTATAAAAACCTCTCGGCTCCCGCCCCGGCATCTCGGCTTCGGCCTAAACATCTCTATATCCCCAATTATAAAAACCTAACTTCTTCTGACCTAATTTAGTCTTCTGAATCTCTAAATCCCCAATTATAAAAACCTAATTGAGTCTTCTGAATCAAGTCAGTCGTCCCGTGGAAGGTAATCAGTCAATTTGCTGTTTTATTTGTTCGTTTCTGCATATAATTTTTTATTTGAATGTGTATGTGTATTTCTGAGGGGGGATTGTCTTCTTTTAGAATGAATGGTTAGTGATGGGATTGCAATTGAAGTTGTGTTAATCTGTGGTAGGCTCGTTCTTATTCTTCTTGATGATACTCGTTTGGTTTTGGTTGAATTCGAACCTCAGTTTCCTTTTCTTTTAAAAAAGAAAGGTTCAGGCTTTGGAACAACTATTCACTTAATAATCATCTTCATCTCTTTTTTGGCTTTTCTTTTTTTGGTTGTTTTTGTTAGAGTAGTATGCCCAGCGCACCAATTAGATTGGATATTTGTACTCTTTATATTTTGAATATAAACAATCTCATTGGAAATTATATTATTAAAGGCTGTTTTAATTTATCTATTTTATGCATTATAATAAATGCTTATTAGATAGAGTCCCTAGACCAATTAAAGCTAAAATGTATGGTTACGCATATGATGGTGATCATGAAATTTATACATAGAGCTTTGGTCTTAAACATGGTTCCGAGTCAAGAATTTTTCTAAATGGGACAAAGAATAATTCAGTAAAGACTCGTACATATGATGAATGCTCGTTGGACGAGAATATTGTATTCCATCAATATTAGTGTTGTGACACAAATTCATATATGTAGATACTTATTAGAGAATAAGTTTATCGAACATGGTCCGTAGAAAATTCTTATTGGATATGTCGAAATTAGAATTTTCTAATTACGATAGTACACGATTAGTCTTTAGACTTGAAGCACCATGGTAGTCTTGTGTACTTCATCTAATACTTAGACTTATCTTCTGATTGTTTAGCAATCTTAAAGGGGATATGTTGGGTATTATATTGATGTACATGGAGACTTATGTGTGGCTAAGATAGAATCTAACACTTGTCTAGGACAAGAGAATCTCCTGTGTATTTCATTGTTAATGATTCAAAGACCTTGGCCAAGGCAATGAGAATGAAGATTCACAATGAATCATTGTAACATGAAATAGAAACACAGTTATTGAGTTAGTAAAGTTTCGACTAATATTCCTACTCTAGACTCAATCGGGAGATTAATCGTTAGAAAGACCGTACGTGTATGTTACTCGTTAATTTGCAGGTTTACTCGCTATTTCACCTAACACTAGAAGATCACGCTACTTGCTAGGTGTTACCGTGATTAGTAGGTTCTTGAAATTAATTAGTTAATTTCAAGTGTATTAATTAATTGGATTAATTAATATAATAATTGTTATTCATAAGTTACAAGTGTTGTAAGCCTACTGCTAGAGTTAGTAGTGAACCTAAAGGATCACACCTTAATTTGAATGAACAACTTTTATCAATTGGAACAATAGTTAAATAGTTAACTATTTATTATAATTAAATAATTTGATTATTTAATTAGAATAATAAAAAAAAAATTAAAAATGATAATGGGAGACATGTAATGCATTATGGCAGTAAGTGGAATGAAAAAGCTTATCTCCACTTTGAGAGTGGAATTTGAATTGACAACTCCCATTTTCTCAATTCAAATTATATATACCCATTAATCATTCACAAAAAAAAAAATATCGTGTGCTTCTTCTGCAACTTTTTCAAATGCTTGCTTTGCCTTCTCTTCATTAATGCATACGTCTGTACTATCTGAAACTATTTTGTTGTTCCAATTCACAAGTTTTACACTACTAGCGAAGTGTAAAATTTGTGTTGTTTATTCAATTGGTGGATTACTTTAGAGGGGATACACTTGGATCCCTTATTGAGAAGAATGGAGTTTTAGCCACAATCCGGGAATCGATTCCCTCACTCCTTGCATCAGTTGGAAGAAAGTCTACGAGGGTAAGAATAATCTTTACGTAGATTTCTTTCAATATATTTTAACACCGGATCTTATAATCGTTTTAGAGCACACGGGGTGAAACCTTTTCATATATTTAATAAATATGATTTATTAATTATGAAAATTTTTAAATTCTGCTGCGTTCACCCGGATCGCTATGACGAACCCAACAGTGGTATCAGAGCCTAGGTGCACGGTGTTGAAATATATGCAATACTAAAATTGTTTTAGTATTATTTAATGGTTAAATAAGAAAACTTGAAACAATGAGAAAAGGTTTCTCGACAGTTATTAATTACTCTAAAATTTCAACTGTTGTAGTAGGATAAGAATTGTTCTTAAACTACTATTTATACATTTAAAATTTTTCGGTAATTTTAATAAAATTGACTAAATATTAGTTTATGACTATATTGGTTTCACGTATGAATATGAAATTTGTTATCAATATTTAATATTTAATTTGATAAAAGCATTAGATGTTTATTATCAACAATGATATTTGATGGCTATTTCTAGAAATGGGTTTCTAAGAAAAATATTTCTAAGTAGAAATAATTAGCTATCATTGAATTGATTTGGTTTTATTAATTTAGAAATTGTTTCTTAATTAATTAAGGCCAACAAAATTCTTAAAGTCAATTCTAAAAATTTAGTTTTATAATATTGACTAATTGTTAGTCATAATTCTCAACTAGTATTATTTTAAAATGAGAAATAGGAATAATTGTTATTCTTATATCTCGTTACGGTATTATTCATTGTGAATGGATATAAATAAATTTAATATGTTAAATGCATATTTATTTATTTAGGGATGATCATGAGCCTTGGACTTTATGTGATGGTTGTAATTTATTTGGATTTTATGGGGACTGCGAGCCTCTTTAATTTACATTTGTAAGTTTTTTAAATTTATGCAATGAGAGTAGATTAATCCGTGAGGATTTAATTTTATTCATTGTAAATTGGAGGACTTGAAGGAAGCCCAAAAGAAGACTCAATTGTTGATGGGTAATTAAATGTAATAGAATAGATGCTCAAGGCCCATAAGTGTATGGGTTTTACATTATGATGTAAAAGTTCTCATTATCCCTTAGATTGACCATAGACCCGTTTTGGCTCAAACGGGTCGCATAGGTTGGCCATGATCATCCCACCGCTTTGTGTATGTATAGGATATATGCATGTTAGAATTTATTTAATGCACTCATTTGATGAACATTAAATAATTTACCTTAATGGAATGATGAGGTCTTGGAAATAAAAATAATCCCTAAGTTTTTGAAACTTATACAAAAATTTTATTTCAAACAAATATGGATATGATGAGTATGACCCATCAATCCATGCCTACTATCAAAAGATAGAGACATGATGATGCTACTACACTTAACCACTGGCCATGAGTCGTGGGGTGGGTTTGTGGAAGAAAGCTGTGTTCTTTATCTATCATAATGATGCTCATGAATTAAATGCATCACTGCATCGGCCATGAGTCGTGGGGTGTTTTGATGTTTTAATTGCATGAATGTTTGATAGGTATTGTTTGACACTAAGTAACGTATGGGCTCATAAAATTGAAGTATACGTGAAAGGTGAGGTAAAACAAATTGAGGGTTGTATAGTGATACAATTGTAAAACGTTTTACTACCGAAGAGAATTTTTCATGGGCTCATAAAATTGAGGTGTGAGGAATTCTATTTGGGCCTCAAACCTACTAGAAAATTATGATTTTCCGATTTTCATTGGGATTATGAAATTCGAATAAAATTGTGGGAGACATTTAATATTGAAGACCTTATATTAAATTAATATTAATTTTCATAGTTTTCTCATTTTCTGCTTCATCATTTTGTAGATTCATCTACTGAAATGGCAAACAATCCTATAACTGCTTTAATTGGGCAAAACAAGTTAACTGGGCCAAACTTTAATGATTGGCTGAGAAATTTCAAAATTCTCTTAAAATCTGAAAGAAGTGAATATGTTCTTGACAAACCAATCCCTGATGCACCTGGTGCTAATGCTACGACTGAGGAACTTGAGAAGTTCAAACGTCATCAGGATGACGATCTGAAAGCTCGGTGCTACATGTTAGCATCCATGTCAAGTGAGCTACAGAGACAAAATGAGGATCAAACCCCTGCTTATGCTATTCTTAAAGGCCTTGAAAATTTGTTTGGCGAAAATAGCAGGCAACAAAGATATGAGATATCTAAAGAGCTCTTCCGCAGTCACATGACTGAGGGCTCTTCAGTCCAGGAACATGGATTGAAGATGATAGCCCTAACGGAACGACTCGCGTCATTGAAAGTTGAGGTTCCACCTGAGCTTTGCACTGACTTGTTGTTGCAGTCTCTGCCCCCTTCATTTGACACATTTGTTGTCAATTATAACATGCATAACATGATGAAAAGTCTCACTGAACTTGTTAGCATGTTAAAGACAACTGAGTCCACGATGAAAAGGGACAAATCAGTCATGTTTGTTGGGTCCACTTCTGGATCTAAGGCTGCAAAGCCGAAGAAAAAGAAGGGAAATAGAAAGAGTTCTAACAATCCCAACAAACTGAAAGCAAAGGGAGGTGTCAAGAAAAAGAAAACTTCTCAGTCCAATGATAAGTGTCACCACTGCAATCAAACTGGACACTGGAAGAGGAACTGCAAGGATTACCTTGCAACCCTGAAGAGTTCAGGTATTTATTATGTTGAAGTTAACTTATCAGTTAACGATACTTCTTGGGTATTGGATACCGGTTGTGCCTCACATATTTGCAATGATTTGCAGATGATGGAAAGAAGTAGAAAGCTAGAAACAAGAGAAATGGTTCTAAGGCTGGGGAATGGAGCAAAGGTTGCTGCATTAGCCGTAGGAACTATTAATCTAGCTTTAAGTAATGATTATGTTTTGGTATTGAATAATTGTCTTTATGTTCCAGAGATTATTAAGAACATTATCTCTATTCCTGTTATGGATAGAGAAGGTTATTGTTTTAAATTTGAACATGGAAGTTGTTCCATTTCTAAATGTTCTTCTTTAATCACTACTTGCATATTGACAAATGGTTTATATACCTTAACTCCCCAAAATTTCATTCTTAATCTTCAACAGAATAAAAGAAAATTAGATAACCATAGTTCTATCACATTATGGCATGCTAGATTAGGTCATATTTCTAAGAAAAGGATAAATAAGTTGGCAAAATTGCTTGACCTAAAGGACGAGCAAGAACTACCAACATGTGAGTCCTGTCTCAAGGGAAAAATGACCAAATCTCCATTTGTTGGACAAGTGGAGCGAGCTACACATCTATTGGAATTAATTCATACAGATGTATGTGGGCCATTAAATGTTAATGCTCGTGGGAACTACAGCTACTTCTTAACCTTTACCGATGACTTCTCTAGGTATGGTTATGTGTACCTATTAAGGTACAAATCTGAAGTTTTTGAAAAGTTCAAAGAATTCAGAACTGAAGTAGAGAAACAAACTGGCTTAAGTATAAAAACACTTGATCAGATCGAGGGGGTGAATACTTAAGTGCAGAGTTTCTAGAATATCTAAAAGAGAATGGGATTCTCTCACAGTGGACTCCTCCTGGCACTCCCCAACTCAATGGAGTTTCGGAACGCAGGAATCGAACCTTGATGGACATGGTTCGATCTATGATGAGTTTCACTTCATTACCTCTTTCTTTTTGGGGCTATGCTTTAGAAACGGCAGCTCACCTATTAAATAGGGTGCCTTCTAAGGCCGTCCCCACTACACCTTATGAGATATGGTGTGGTAAAGCACCCTCATACAAATACCTTCGGGTATGGGGGTGTGATGCTTACGTGAAGCAACAAATAGGAGATAAATTGGATATGAGATCCAAAATATGTAAGTTTGTTGGATATCCAAAGGAATCAATTGGATATTACTTCTACGATATCTCGGAACAAAAGGTGTTTGTTTCAAGGAATGCTACATTTCTTGAAGAAGAATTTCTATCTGATAGAAATGGCAAACTCGTAGAACTTGAAGAAGTTCAAGAAACAACAAACCTTCCAATTGCAGTGAGTGAACAACCAGTAGAAACTGGGACATCTGATACACAACCTCTTAGGAGATCCGAAAGGATACCTAAGTTACCTAGTAGGTACACTTTGTTATTAGAAAACAACGAAGAGGGAATCCTATTGGATAATGATCCAAGAAGCTATGGAGAGGCAATGTCAGACATTGACTCAAAGAAATGGCAAGAAGCAATGCAATCCGAGATGGACTCCATGTACTCTAACAAAGTATGGACTTTGGTAGACCCACCAGAAGGAACAGTTCCTATTGGATGCAAATGGGTTTACAAGCGAAAGCTTGGAGCTGATGGGGAGGTAGCAACCTATAAGGCAAGACTGGTTGCTAAAGGTTATTCTCAGAAACAAGGAACTGACTATGAGGAAACCTTTTCACCAGTAGCAATGCTAAAATCCATTCGAATTTTATTAGCTATATCTGCATATTATGACTATGAGATATGGCAAATGGATGTAAAGACTGCTTTTCTTAATGGTAACGTTAAGGAAGAGATCTATATGAAACAACCTGAGGGCTTTATATCTAGTGGGAGTGAGCAAAAGGTTTGCAAGCTTCAAAGATCCATTTATAGGCTTAAACAAGCTTCGAGGAGTTGGAACATTCGATTCGATGAAACAATCAAATCGTTTGATTTTCAAAAGAATCCGGATGAACCATGTGTATACAAGAAAGTTAGTGGAAGTGCAGTTACTTTTATTGTGCTCTATGTTGATGACATCTTACTTATCGGAAACGATATAGGTATGTTGCAGTCAACAAGAACTTGGTTGTCTAAACAATTCTCCATGAAGGACTTGGGAGAAGCATCATTTATTCTAGGAATAAAGATCTATAGAGATAGATCTAGAAGAATGATCGGACTATCCCAATCCATGTACATAGATAAGATACTAAAGAGATTTAGTATGGAAGAATCCAAACGAGGATTCTTGCCAATGAGTCATGGGGTTTCACTTTCTAAGGCTATGTCTCCTAAGACGCCTGAAGAAAGAGAAAGAATGACTCGCGTGCCTTATGCTTCAGCAATTGGAAGCATAATGTATGCAATGCTATGTACAAGGCCTGATGTCGCGCATGCTCTAAGTGTCACGAGCAGATATCAGTCAAATCCAGGTGAAGAACACTGGAAGGTCGTCAAGATGATCCTTAAATACTTAAGAAGGACTAAGGATATCTTTTTGATATACGACCCTGGAGAGCTGAAATTAGAAGGATATACTGATTCTAGTTTTCAGTCTGATGTGGATGACTCTAAGTCAATGTCAGGTTATATATTCACTTTGAACGGTGGTGCAGTAAGTTGGAAGAGTTCCAAACAAGAAACTACTGCAGACTCCACCACTGAAGCTGAATATATAGCTGCATCAGATGCAGCGAAGGAAGCTGTTTGGATCAAGAACTTTATCCAAGGGTTGGGTATAGTTCCATCTATTGTTGATCCAGTAATGATATACTGTGATAACAATGGAGCCATTGCGCAAGCAAAGGAACCAAGATCTCATCAAAGATCCAAGCATATCTTAAGAAGATACCACTTGATTAGAGAAATCATGGGGAGAGGCGATGTCGTTATGGATCGAGTCGCTTCAGCAGAAAATGTAGCAGACCCACTGACTAAGCCTTTGACTCAAAAGATATTTGAGAAACATCTTGAAAAGATGGGACTTAAAAATATGGGCAATTGGAGCTAGGGCAAGTGGGAGATTGTTAGAGTAGTATGCCCAGCGCACCAATTAGATTGAATATTTGTATTCTTTATATTTTGAATATAAACAATCTCATTGGAAATTATATTATTAAAGGCTGTTTTAATTTATCTATTTTATGCATTATAATAAATGCTTATTAGATAGAGTCCCTAGACCAATTAAAGCTAAAATGTATGGTTACGCATATGATGGTGATCATGGAATTTATACATAGAGCTTTGGTCTTAAACATGGTTCCGAGTCAAGAATTTTTCTAAATGGGACAAAGAATAATTCAGTAAAGACTCGTACATATGATGAATGCTCGTTGGACGAGAATATTATATTCCATCAATATTAGTGTTGTGACACAAATTCATATATGTAGATACTTATTAGAGAATAAGTTTATCGAACATGGTCCGTAGAAAATTCTTATTGGATATGTCGAAATTAGAATTTTCTAATTACGATAGTACACGATTAGTCTTTAGACTTGAAGCACCATGGTAGTCTTGTGTACTTCATCTAATACTTAGACTTATCTTCTGATTGTTTAGCAATCTTAAAGGGGATATGTTGGGTATTATATTGATGTACATGGAGACTTATGTGTGGCTAAGATAGAATCTAACACTTGTCTAGGACAAGAGAATCTCCTGTGTATTTCATTGTTAATGATTCAAAGACCTTGGCCAAGACAATGAGAATGAAGATTCACAATGAATCATTGTAACATGAAATAGAAACACAGTTATTGAGTTAGTAGAGTTTCGACTAATATTCCTACTCTAGACTCAATCGGGAGATTAATCGTTAGAAAGACCGTACGTGTATGTTACTCGTTAATTTGCAGGTTTACTCGCTATTTCACCTAACACTAGAAGATCACGCTACTTGCTAGGTGTTACCGTGATTAGTAGGTTCTTGAAATTAATTAGTTAATTTCAAGTGTATTAATTAATTGGATTAATTAATATAATAATTGTTATTCATAAGTTACAAGTGTTGTAAGCCTACTGCTAGAGTTAGTAGTGAACCTAAAGGATCACACCTTAATTTGAATGAACAACTTTTATCAATTGGAACAATAGTTAAATGGTTAACTATTTATTATAATTAAATAATTTGATTATTTAATTAGAATAAAAAAAAATTAAAAATGATAATGGGAGACATGTAATGCATTATGGCAGTAAGTGGAATGAAAAAGCTTATCTCCACTTTGAGAGTGGAATTTGAATTGACAACTCCCATTTTCTCAATTCAAATTATATATACCCATTAATCATTCACAAAAAAAAAAATATCGTGTGCTTCTTCTGCAACTTTTTCAAATGCTTGCTTTGCCTTCTCTTCATTAATGCATACGTCTGTACTATCTGAAACTATTTTGTTGTTCCAATTCACAAGTTTTACACTAATAGCGAAGTGTAAAATTTGTGTTGTTTATTCAATTGGTGGATTACTTTAGAGGGGATACACTTGGATCCCTTATTGAGAAGAACGGAGTTTTAGCCACAATCCGGGAATCGATTCCCTCACTCCTTGCATCAGTTGGAAGAAAGTCTACGAGGGTAAGAATAATCTTTACGTAGATTTCTTTCAATATATTTTAACACCGGATCTTATAATCGTTTTAGAGCACCCGGGGTGAAACCTTTTCATATATTTAATAAATATGATTTATTAATTATGAAAATTTTTAAATTCCGCTGCGTTCACCCGGATCGCTATGACGAACCCAACAGTTTTAATGGAAGTTATTGGTGTAGGTTTCAGCAGCGAGGGAATTTGAATCAGAAATATGAAAATGAAAAGAGCATGTGAATGTGATGTTGGAAGGTGGAAACTGAAAAGACATAAATGTAGTACTAGTCCTAGTCTTCCCCATGAAATAATAGAGGACATCTTGTCCCGATTACCTGTCAAGGATTTGCTTAGATACAAGGTGGTTTGCAAACAGTGAAAGGCCACTATTTCCCGATCCAACGTTTGCTGATATTCATCTCCAGCACAATAAGAATTCGTCCTCCCGAAATCTACTTGCATGGGAGAACCTACCTGGTTACAATCCTGGATTGCATGTTGCTGAGCTCCGGAACAACTCTATTGAATTAGTGCCAGAAATCGAACATTCAAGGGAATAGGCCCTTAACTTTAATAATTCAACTTTGTGCAGTTGTGATGGATTATATCTGAAGTACTTCTCCCCTCCCACCCGTGGTGAAGAGGAGGAGGGGAAGCCTGTTAAATGTGTGCTGTGGAATCCATCGTGTAGAACGTATTGGGAGTTGTATTGTCCACCATCAGTTGATGTTCTGAGCAGTAGAACAGTTTATGCAATGTATTACGATCCATTGATGAAGGGTCATAAGATAGTAATTGCTGATATGGACCATTATGCTGTGTATTCCTGCAGAGACAACAAATGGGGTGTCGTGAAAGAGATGAAAGGATTCTTGGGGGACCATTGCCCTGATAGGGGTGTCTTTGTTAACGGATCTATTTATTGGGTGGTAATTGATGCAGATTATAGATTCAGAGAAGTAATTTGTTTCGATTGCAAGGATGAAAGTTTCAAGAGACTGCCTTTGCCAAATTTTGAGAAATTATGATGAATATCACTTTCAGCTGACTTCGTTCGGAGGCCAACTTTGTTTGTTCATCAGCGAATGGGAGTCTTATCGGCTTAGATAAATGGATGGATTCTAAGGAGGAGAGTTTATGCGAGTGCAAATCAGAATACCACGCCGAACCCGTGTGTCAAGTGAGCGAAAATGGGCTTCTTTTTCATGTTACGAGGAGGCGTGAGATGGTTTATTAGGTGTATGATAAGAGTAAGAATACAGTCGTCGAGATTCACAAGTAGCTTCATACCTCCCATATCTCATTTAGAAAATCTCCTTTCCCTTTGAAACAAGGGAAGAAGTCTGTTGGAAGCTATACGAAGATGTGACATTCTTTCCTCTAAGGCCACCGAAGCCTTTAGCTTTTACTTTCACTGTTATTTTACTTTCTCGTTGTGAAAGGCTAATTTTACTTTTATGTTTATTGACACATGTTCTTCAATCTTCACGGTGTTCTCTGTCATGTATTCCTTAATTATGCTCATTTATTGCTCACTTATTCATATTCATTCATGCAACCTATGATATAGGTCTGAGCGTCCTAACAATTCCCGTTCACTTTTATTCTTTCTCAAGAACTTTAGTGTTCGTCCAGTTATAACTCGTGGCCAAGGGGAATATCAGTAGTCTGTGATAGTTCCATCTGTAATTTATCATTTCTTCTCACATTTGGCGGTTTTCTTTTTATTTGCTGCTTCTTCTCTATTTCTTTTTTTAATTCATTAAATTAAACACTTCTTCTTTATTTTCCCACTAATTTTTTTTGCAAAGATAATCCTACTTCTTAATCCTTGGTTATTTATTCATAAAGGGCATGCATATGTCATCTTATATACATTAATAATATAAATGAAATATATTTATGGGTAATTAAAATATGTTGGTAGTAAATTTTATTATAACACCTAAAAATCATATTTTATTTATTGTGTTATTTATGATATTTAATAAAGCATATTTTAACTATCGATAATTATATCTAACCTATATAATAATCATACTTTTTTAACACTGTCTTACCGTCCATCTTGCATAAACTACGTTATGATACTTTAAAGAAATATATTTTAACCAAGACTAAGTATACTTAATAATCAATATAATAATAATAATACTTTTTAAGAAGTTTCACAATCCATCTTATATAAATAACATCTTCGTAAGAGACTTTGCCTAAATTGTCTCTTAATTTTATTTCATTTTATTTTAAAAAATATAGTAATACGTTTTAATTAGTAAGAACTATTATTTTTCCACGGGAAGGG
The DNA here is from genome assembly GCA_023678885.1 of Pogostemon cablin. NCBI lineage: Eukaryota > Viridiplantae > Streptophyta > Magnoliopsida > Lamiales > Lamiaceae > Pogostemon > Pogostemon cablin. The sequence continues at coordinate 16,115,435 of CM042963.1, read as the reverse complement.
TCGGTCATTTCATGAATATTTGATTCAGATTTTATTTTAGAGATACTCTCTTGTGAGATGGGTTTTTTGTAAAACGATTGTGAGACGGGTTGATCCATTATTAAAATATGTTTATCAAATAGGTAAAGTATACTTATTTGCAGTTAAAGTATGTCAATAATGAAAGTCATACTTTAATTCATTATCCATCATACTTTACAAAACATATTTTAACAACCATTAAACATACTTTATATTATAATAGGCATACTTTGACACGTCTCACCAACGGTCTCACGTAAATAGCGTTTTACAAGAAACTTTATTTTTATTTTATTTTATTTTTATATTAAATGGTATAACTTCAATAAATAAAGATATAAAGGGCATGAGTACACAGACCTTGATTCATGCGCCAAGTGCATAGAAACATTGTGTTAAATTAATATTTAATTCATTGTTTCTATAAAGATTATTTATTAAAATTATACTCCCTCCTTCTCATATTTAAGTTAACAGTTACTGTAATTATGGAGTTTAAAAAAAATAACTTTCGCTTTACTTTTAGGGGTAGTTTGATATTTTAAGTAATAAATAAATTATAAAATAAATTATGTGAATTGTAAATGGGTGGCAATTTTTAAATTAAAGTGTGTTGTGAGATTATTGATTTGTGTGTATTTCCTCAGTTATGGGTGTAAACTTGTTTATGAACAGATAAAAATAGTAAGTGTGAATTTGTTTATGAGATGGAGTGACGAAGGGAGTAGTATTTTAATAGATATTTTTATTTTTTTCAATTTAAGACTTAAAAAACATGTAAATCAACAATTTAAAGTTTGAATTATTTTTTCTATTAATTAAATACTTGAAATATACAAAATTAAAATCACAAAATATTTAAAAATATGGAGTATATATTTTTACAACTATATCTATTTGATATTTCTTTTTTAGATTTTTCTAAAAAAAATTATTAGTATTAAAATAACATTTCAATGCGTAGCTAATTTATATGATTATCTTAATACAACTATTATTTAAGATAATTATATGATTTCAAATCATTAATGGATAGTTTTTACGTATTTTAGATTCTTAATTGATAAATAAAAATAAACAATTTAAATCTTTGATTGATGGTAAAGACTTGTGTGAGACCGTCTCATGTAAGGACTTACGTAAGACGGCTAGAAAGTGATAACTTTTATGAAGGAATGTGATAATAAATAAATTAATGAAAAGTGATAATGCTCTTTCATGAACAATTTATAGTGTAAATAAAAAAGTAATAACATTTTATAGTAAAAGTGATAACGATTTATAGCGAAAGTAATAACTATTTTAAAAAGTGAAAAATAATCTCACGTGAGACGATCTCATGCAAGACCTACCATTGATTGTTAGTTTGCCTATATTTTTAACTTTTAAATTGAAAATACTTATTTATTATTCAATAAGAGCTACTCCCTCCGTCTCCCTAAAAGTTATCAGTTGACTTTTTGCACGTGGATTAAGGAGAATTTAATGTATAGTAAGGTGAGAGAAATAATATTTTAATGTGTAGTGGATAGTTTTAACTTGTATTAGTGTTGAGTGTAGGGTCATGTGTAGTGGTTGTAGGTCACATCAATCCAAAAAGAGAAATTGATACTTTGTAATGGGACGAACCAAAATGGAAAAATGGATATGTATCAAGGGGACTGAGGGAGTTTATAAAATCCTCTTAAGAAAAATTCCATATGATGAATATAAAGTGATACAGTTGAAATTTAATACTTCATTTGTTTCATATTAGTTGTCACACTTTCGGTAGACATGAAGTTTAAGAAAAATATTTATTTTTTAATTAATTTTATATTTTTTAAGGACAGTATAGTATTTTTATTTAATAAATAAATTATAAAATATATTAGTGTTAGGTGAGAATTGCAAAATTTAAATTAAGATATATTTTGAGGTTATATGTTATTGTGATTTTTTTGGGTATAATAATATTTATTATAAAATTGATGCAATGAAAATTTTGACATTTATTGTAAGAGGATAATAATTTACCATACAGTTAAGGCAAAGACTTGTGCGAGAGCGTCTCACGTAAGGACTTACGTGAAACGGTCAGAAAGTGATAACTTTTATAATGAAAAGTGATATTAAATTAATGAAAAGTGATAATGTTATTTCATGAACAATTTATAGTACAAATAAAAGTGTAACATTTTATAACGAAAGTGATAACTATTTAAAAAAGTGTAAAATGGTCTTACGTGATACGATCTCACACAAGACCTACCCTACAATTAATCAGTAATGGAGCCATTTTTCTTTCTCATTCATTAGAGGGATAAGAATTACAATATATGTTTTATTTTTTAATTTATTAAGAAATTCCATATGATTAAGAAAATGTGAATATTCGTGTATATATATAATCAGTTAGGGATTATTACTGATAGATACGCGTATATATAACCTAATTACTAATGAATACATTGATTTAAACATCTATTTCTTTTTTCAGTGTTACCCTTATTTATAACGCTGAATATTTCAACGTTTTCACTTAATACTAGTTTAATTGAACACTAATGTACACTAAATCAAATAAAAACAATAGGTGAGAGATTTAAGTATAACTATAACAACCCTATTTTCAATTTAATTAATTACGTATTTTTTTATTCTTTCTCAAAGATGCACACTAATGTATATTGGTAGGGTTCTTCAATTTAATTGAGTATTTTATATTTCTCTCTAAGAATGCACACTAATGTACTTAACAATAGTTTCAAATCATGTATTTTATGTTTCTCTCTAAAAAATGCACATTGATGTACATTCGTAGGATTTTACAGTTTAATCACACATTGTTTTGTTTTTCTCTCAAGAATGCACACTAATGTACATTAGTAGGGTTCTTCAATTTAATCGCATATTTTCAGTTTCTTTCTCAATAGAATGTACATTTGTATAAATAACGTATTTTTTTTCATCTTAACAATGCACACTAATGTACGGATAGATATAGGTATTATGGGAAAAACAAAATATAATTTTGTATTTATAGGTAATTTTCTGAATCGAATGTATCACTTAGTAATTTTTTAATACGTATAGTATCTACTATTTATTGATCCCTATTAGTTACTTCAATTTTGATTGAAAATTTTATTAAAATATTATTTTTTCTAATTCTGCTAGAAAGTAAATTAAATAATGAAAAAATAAAGTAAAAAAGTGGTAAATTAAACAAAGTGCAAGGGATTGGTTCAAGACAAGGTTTAAAATATCGATATCGATAGAAAATCGGTACCTCAAATTTACAGATATATCGATGGATATATCGATATCGATATCGGTAAAAATTAAAAAAATCATAAAAACTTGAAAAAAAAAGGAAAATTAATTATTTAACTTTGCAATATATTTTAACTAATTTTAATATATAAATACAATTTAAAATCTCAATAAAACTCATAACATATGATAAACAAATCAATTACAACATATTTAAATAGTCTAAAGTCATACAGTACTTAATAACTAATATTAAAATGATAATTTATGATGCTCAAATGTAAAACATGTAATGTCATCTTGATCTAAAAAATATTGGTATCAGCTCATTGAATTAGAGAAATTCCAAACATAGTTCTGAATGCGTCAATAGTATTGTTATGTACCAATAAAATACTCCCTCCGTCCCAATTCGATCGAATGTACCAAAATAATGGTATTTATAATTAGAGTATACTATCACCCTGTGTACATTTACTTAGTAGTAATAATTTTAATGAAGAGTGATAATAAGTGATAATTAATTAAATAAAATAAAACAATCTTAATATTTTCATACAAATGTTGCTCTATTTTTTTTAAATTGATCAAATTAATGGAAAAAATTATATTTAGTTGGTAAAACTAATATAAAAATCATTAAAAAATTCATTAAAATATGAATAATTTTTCGATATTTTCGATATATCCTCGATATTTTATCTATATTTGAATGATATTTCTTCGATATATCTCGATTTTTGAAAATATTTGAACTATGACAAATCGATGTTGATATTTTTATCGATATTTCTCGATATATCCTCGACATAAGAAAAGATATATATTTTTCCCCAATATCGATATTGGTATTCTCTAAATACGGATATATCGTGGAAATATCGGGGATATATCTGGAAATTTTACACCTTGGTTCAAGAAGGGTTTAACCTCAGTTTATGTAAGAGCAATTCAGTCGTTTGCTGATTGTAGAAGACATTTGAATACTATTCCAAATCGTAATTAATTTCATGAGGGGGAGCGAATCTCTGTCTCATCTGATTGGATAAGAGATCTGTTGATATTTTAGCCATGCCTACCAGGTTACTTTCTCAATCTTCACGGCGATGTCCTCATTAATCGTCTTTATCATGATGACATTGGGTTAGTCTTCTCTTTGCTTGTGTTTCTACCATATTGCTTTGACGTTGAATTTACTAGTACTGCAATGCATAAATTGAATCTGCTCAGTATCGAGTTATAAAATTGCAGTTCTTCAAAAAAATTATCGTTCTTCAGTTACTGAAAAATAGTTCTATATGTTTAGATAAATGTAGAAGGGAAGTTACTGAAAGCTAAGTTGTGGTGGTTGTGTCATTACATATTGAATAAAAAGATTTGGGTTTTTTAAACGAAGTTACAAAGTAAGAAAAATCTTTTAATGGATCAGATTTGGAGTTAAAGAGTTTCTTCTGCTGCTAGATTACATAGTTTAGAACATTATCATGGTCCTTTGTTTTCCTAAAAGAAGCAGCAATAGATCTCAAAATCAGGAATAATGGACATTATAACGTTGACCTGCTACTTATTATCAAAATTTTCATTTCTTGGATAAGCCCCCTCCTATTTGGGTAGGCTACTCGTTTTCTTGGCACTCAAGATCATCAGCTTATGCTTTATTCCTCATAGGATAATTTTAACTAAGGAACAAACATAGAAGTGATAAACAAAGGTCATGAATTTTTTTATGTGTATTTGAAGAATCAACACACAGTACACACCATTTTGGAGTTACGATTTTACCTTTCATGCACTATGCCAATTGTTTTGACTTCCGTTCCTTCAAATGACTAAAAACTTATAAACGAAATGGTTAACTGGATTATGGCAATTCAATCTTGATGTTATTTTAGAATGCAAAGTCTGCAAATACTGTTATGTTATTTGAAATAGAAGTCGTTGATATTGTTTCTTATTCATTTATATGTATGCACTGATAACTAGATATATCTAGATACTATCTCAAAGATAATATCTATGTAACTTAAGAAGCATTATAACCAATTCAATTCTTTTGCCATTTATGACTTCGGGGGATTCTTCAGTTGGTCAACATAACTCAAGGTTGCAGATTTCAATTTTGACACAGATAAATTGAAATAAAAGCTTATGCATTTATCCATTTTTGCAATACATTCACTCCCAACTTTTTTTTATTTTTCTGTGATACATTCAACGCAACAATATCAAGTTTAAAACATCGAACTCATTTATATAAATTAAATATCAAACTCTTCCTAGAATTTATCATGTTTTGAGTGTAATATAATCTTAATTAGTATTTATTTGCATACCTTGGCTATTAGGTTTTAAATTATGATGATGTTGCAGTTTGGAAAGTTCTGCATTTGTGATAGACATGGAGGAGCAGATCCTATCACGTTAGTTAGCAAGTAAGTGTTTCTTGTCTTTTGACATTAAATCATCTTTGACATTTCTTAAAACTCTGTATAATCTTTGCGCCATAAGATGCCCTGTTGGACTCATTTGTTCAAGTGTCAGCTTAAACTACTTTCTTTGTCACCTCATGGAATTCTATGGGCCAATTGTCTCAGAGTAATTTTTCAGTCATGTACTAACCTAAGTGAAATTCTTGATAGCTCTGATATTTTAAAAACTGAACTAGGGATGAAGGCCTTTCTTGAGTTGTAATAATAGTTACCATTATCAATGTTTATTACTCTTCACTATTCTTAATAAACAACTTAGTTGAATTGGAGCATCTGCAGCCAAGTGCAAAACATTGTTCCTTCAAATTTTATTTTAAATTTTATGTTGTTCATGAATTATTCAAAAAAAATTACCATTCATTACGTAATTCTTACTCTAGTTTTGGTTACTTCCCAGAATAATGCATGCATACTATGCTATGGAGGAGTAATGTTAACTTATGATTAATTATAAACATTAAAATATGATCCTACATGGAGATATAACTACGTGTATTGAGCAGAGTGACCATTAACATAACTTATAAAATCTCAATTAGATGAGAAACACAAACGCTAGACAATGTGGCTTAATATTTTCTTGTTCTTACTTTTGATTACTCTAGTGTTATTTTGTTATCCCTCTAGAGTTGCTTGCATCAAGCTTGAATAATACCAGAATGCAATGATAGTCTTGAAAACTGGTGCATCTTTGGCTCCTAAATAATCCAGGTTTACCAACATAATCAAAGAATGTGACGAGCGCATAACAGGTAATTTGATCAACTGCTTATATTAAGAATATATCTCTTCAATATAACTTTATTTTTTGTCTATGATGTTTGTAAGCTATGATTGGTCGTTTACGGGGAAAAGATTCATACTTTTGCTAAATGTACTTAACACTCTTCTGGAAATATTGATATAGTATTTTGTAATTCATTGGCTTGATCCATTTAATTTGCTTTTTTTTAATGTGAATTCATAGGATCTAATATGCAGCGTGGAGTTAACTATGGATATGATTTTTGGCTGGATTCCATAGATTGATATTTCTTGCATTCCAACGAGTGCTAAGGTGGTAGATAGTAATCCTTACAGTAGTCTTATGGCCATTCATAGGATGGATATCGTTTAAAACTATGAAAGAATTTGGGTATTTTCAATCGCCATAATTGTCTATCTTTCTTGTCAATAGTTTACGATCCAATCTGCATAGTTTTCTCAAAAAGTATACCTATAAATGTTGATGATCAGTTATATATGAGTAGCCCCATGTTTTAATGTTGTTCAAGCAGATATGTTTCAATTACTAGTAAACAGTTATACTATTTAATCTCCATTTGTTTTTGATTGGGGCATTTTATTAATCAATGTACATTTTATAAAAATTACATATTCTTGGCTCATTAGCTTCTATAATTTCTTCTATCAATGTTGATATTCTTAAGCTGTCTATAAATCATTTGTGATTATATAATTCTTATATGATGCTTTTATGCATTTAAGTGATATTAAATTATTGATGGTGTGCTGCCGCCGGCACTCAAAAATAAGATTTATAATTTTTCCAAACAAATTCACTAAGAATGTAGTAGGGTAAGTAAGAGTCGAACCCACAGGGAATAATCGAACTTTAATTGAATTTAATGTGCTTTCATAAAAGTAATCGGAGGGGGGTTGATAGATTGATCTAACAACTAATAAATATAAAAACATAAATAATTAAAAGTGCAAAAATAATAAAATAAGAAAATAAATAAAATTAAAACCTAGTCCGTGGATTTGATCTCCTCCCGTATCCTAATTCACATGGATGAAAATTTTAAAATCCCAACAAGTTCATGAACTCATGTCCCTAGACTAATGGTGCGGCCAAATTAACCCGAAATATCTTAAGGTTAATAACCTAGGGTACGACCACTAGATTAAACTACCCTCAAGCGACCTAAAGAGGTTCGAACCTAAGAGTGCATTAGGATTTAGATATTAGGACTACTGGGCTATGAAAATGGGGATAACGAATTAAATAACCAAGATTTTGTGGTTTCAAGAGGTACTCCCTCACTTTGCTACTCGATTCACATACATGTAACAATTACGGATTACAAGTTGTAAAATAGCTAATGAAAATTCAATCACATATCAAGACGGTTAATCTAAACAAGTAATTGAAATATCATAATTCACATCAAAGCCAATCACAAAATAAATTCATAAATAAAGTTGGTAATTATATTCTAATCAAACATGGAAATTCATCAACAAGAAGTTTACAATCCTTGAACTAGAAACGAATTACATAATTGAAATTAAATGTAAATATAAAAATGATAAACCGATGTTCTTCGTGGTGGAACTCCTTCTCTTCTCCGATCTGTCTCCAAGCGTCAGATGAGGCATTCTGATGATGAACGTGTGTGTGGTGTCCAGAATATAACGCACTCTCAAAATCATAAATTAATTCTCCCAACTAATTAATTCCTTGACCTTCATTCTTAGAAGAGTATCCAGGTTCATTGTATCTTTTCTCCCTTTGGTAAGTTTCCTTATGCTCTTCAAATCAAATAACTCCTTAATTTATTTGGTCAATTCTTTATTTCCAGCGGTAAAAGTTATTGTCACAGTCATACAAAATAAATAATGGTGACTGTACAATTTCTCTTATTTTTGGCCTGTTTCAATAACAAATAAAATAATTAAAGTTCAAGTATGAAAAATATAAATAAGTCGTAATTAGCATTAAATAATTTACAACTCATACGTAAAGAAGTGAATTTCATCCAAAATAATCGTGTAAAATTACAACTTATCACTTGACTTTGATCTCAAAATATTTTTTTGCTTTACATGGTATAGGTGGGGTGGGCAGTGCTGCAACTGACCTAACAAGGTCAGGGATTGACAAGCTCTTATTGTATGACTATGATAAAATGGAATTAGCTAACATGAATAGTCATTACTTCCGTCCTATACAGGTGTTTTACTATTCTTGAATCTATATTGTTTTTAAATATTATTATCAAGAATGGAGCAATTTTAGTTTTTCTTTCTTTAGTATTAGGGTGAGAAGAGAAAAAAGTACTGAAAAAGAAATTTAGTCTTTCCCTTTTTTAGGGTGCATGGCTAATGTATTAGCTTATTACAATGTGTGATTGGTACTTCTTTTAACTAAATTCCACTAATTTAGTTCTTAATCGTACTCAATCTTTCTTTCATAGGTCCAGGCCATTGATCTTTAATGCTCCTTTCCTTGATGTAGTTGTCCAAGTGAATATTTAATTGTGTTGTTTGAAGTTATAGATAGTTGCATAATATTTTTTTTCTCATTAGTCACATGAGTTTTTCCACTGATATTTTCTTTTATATTTGGTATTTTTTCTAATCTACTTAATTGCTTTACTATTGTTTATCATGTTGTTGGGTGGTTCTATTGAAATTTCTGATGCTAGTTTATACTTCAATGTTGCTAGATATATATATATATATACAGAAAATTAACTTTAAGTTTGCTTTGCTGACGTTTATCATTCTACTGTATTTTTGTAGTGTTCAATGCTTGTTGGTTTCTATCGCTGAATCTGGGTTGCGGTGTCCTGGTTTTCTCGTTCAAGATTTGAAGTTGCAGTCAGCTAGTTTTATTTTTTTTTCTAATTGTAATCATGCAACCTGCTAGATAGATGATCTAACGATTGGTTGCTTGTTTTAGAAAAAAAACTGATCTTCTCTTAGAAGCTAGTTTTTGACAATCTAATATTGTGATTTCGATGTATTGTATACTACACATGTATTTTTTAATATAATTTACCAATTTCAGAGTAATAATAATATAATTTATTATTAAATAATTAATATAATATAATAATTTCATAAAATTATTATTATTATTATTATTAAATATTGAATAAAAACCTAAAATGTTAACACAAGTGTTATATAATAGTTTTACAAAAGTGTTACATAGGTTATTTTAAATGATACAATTAATATATAATTAATGTTATATTATACTCCCTCCGTCCCATAATACTTTTCTCACTTTCCTTATTTGTTTGTCCCATAAAACCTTTCACCTCCAAAAAAGGAAACTCCACTCTATCCAACAACCTCAAAAGTTACTTTAATTTCAAATTTGCCACTCTTTTTTCACATACATATCATTACTTTATACTTTTTTATTACCTAAAAATACTACAATACCCTCAAAAGTCAACAAAGTTGGTCAAAAAGTACAACTTTTCTTAAAAAACGCGGAACAGTAAAGGTGAAAAGTTTTTCAGGACCGGGGGAGCATTTAAAAGTGTTATCAAAGTAATGTAGTTAGTGTCACATTATATTTGAAAGTGTTAGCAAAACAATATAATTAATGTTACATTATATTTAAAAATGTTAACAAAATATTATATATAATGTTACATTTACATTCAAAAGTGTTAGCAAAATAATGTTACATTAGGATAAAAAAATGTTACATTAACAATATATGTAACATTTTTTAAAGTGTTACAATAAAATATTAAAATTGATATGAGGTGTTATCATAAACATAAAAAGTATAATATTAGACTTTAGATAACAGGGGCAACAGCGACACCGCAAAAAGTATTATTTATGACCTATAATAATATTTTTTAATCTTAAGTAACATATTTTGGGTGTTATATAATAGAACTTATGTTGTATAATAAAGATAAGTTCGGGTAGTGAATCCCCAAACTTATCACTAATATTATGTTAATGGAGGCAACTATTCGTATCCCCAAATCTACTAAACATACTTCATAATTGAAATATCTCTAATTAAAATGACATAAATAACCTTATGAACATTATATAATTAAGATTTCAACATGTTCGCTTATAACTCCAACCGAACAATACACTCTGTTCGCTCCCTCTAACCGAACATATACACTTTGCTCACTCATTCCAATCGAATAAAAAATAAATTAATTGAAAAAAAAGAAAAAAACTGCTACCTGCATCCCAATCTATCTCTGTATTCCTCTCTCTCTCCTTTACTATCTAAAAGTTTAGAGATTTAAGATTTTTTTCCCAAAGCTACCCTAATTGATACTGATGTGAAATTATAGCAGCTATGGTTCTAACACCATTCAATCAGGTTTTTTTTCTTTTTGGTTGAATGAGCAATGAAGAGGGAAAAAATATAATTTTCAAAGCATTTGACGTGTAATTTCATTTTATATAATCTTGTCTCCGAGCATACTAATTGTTGGAGTGAGAGACTGTACAACTTGTTTTTAAAATATTCTTCCTTCGTCCCATTTTAATATTTACTTATTTCTATTTTGGGCGTCCCATTTCAATATTTGTGTTTTCTTTTTTGGAATATGGGACCCACATAAAATAATTAATGTATCATCATGGTTTCCGCATCCAACACTAATACACCTACCAACTTTACATTAAATATTATATCTTTCCAGCCACTATCTATTAAAATACTATATTGCTTAATCAACGTGCAAAAAGCAAACGTAAACATTGAAACGGGACAGAGAGAATATATGTTAAAGCATCGTTTGCAAAGCCGATAGGAGCCGGAGAACGATGTTGGTGGTGGTGGCTCATTTGGGGTGACGTCGTGTCCAGAAGAGGAAGATGCGGTAGCTCCCAATCCCCACTTCAGTGATCTGTATGTTCCACTGTAATAAGCGAACAAAATATATCTATTTTATTGGAGTGAGCGAATATGTGAAAATCTTAATACTGTTCGGTTTGAGTGATCGTACATGTGGAATCAGTGATTTAAAAATCAAATTGGACCAGCCGATTCAACCGGTTTAACTGAAAATCGATGACGGGACCGGTCCGAAATTACTTAAGTACTATTTTCACATTTAAACCAGGAAGAACCGATCAGAATGGAGAAATCGGTAAACCGATAGAATTGAAAAATTATCGATTTTGTGTATCACATCTAAGCAAATCCATTCCTATTCTGTATAATGTTTCATACCTTCATTAAAAGAACTAAAATCTTTAAAACCAGTCTACAAGAAATTACATAGTCCACATATCTAAAGAAATATAAATTGAAAACCCTCTTTTTTAGAAATTGAATGGAAACCTATCTACAGTAAATTACACTGATTCAATAGATTAAAAAAGCTTCTGAGATGCCAAGTGATAAGTCTTACACAATTATTTTGGATGAAATTCACTTCTTTACGCATGAGTTGTGAATTATTTAATGCTAATTACGACTTATTTCTATTTTATACACTTAAACTTTAATTATTTTATTTCTTATTGAAATAGGCCAAAAATAAGAGAAATTGTACAGACACGATAATTTATTTTGTGTGACTGTTACAATAATTTTTACGGATGGAAATAAGGATTTGACCAAATAAATTAAGGAGAAATTTGATTTTAATAGCATAAGGAGACTTACCAAAAAGATTGGAGATGCAATAGACATGGACACTCTTCAAGAAGGAAAAAATTAAATTGGGACATATATGGAGATCAGATCTCACGCTACATATACATATCACACGTTCATGAGGATTCCATACTAGCGCATATTGTAGATGGCTGGGAGAAGGAGGCCACCATGAAGAACACAGAATTATCATTTTATTCATTCTAATTTAGTTTTCAATTATGTAATTTCGTTTCTAATTCAAGGATTGTGAACTTCCCGTTGATGAATTTACATGTTTGCTTATGATTAAAATTATCAACTTGTTAATGAATTTATTTTGTGGTTGGCTTTGATATGAATTATGATGTTTTAACTGCTTGTTTAGATTGGCCATCTTAATTTGTGATTAAATTGTTCATTAGCTATTTTACAATTTGTAATCCGTAATTGTTACATGTTTGTGAATCGAGTAGCATAGTGAGGGAGTACCTCTTGAAATCACGAAATTTAGGTTGTATGATTCGCTACCCCTGTTTTCATAGCCTAGTAATCCTAATATATAATTCTTAATGCATTGTCGAGTTCGAATCCATAGGATCACTCGGGAATAGTTTAATCTAGAGGTCGTACTCTAAATTATTAATCTTAAGGATATTTTGGGTTAATTGATCATACCGTTAGCCTAGGGACTTGAGTTTATGAACTAGTTGGGATTTTAGGAATATCATCCATGTGAATTAGGATACGGGAGGGGATCAAATCCTTGGACTAGATTTGTTATTTTATTTGTTGTCTTATTTTATATTTCCAGCAATTTTAATTATTTATTTTCATGTTTAGTAGTTGTTAGTCTTAATCCAAACCCCCTCTTGTTACTTTTAAAAACACATTACCTTGGTTTCGACCCGTACTCATCCCTACTATATTTTAGTGGGTTAGTTTGAAAATTTTATAAATATTATTTTTGGCCGACGGCAGCACACCACCAAGACACCCCTCCACGAATTTAATTTTCTGCTACAATTCTTGATTAACTATGAGGCCGACACAATTAGAGTGAGAGAAGAGTAAAAAAAGAGTGAAGGAATGAGAAAGGAATGGCCTGATACATAAGAGTTTGAATGAAAGAAAAATGGCAGAATGGGAGGAAACGACTGCTACCCTAACATTTTCCTTTATATATGGTTTTTTTAATCAATCAGTGGGCTTTTGAAATAGACTTGTTCTATTTCACCTTTTTTTTTTCAAATGGGTTGGGCTTTAGTTTAGTTGCAACAAATTAAATAATTTATTTATTATATATATTTTGTAATAATTACTTTAAAATAATTAAAAATTAGTAAATTTAATTTTTTTGGTTGAATCTCTGGTTCGACCGATTGAACTGGTTAGACCTCGAACCGTTGTCTCCACTGATTTGGTCTTCAGTCCAGTTTTCAAATCATTGTGTGGAATCTTAATTATATACTCCCTCCGTCTGCCTGAAATAGGGCATTTGCTTTTGTGCACGTTGATTAAGGAGTATTGATATTTAATGTATAGTGGGTAGTTGTATTAGTGGGAGTGTAGATCCCATATTTTAGTTATATTAGTGGGTGTGTGTGGGTCCTATGTGTATAAAAAAAGAAATGACCCTCTTTGGAACGGATGACCAAAATGAAAAAAAGACTCTCTTTCGAGCGGACGGAGGGAGTAATATACATAAGGTTATTTATGTCTTTTTAACTAGAAATATTTTAAATTATGAGGTATAATTAGTAAATTTGGGGCATGAATAACCGACTCCTATATATATTAATAGCCAATTTCAAATTTATAAATGTAATTATTTTCTTACAATTTTTTTAAAATAGTAGTATAATTTAAATTTTCCAGAAAATTCAAAGTGAATTTTTTAAAGAGTAGGTCTTGCGTGAGACCGTCTCACGTGAGACAATTTTTTAATTTTTAAAATAGTTATCACTTTTCCTATAAATTATTATCACTTTCGCTTTAAAATGTTATCACTTTTTATTTATACTATAATTTGTTAATGAAAGAACATTATCATTTTTCATTAATGTATTATCACTTTCCTTCGTATAAGTTATCATTTTCTGTCCGTCTCACGTAAGGGCTTACGTGAAACGGTCTCACACAAGTTTTTGCCTTTTTTAAAAGGGTAGGTCTTGCGTGAGACCGTCTCACGTTAGATCATTTTTTAGTTTTTAAAATATTTATCACTTTGGCTCTATAAAATATTATCACTTTTACTATAAAATGTTATCACTTTTTATTTATTTTATAAATTATTCATGAAATAACATTATCACTTTTCATTAATTTATTATCACTTTCATTAATAAAAGTTATCACTTTCTGACCATCTCCAAAAGCCCTTATGTGAGACGGTCTCACACAAGTATTTGCCTTTTTAAAATAGTAGTATAAATAATTTAAATTTATCATAAAATTCAAAGTGGAATTGATTTAAGGGTATGTATTGTGTGAGACCGTCTCACGTGAGACCATTTTATACTTTTTAAAAAGTTATCACTTTCGATATAAAATGTGATCACTTTCGCTATAAAATATTATCACTTTTCATTTATACTATAAATTATTCATGAAATAATATTATCAATTTTCATTAATTTAGTATCACTTTTTCAATATAAAGGTTATCACTTTCTCACCGTTTCACGTAAGTCCTTACGTGAGACGGTCTCACATAAGTCTTTGCATTAATTCAATGCAGTACATAATAATAATAATTATTATTATTATTTTATTAAAAAAAGGAAAGAAAAAAAAGAGTGGAGGTGGGGGTGTGTTTTCATTAGGGTGTGCACGGTGCGGTTATGCGGTTTTTTCTATATAATTTAAATTGCATTGTCATATACGATTCGGTTTAGTAATAAAATTTAAACCGTGGTTATTCAAGTAATATTGATTATGCGGTTTTAAAAGGTTTCAATCGGTTTTGGTGCGGTTTGGCGATTTTATTAATATATTAGCCTACATAAATATCGATCTGGATATCTTATTTTACAATTGTACTACACTTCGTATTTTACAACTTATTTTCTAATAAAAAACCTACTATTCCATAAGTAATGATCATTACATCCTTGTGCATTTGGCGATAATTTATTTAGCCATGATAATAACACATGTCAAACATTTAATATGTAGAATAGGTGATGACACTTATAAATATAATAGGTGATCCCATTTACATTAATACATAAATAGAAATCTATAGTCATGTGAAAATATTTGCAACCTTTTATCTAATAATATATAGGAGGTTAGACTAGTTGATTAGCTTACAGTTGGGATTCTGCATAGATGTATGAGATAAATAATAAAGATAAGAAGTACTCCATTGATGTAAAAAGAAAAAAAGCTAGGACACATCTATAGAGTGAAGATAAAAACAATAACATTAATAGAATTTAGTTTTTATTGGAAGAGTCAGTTAATAACTAATGAGTAATGACTAAACTACTTAAATACTAACATATAAATGTATAATAGTATAATCCTAATAAAAAATAACGATGCGATTGGTGCGATTTCGACTATAAAAATGAAACTGCACCTGCGGTGTTATTTTTTCTTAAATTATAAATTACTCCCTCCGTCCCAACTTCAATTTCACACTTTCCGTTTTGGTCCGTCCCAAATTCAACTTCACACTTCCATAAAAAGAAAAAGCAACAAACTAATATCCCTCTAACAAACTTTAATTTCAAATTTGTCATCACCTTTTTAACACACATAACATACTTTATCATTTATTTATTATCCAAAAATACCATACTACCCTCAAAAGTAAGTCAAAAAGTGACTTTTTTTAAATTACGTATCTACAGTAAACGTGAACTTGAATTTGGGACGGAGGGAGTACAATTTATCTAAATAATTGTATATAACGGTTTGGTACAATTCGATGCGGGGACAGCCCTAGTTTTCATAGAGGAGCTGGTAGAACAGGTCAGTTTTCAAATGAAAAAACAAAACTAGTGAATGAGTAAATAAGATATTACTCCACCAAGTAACTGCCTAATTAGCAGATGATCCGGCGAATGCGCATAGTTGTGATCGATTAATCGAATTCGAAAAAATCCTGAATTTGGGGATGGCAGCCCTAATTTACCAGATCTTGACGTCGTCGGCGCTGCTGTCGCAGGGGTTTTACCACCTCATCTGCACCACCCGGAACCACCTCAAGACCCCCCGCGACTATCTAGCTAAACCCTTCCACCCTCTCCCCACCGCCCCCCACCACCACCGCTTCCTCCGCCATCTCCCCCTCTTCCTCCTCCTCATCTGCCTCTTCGTCGCCCTCCTCCACCAGCTCATCGTCTCCTCCTACGCCGATCCCCTCCTCAAGGGCCGCACCCCCGTCCACTTCTTCTCCTCTCTCCAAGAAGCCGCCATTCTCCTCTGCTTCATCCTCCTCGCCCTAGCCCTCTTCCTCTCCGACGCCACCTCCCTTCTCCCTCTTCCCTCCGATCTTGTCTTCGCCCTTGCCTCCGCCCTTTTCTTCCTCCAATACTCCCTCTCCTCCTCCTCCGCCGCCGTCCAGACCTCCGATCTCCAGGCCAAGTGCGCCTCCATTTCCGCCCGTATATCTGCCCTCTCCGCCGCTGTATGCCTGGTCCTCGCCTGCAAACCCAGGCTGTTTGTCGCTGACGCTGCCCTCGGCGCCTCCTTCTGCTTGCAGGGACTTTGGGCTCTGCAGACTGGCCTCTCCCTCTACGTTGACGCTTTCATCCCGGAGGGTTGCCATAAGCTGCTGGACGTGGTGGCCGGCGTTGAGGGATCCACTAAGTGCGAGTTGGAAGACTCCAAGCTCAGGGCCGCTGCTATTCTCGATCTGGTTTTTGTTCTTCACGTTCTTTTGGTGCTCCTTATCTTCTTGATGGTTTACGGTGCTGTTGCCAAGAGTTTGGGTATTCGCAGCAAGTTCGGATCATATGAGGCTTTGCCCAATGTTGCTGTTGACTCCAATCACATTCAATTAAAGACCATGTCCGGTACTCAGGCCTAGGAAATTCTGACGCAATTAGGTATCTATCTCTCTATTTTACTCCCCTTTATTTGTCATTGCTATGGTTTTCTGCTTTCATTATGAGCTGTTGGGGGGAGACAAAGCGAGCTTCTGTTGTGATGTGAAATTAGATTGTTGAAAAGCTATGTATGTTAGTTGTAGAGAAGAGAACAAGGTCAGCAATTTTTAGGTGTTGAGTGCCGTGTTCTGTTATTCAAGTCCAAAGCTTGAATGCGAATTCTGCATCTCCGCAAACCCTTTTTCTTTTTTTAAATGTTTATGATATTGGTTTTTTGTCCTATGGCTCATATTTTACTATTTATGTATCATTTGTATCCGACGTTCTCTGCCTTTAATTTCAGTAAAGCATTTATTTACTACTCCAGCTTTTGCTTGGTGTGGTGTCCTGTAATGGATCTCTTAGACTGCTACTACCAATATTCTCTAATATGCCCGAAAATCTTTTATGGAGGAGCTAAGGGAGTCCATCATAATTCATAAGAATTAAGAAGGAATTATTGTTCTATGCTATTTTGAAGTATTTGTGTAAAATGAGTGCTGAAAAATGCATTGCTTTTGGCTTCCTTATCTTTAGAAAAAGCTTTATAAGTTTCTGAAACAGCACCTTAAACCATCCAAACTAGAAACCAAAACCAAAGTGTGGTAACCGAATCGAATTGATAATTTGGTTCAGTTAGGTTGGTTATTTCGGTTTTAAACGGACAATGCTCACCCTACAATTAAACATGGAGCACTTGTACATGCTTTGAAATAAAATGTAAGTTTCATATACCATATGAAGGGATTTGGCAAGAAGATATAACATGGGGAAAAATGGTTCTATGGTTCTATCTGTGTTATTTTTTTTTTAAATACAAGGAAGACCCTTATTAATTCTTACTAACATGAGGTATTATTAGACTTCAATAGTTCTATTTTTGCAAGGTAGAAAATAAAAAGATGAGATAATTAGAAAGTAGCAAGCCAATAAGATGGCCATGGGTACTGGGGAGTGAACTAGAAAAGCCAGCTTAAGGGCTAGATCGCATTTCACGTAGTTTGAAACTCAAAATATTAGCACAGCTTCTTGAATCAATTTTTGCCGATTGTTTTTCTCAATCCAATTCTTTATGACAGGAGTCATGAACTAGATTAAAGTAGGTAATATATACGATTTTTTTAGAACTGTTTATTTATTAATGTGTGCTCGTTCATTGTTGAGATTAAAGGGGGGGAAGGGGTGGGGAGTTCATCTTGAAAAAAGGAAATAAGCTCTCTGTCAAACTGTTGAATTTGACGAGTAAAAGCTCATGACTTTAAGAACGTTTTTTTTTTTCCTTATTTAAGTAAATCTCTCAGACGGAGCTCTTTGTCATGTGGATAGAGTACAACACATATTATTATAACGATAAATAACCAGTATTTGCATATTATTTGTTGTGGAGACTTTGATCATGCTTGGAAACAAATTGTGGTGTAATGAATAATGATCCATACAATGCATCCATCTACTAATTTTTATTAAGTTATAACCTTTCATTGTTACTTGTGTATAGTTCTACATGAAGCAGAAGACACAGACATTTTCCATCCTAGAGAGAGAGACAGTGACAAGGGACTTGGGAAGAAGATGCAAAAAATTGTAAGTGGGAAAATCAGTTGATGTGTGTTTTCTAGATACAAGGCAAATCTTTGCTTATTGAGCCGGCATGTGCTTAAAAAATGACAACGTTATTCATGCAAGATGATTGATGTCAATATTTAGAATATTGTTCTCTTTTATTCCGTTCTCATAGCTTCATAGATGTATCATGTGTTCAAATGATTTTGTGATGAAAATGATTTAAAATACCATATACCATATTACACTGTCTTTTCAGCCTGATATCATTTTAAACCCCTGTTGTGATGTTCCAATTTTCAATTTTACCCATTTATTCCCTCCACCACGGTAATTTAGGCACGTATATATTAATGCAGAGTAAGAAAAAAAAATTTAGGTTTATGAACTAAGATAACTGATTAGTGTTTTGGGTAAATATAATGAGAAAAGTAAACAAAGTTGTTGGGTGAGATGTACTCCCTCTATCCAAAAGATATTGACATATTTTCCTTTTTGAATTGTCCCACAGAAATTGACATATTTTTTTTTAAGGATATTAGACCCACACAAAAATAATTTATTTATTTACATGAATGGGCTTACATGGATGGGCCAACAAATACATCACACTCACTACTAATATAATTGTTCTCTGCACATTAAACATTATCTCTTAAAATGGGACGGAGGGAGTAAAGTGTAGGTGACAATTTTGTGGTAATGTTAATATTGTGGTTTTTTTGTGTTTTTTTTTCTAAAGAGGAATGAAGTACTTTTCACTACTTATCCAATCTGTAACTAAACAACAATATTTTTTCTTGTTGCAAATTTGGGTTATGCAAATCTAAATTTTCACACGGTAATTAATGTTATGCTACTATATGATGCGTCTTGAAGCATTTAAATTCAGGTTTGGATTTCCACTATTGCATATCATTTTTTGTTTGTCGAAGGCAAACATTGATCAGGTTCACCTTGAAATTTAATCTTACGAAATTATTTCTTAGTTAATGAAAAAATATTCTTAGGGTGATGAATTATTATATTTTTAAATAAAAAATATAATAGCACTCCTTGATATGCTATGATTTTTTTTTATTATCGTTGAGATGAATAATATTTTTTATTCATAAAAATAGTAGTTCACCTTGATAATTTTCTTGTATTAAATATTAATTTTGTTGTAACTTGGTTTTAATCATACATCAAACTTTTTTTTTATACAAAATAACACCATTTAATTTTAATTTTTTTTAATTTGACATACACTTATACGACATTGTCTCATTTTATATGAGATGATTTTTCTAAAGGGGCAGCTATTCGCACCCCCTAAATTACTATACGTACTCCAATTATTAAATACACCCCGATATATTTTAAAATTTATATGCATATTGATAAATATACCCCAAATTAAGACAATCTTACCCTTAAAAATTCATTCATATTATTTATGGTGAATCAAAATTCCACGAACTAAATAAACCGACTACGCAAATCTGCTTTCTTAGATTGATTGAAGTAAATGTATTCACAATAAAAAGTATTTTTATTTATATAAAGTGGTATCTGATCAACGAAAAGTGATAATAATCAAATAAAAATGTATCATTTAAACAATTTACCAAATGCCAGCTACAGGAGAACCAAGAACGGAGAGCCCCCTTTTTTCGTTCGACTCTTTGATCTTAAGAATGCTGGTTTTAAGAATGAGTGATTGTCCTTCTCCGACTCTTAATGCTCGACCTGAGAACGGAAGTTTAGTAAACCTAGAGATCAATTGATACCAAATAATCATGCCCTTTCAATCCCAAATCTCATGAGTATGCATTTGCACTCAACTCTCATTTAAGTATAGGGTCTAATCACTTGTCAATCGATTAGATTTAGCTTACAAATGGAGTACATTCACATGTCACCAAATTCCAACACGAAAATTTTAAAAAAAGATTTTTTTTTTATTTTTTTTTTGATGTAATGGCAAGCTTTTTGGTAAGATAGAAAAATTATGGATAGAAAGTATAGGTGATCTAAGAGACAATCTTCTTTCACTCTACAATTATTTTCTTGTCTTGACTTTCCATTTACCTTTCTTTGTTTTTCCATTTTAGCATTTCTTTTTCAGCTCTTCATGCTTCTTATAGTACACATTTGAGCTTCTTCTTTGTTTTAAAGTTCCATGCTCTTCTCTTACCATGCAAGTAGTCATCTTTTATAGCTCTTGCATTTGTAATGTTTTATCTGCATTTTTCTATTCTTTCTTTGAACTCTACTTCCAATGATCCCTTTTTATACATGCTTTTGCTTCATTTCTCCTTTTCATCAACTCTTTTTGCAATCATAATATCTTTTCTTCACCACACTTCATCACTTTTCCAACAACCATCTCTTTAATCGATCACACTTAAGGTTATTTATAAAGTTTAAGAGAGTTTTATAGGCTTATAATGAGTTATAAATCATTAATGAAATTAGGCTAATCAAGCTCAAAGTGGTTTGCTAAAGATTAATGATTAAGTAGGGATAAAAAAAAATTTCAGACTGGCTGTCATTTCCTACTTCAGTACTACGATGAAAATTTTTAATACAGGAGATTTATCTGTAATATTTGAAGTTTCTTTGATGTAAATGAGATTAGAGTACCCCTTGTACTCTGCGTAGTAATAATAATATTTTTCCTTTGCCAAAAAAGTAGGGATAAAATTTGGTGGCTAGTGGCTCAATTACGCAAAGATGACTTAAGATCATTTCTAAGTGCCTCAACCAATCGGACTTATTCCCACAATCCATAAACAAGTTCTAACTTGTCTAAACATAATCAATCCACATGGAAAAAAACTTATTAAATTGTTTAGAAGTACGATTAAAGCTCAAATCTCGCTAGCTTTTGCCTAGAATCTAAGTTCATATTACCCTTTATCCATTTATTTTCCCTTTGAGCAAATTATTCATCATATGTTTCAACATCATAGAATTAAACTACTTAACATGATCAATTATGAAGCACTAAGAGCAATATACCATCACCTAAATTTCCAACCGAAATAAAAATAAAACCTACCCACATCACCACAAACAATCAAATCTAAAACATCACAAGAAACATCAACAAAATAATAAATTAAATAAAAGATTAGCACAAGGAATGAACAAAAACAACCATCCATCGCATCCATGAATTCCAATCAAACTTCATCCTTACAACCATCTCGAAAATTCAAATCATCCAAACCATCAACTGTTGTAGAATATGTGGTTAATGGATTTAAAGATAGGTTAGGCACACCAAAAAACGATGTTATCTTTAAAGGTATTAATTTCTCCCACACAAGTGTAAATGGTTCTCACAAGGAATTAACCTTCCAGGATACAAAACCTATTTCACGGAAGTCCGATAGTTACACTCTATCGAAATTCAGAAACAGAAATCGCAAGTACTATGAAAAAACTCAGAAATATTTTAAAAAAGAAAAAGAAAGAAAAGCTTATTCGCTCAATCTCTTTCACGTCAATCTCTAAGTATTTATAGAAGCCAAAAGATTGCAATAAAAGGATGTGTCTGTTCTTTGGCAGTTTTGCCTTTCCACAAAACAATACCGATGTGAATGAACAGACGCATCTATAATTCAGACTTGCAACGGTTTTGCATAACCGCTTATAGCAATCTTAACTTTATCTGCTAGCCTTTATCTCTTTAACATATATTATAATAACAATGTAAATATTAATAAATAATGGTTTAACGTAACTGATATGTAATTCTAATTATTATGTAAATATACAACAATCCCCCACTTACACTACAACAAAAATGCATTAAGACAACATATATAATATGTTGTCCATTAGCTTGTTTTGGGGAAAATGCTATGTAGTCAAAGGTCCTGTTGTCTTAAAGTGTATTTATGACTACACATATAATGTGTAGTCTTTGTGCGTATTTTTTAAAAAAAGACGCACAAAGACTACACATTATATATGTTGTCTTAAAGTCTATTCATGACTACACATATAATTTGTAGTCTTTGTGCGTATTTCTTTTAAAAAAGACGCACAAAGACTACACATTATATATGTTGTCTTAGAGTCTATTTATAACTACACATTACATGTGTAGTCTTTGTGCGCATTTTTTCTAAAAAAACGCACAAAAACTACACATATAATGTGTTGTCTTTATGCGTCTTTTTCTATATTTTTCTAAAATACCAATAAATTATATATGTTGTTTTTGTGTATCTTTATTCCTAAAAATTTTTATAATAACAAATTATACATATTATCTTATTTTATAATATTATCAAATCTATTAAATATTATTATTTTTATTTATTAATATATTTATTAACCTGTTATTTTTTTCTTAACAAAAAGTACTATACACTAAATTTAAATTCATAAGTTAATTGATAATAGAGAATACATTTAAAAAAATATCCAGAAAGACCGAAAGGTCTGAATAACAGCAGGGCGGTGAGGTGAAAAATTCTTTACTCCAGCTTCAGAGGAGCATCTTTGCATGAATCAATACTAACTCCTCAGTCAACTGACCTTCTATTTTGGAGATTAGAGCAGAAGAACTCCGTAACGGCGAAGAATGGTTTCGCCTTATTTTTTCGGTTAAACTCGTGCCAGAAGGATAAAACATGAAGCCCCGTATCTGGTGGCAACTTCGTCCTCTTTTGAGAACAAATATCCAAGTTTGTCGCCAAACACCAGGGAAAACATCCAGAAAATTAAAGCAATAATCGTCCACTTTGATTGAAAACCTCGTGCCTTAGCGCTGCCTAGCTCGTTTGCCACTCGAACACTGTCTTGGCCAAGAAAAAGAAACTCTTATTTTTCTAAAAAAAAAGCATAAATACAACGTGATTTAGCATGAAAAAAAAACATACACTGTATGTATAACTTATGTAACTTGAAAAGAACAGCTCTATGTAGCTGTTCTTTTCAGCAAACAGGTTGGTGGTTTCCGATGGTTGAAAGCCATGCAATGTCCTGTGCACCGCTGCCCACTGAGCACCCAACATGCCGAGGCTTATCTGAATTCCCTAGATAAGAATTTGAGGTGGAAATATTAACTTCAATCATCAGTTGTGTTCATGATTCGGAGGTTTTTAAAATCAAGAGCTTACCATATCGAGAAGGCAGATATGGCAATCTCAGCATTTTTCATGTATCCAGCAGCTAAACCAGTACTGCGTTGTACCACAGCTCCGAGCTGCAAGTATATAGATTACAATTGCAAGAAGTTTATGACAAACTTGAGCTATGGGTTTACTCATAGACAGTTACCAACAAGTCTACTTAAAGAAGCTATGTCATGACCGGAAATGCAATAAAATCCAGGCATATAACAATAGTTATAGATTGTATTGGTAGAGTTAGCATAAGAAATAGCGTATAACAAACTGTTGAAAAGGTGGGTCTTAGCATGAATCATGTGATTGTGGATGATCAAGAAATGGCAACATCAAACTACTTTAGTGGAAATAAAGATGTTGCAAGGATATGAAAACAATACACCCAGTCATAGTTAAGGTGATAAAATTATTGATTAATAAATATCGCCTAGAGAATAACAGGATGAGTATGGCAAAGAGCGATATACATGAGATTGAATACGGTGGGCTTCAAAATAACTAAATAAGTACTTCATACTCACCATAAGTTTCTTTCTTCATTCCAGTTTTGATATCATCACACAACAATCATCAAAAGGAGAAAGGAAAGAACAATGATGCGAGAACATATGCAGATAAAAAAATTGAAACAAGGACAAGAATTAGTTCAGAAATCAGAAATGAAACAATATGAGTCAAGTTTATAACTGCTGATACCTGGAGAAGAATTTGTGACTTTGTCCATCTGAACCCAAACATGACAGCAGCAAGCATAACAAATAAGAAACCCCAAAACTCAATCTCTGCCTCTTTTGCAACTGCATTACTTATCAAAGATATATGCAATTAAATTTAAAAAAATCAAATAAAGAAAAAAAACTTTCATTTCATGATTTCTTTTCACACAACACATCTACAAATTTTAAATATTCTATTTTTTTTAGAAAAAGAACAGTTTAAAGTTGCAGCTCTGATCTCTGTCCATAGGCCATGAATAAGGTCCATGTCATCAAACATGAAACATCAACAACTTGCACCCATCCATTCAGAAATCAACCAAAGCATTTCTACATTATTAAATTCGGCCTCATTAAACCCTGATCCCAAAGTTGTCAAAGAAACAGTTATTTCCCACTCATAATCTATTCTTTTAACAAAAAAAAAATTCAGGAAACCTAGTCAAATATGCATTAGCACATTACAAAAAAAAAACTTCATAAGCATACTTTGAAATAAATACAATGCTTCCTCAAAATCCCCACTTTAAGAACAGCCATCAATCATAAAATTCCATGACACAACAGTTTTTGAACCCATTGAATCAATAAATTTGTTCAGAAGCAAAAGTATGAACATTTAGATGATTAAAGACAAGATTTCTTACTCCTGAGCAGCATAGGAGTTTTTACGCTATCCATAACGCCCACTAACTGTCAGGCCACATTGACAGTTGTGATATAATCATAGAGCCCCCCACGATAATTAACAATTATAAGCAAGAGATGAAGAAATCAGTACTTATACTCACAAAATAAGATTGAAAGAAATTACACTATTTACAAATGAGAATGAAAAAGGATGAAGAAGTACAAAATAATCAACGCAGAAACTTAAGAACTTAGTAAAACGGCCCTTATGTGCCAAGATTAGTCCTTCCAAGTGAAGAATACAACAAATTTCAACCTATTATGCTTCTATTAACTAACTAAAAACATCTAATGCAGCGTAAAAATCAAATATAATTTACTACCAATAACGAGAGATTCCAGGAGCAGTATCTATCTGCCCCTTATTCCAATTTAACCATAACCGAGAAATAATTTTTTCCTTCTAAATTTCAAGTTGCAAGAAGCTAAAGGAAAGAGTAAGAATAGTGTATTTATAACGAAAGCAGTGCGAGAAAGGATTCAGAGTATTTCTATAGAGAGGAAAGGAAAATGATGGATTGACGAAAGGAAAATGGATTTGGAATGTTACATCCAGCGTCCAATTTTAAAACCTAAACATTTAAAGGAGAAGCATGGGCACTACAAAAGTTAGCTTTAAAAAGAAAAGAATGAGCAACAATGCTACTGCAGGGTACTTAAAAGGAATAACAGAAACTAAGCTGAAGAAATTTTTTTGATCTAATGAATTTATTAACAAAGTCCAAATCCTCCATCATCAATATTGTCCAACAAATAACAATGATTCAGCAAAAAAAAGCATGAGTGATAGAACGATACCGCTTCTGTAATGCACTGTGTGTGTTGCTTTCGACCTCTTGCTGCCCAAACACTTGCTCACAGTCGATACATAGACAGCTAAACAAAAAACAGAAATGAGGAAAAATGACAGTTTTTTTCAAAACTAATCAGATTACTTGCCTATTTAAATAATTGAAAGACAGAAAATATCGAAATCAAGGAAGTAGAAAAATTAAAAGACCTTAAACGCAGAACATTTCTGAAATGGCTAGGGAGCTTAGATTTCTTAAGATTGTCTCCGTAGTCCTCGCAAAGACCAATTATCAGCATATATGAATGACAAAATGGCAAGGAATGTAACATTCTTACGGTCTTTCCTGCTAGAGAAACCCCCGCTAGGGTTTGGCTGCTGGTGCCTTCGAATTGAGTGGAAATTGCAGCGCCGATTAGGGCTTCCCACTGAAAAATCGCCGCACATCAAGTCCCCTCTAGGGTATGCGCCGCTGAAGGCTCCAAAAGCATTCTCTACCCTAAAGTCCTCTCACCTTCAACTATCACATCGATGTATTCGTATTCACCTAAGAACAACAAACAAGAGAGGATTTGGATCCTCCTTCGATTTTGAATAGTTGATTCATTAGATAATTAATCGAAAAGGCAAAATCGATTATGCTGATAGCAGATCAATTAGGATAATTTGGTACCTTGAGAGTATCAGATGGGTTGCTGAAGGAAGAATTAGCGGACAGTGAGTCGGAGAAGAAGTCGAGCTCGAGGGAACTGTCGATGTTGCCGTTAAAGCAATTGCAGCTCGATGGTACCTTGGCGCATTTCGCTGCCGCGGTGGAGGAATGCTTTTCGTTTTTGTCTTCCATGTTTTATCTAAAGAAACAGAATTCGGCTCGAACTCAGCAATTGCGCGACCGCCATCGTTCTCTCCTCCGGCGAGGACTAAGTCCTCTACTGGAAAATCGCCTCTAGGTTTTCAGCAAATTGGGAAGGTGGATATCGCCTTTAGAAATTTTGATTTGAAAACTCGTAGTTTCACCGCTGAAGTAAACCGAGACGAGTTTCACAATTTTCATTTCACGAGAATTTTAGCGATAATGGACAGGATTTAATTAGAAGGTTTTTTGAAAAGAAAATGTTATGATATTAAATTAGTAGTACTAAATTAATTAAAATTTTGATAGATTTTAAATTAATTAAATTAGCTTTGTTATATTCCTAATTAAATTACTTTTATATTTTAATTAAATATTATTAATAATGAAATTAATTTATAAATTTACAATAATTACATAAGTTATATCAACATCAATTTTTTTTGTTATTTATGTACTTAAATTACTTAAAATTTAATTTAAAAATTATATTTATTTATTAAGTTAATTTATGATAATTAAACTTATATATTTTAAGTAAATATATAATAATTTTTTTAATTAATATTATTAATTTTGAATCTTATATTTTATAATTATTTTCTTACAATTATTTCGTCTTTTTCTTAGTTTATATTTTTAAAAAATTATAAATTTATAAGTAACAATAAATTCAAATTCAAATTATATTTGTCATCTTAAAATAAATTAAATAAAAAATTAATTATATTATACACAAATATTAACATATATGTTTTCTATTGACACTTTGGGAAAACACTTGAGTATTTTGAATATATTGTTATTATATGTTTAAAAAAAAATATTACAACTATTTAAGACAACATATATTGTCATATATGTAGTCTTTGTGCATAAAAAAAATTTACAACTACATATGTTGTTATATATGTTGTCTTATAATAAATTACCTTAAAAAATAACATGGTTCACATCACATTAAGACACCACCAGTCAATATGTGTAGTCTTAGTGCGTGAAAAAATATTTAAGACAACATATATATTTAAGACTATAAATATAAAGCATACGTCTACACATATTTCTAATATATGTAGTCTATTAACTGGTGTCTTAATGCTTTTTTGTTGTAGTGTTATTTACATACATAATAAGAAAATAATAAAACGCACTTGCTTTACACAACGAATAGCCATGAAGTGGACAAAGCATTTAATTTATGGTTGAACATGGAACCAATGGAACCAAGCTCTCATTGCGTATGATTTCTTGTTTCTTTACTTTGGCAGCACCAATTCGTAACAGGCCTTGTGCTTTCCTGGTCTCGCAAGTACTCTAGGATCTTACCGACATAATCTATTAGAAGCGGCCTCTCTTATTTCTTTTACTTGCATAGGTAGACTCATCATGAATGTCCACAATGCATCCCACAGAGCTATGAGTCTATTGAGGATTTAGAATCCAACCTTTACTTGTTGTGGTAATATATAAGTTCATAGGTCAGATTTAGAGCTTTCGAAATAGTATCACCCCCACTATTTCTAGGTTATTGATGAGTGTGTAAATTCACAAGTTTGGCACCATGTTTTGTGATAGTTTTGGAGAGTTTTGATGTGGAAATAGGTGGAAAACCTATATATATTGTGAATTAGCATGAATCAGGTGCTGGTGGAGCTATTTGAGTGGTTTTCATAGCAAAAACGGATTGGAAGTGCCAAGAATCGAAGAGACGAAGTCGAGACCATGCGAACCGCCAAGAAAAGAGGTGGGTTCGACCTGTTGGAGGAGGGTTCGACCTCTCCAGCAAGTCGAACCAGTGTTGGAGAAGTGCAGGAAGTAGGTTCGACCACGACTCGAGGGGTTCGACCTGTTCATCAGGTCGAACCATGGTCGAACCAGTTCGTGAGAAGCTGGGTTCGACCACGACGTTGGGAGTTCGACCTGATGGTTGGCCGAACCAAGAGCAGAAATTGTCCAGTGATGAGGTTCGACCTGGGGTTCGACCAAGTCCTGAGAGGTTCGACTTGTTCAAGAGGTCGAACCAGTGCAGAATTCTTCCAGTAGCGGGGTTCGACTTGGGGTTCGACCTGTGGCCAGTGGTTCGACCTGTTTGACGAGGTCGAACCTATATGCGGAAACTTACCTTATCCGGATTTTTCGAGGCCAAAACGCGTGGGATCACTTGAAAAGCCCATTCCAAGCCCTAGAGACGTGATTACAAGTATAAAAGAAGGCTCATGCAGGCAAGAAAAGAGAGCAATCGCTTCCAAGTACGAAGAGCTTTTGATCGAGAATCATAAGGAGATAAGGAGACGTGGATTGGAGAAGACGATCTTCCACCATCCGGAGGGTTGTGACAGAGCTCCGCTGGAAGTTCAAGTAAGATCGGTCTATCTAACCATGATTGTTCCTAGATCAATCATGGGCTAGAACCGCTTCGGTAGTTCTAGGGTAATGAAGGTTTCATGAGTTGATTTATCTTTCGTGTATATACTCCATACAACACTACTCGTGGTTTATTTTATATAAGATTGTGCTTTTTTAATCCATATTCATAGTCGTTTTGTGCATCAATAATCGTTGTGTAGAGTCTGAATACATAGCATGGTTATTGGTTGATTGCGTTCACTAAGGAGCAGGGTTTATTGTTATAATTCTAAGTGAAGGGATTCCGAAGTCTTATTAGAACTATCTTATATAAATACTTATTAATTGAATCATATTCGGGTTAATAAGTAGGATAAAGAGTATAATTTTATACTACCTATAAAGGGAGATCATATCGGGTTAGGGTCCAGACGTGGTAAATAATTGATACTGATAGTACCTAGAAAGGGGGGTGAAATTATATCTCTTGCTCCGAGATTATTCACACGTGTTACACGCATGTTTACTTGTGTCTATAGAGTAGATATGCATGAGTTAGTGATGCGTCCATAAATCACAAGGCAGAGTCGGACATCGACACACAAAAGTATGAATTAATGAATGAAACCGGATGACCTGACGAACTACCTATCATCTTACTTGACCACAATCTTCTATCTTTTCTTTTGTTATTTCGATTAATAATTCCTACTCAATTTTAACATTATTATATTTCCAAATAGTCTTAGTTTACTAGAGTATAATTGAATTGATATTTATCCGTCCCTTGGGTACGATAATAACTTGGTCACCTTCGGAACTACAATTGATATCCTTCACACTTGGGGATTAAATTGTGTGTTGAGAACATACGAACAAGTCAATGGCGCCTTACCGGGGATGGCTTAAAATATCTTTTTGTTATTTCTAGTTTATTAGGGCTATTTAACTTGTTTTGCTGTTTGAATTCTAGTTCTTTTTAGGTGTATGCTCACGAGATCAAAGAGAGGTGAACTTGAACCCTATAATCCTGAGATCGGCGCATCGTCAAGAAAGAAGAAGAAGAAGAGCAAGGCAAAGACTATTGATCCAGCTGAAGCTTTGAATTTTGGAGTTGAAGTTGACGAGCAGATTTCGCAGACGATTGAAGCTACAACTGAAGTTAATTTGGGGGTAGAGACAGTCAACATGGCAGCGAATCCGGATAATCTAGCCATCCGAGAGGTTTTCAGAAACAATGGGGCTGGAAATTTTGGACTTCTAGGAGCGAGGGGAACTAATGCAGCTTTCGATCTTCATCCCGCTCTTATTAGCATGATAGAAAGGAACTCCTTTTCAGGAGGGTCTTTCGAGGATCCGCAGCAGCATCTGAACAAGTTCCTGGGCTATGCAAGTACTCAAAAAGATGCAGGAGAACATGAAGATGCTAGGAAGATCCTCTTGTTCAAATTCTCGCTTACTGAGAAGGCGAGAGATTGGTACGACACTATCAACGCTGCTGAGTGCACCGCTTGGGAGCAACTGAAGTTAAGGTTCTTGGAGAGGTACATGCCACCTTCAGAGGTGTTTAAGATGAAGCAAGACATTAACCAATTTGCTATCGGTGGAGGTGAAAAATTTCATGAAGCATGGGATAGATTCAAGGACATGCTTAGGAAGTGTCCTCAACATGGGCTATCTAAAGCTCAATATATCAGTATATTCTATAACGGATTGGACTGTGATTCACGAGTGTTATTGGATGCTTCTTCTAATGGAGCATTGCTTACAAAGTCATCCGTAGAGGCCGAGAAGTTGTTTGAAGATATTTCGATGAATTCGAGTGATTGGCCAACTGATAGAGTTCGAGGTACTTATGTCCTTGGGAAGGTAGCTCAGGTTGAACATGCAATGGTGAAAACAAGTAGAGAGGATAAGATCATCTCTAGCTTGTCCAATATCAACAAGCTACTTGAGTCCCAACAGAAGCAAATCAGCGATATATCTCAGCGCGTACCAATCATGCGGCAGGAAGTGATGAATGATGGCACGATCCAAGAGGAATTGGAAGAGGCGAACTACACCATGGGTCAAAGTATTCAAGGAACTAGGTACCCGAATCAAGGAAACTAGAATTACCAGGGAAACTTTAATAATCGTGGTCCCCCGGGTGGTTATCAACAGCCAAGGAGGCCGGAGTTCTCATGGAGCAATCCGAATAATGCGATTCAACCTCTGATGGGTGTTGATCCGGGTGCTAAGGTGGAAGAAGGGAAACCGGATCTTGAGGATACTGTGAACAGGTATATTGCCAAGAATGATGAAAGAGTTAACCGCCTGAAGGCAAAACTTGAGAAAAAAATCGATGCAAACCATGAGGTTATATCTAAGCAGGTGAAGGACCTTACGTTATTGATGGGGGAGCTGGCAGGAAGTGTTAACAAGCTTACTCAAACTCTTGAGAAGGGAAAGTTCCCGTCTCAAAGCATTGAGAATCGAAGGTCCTGCAACGCCATTACATTAAGGTCGGGAACGCAGTACGAGGGACCCATGAGGCCGAAATCAAATTTGGACATGTCTAGGGCCAGGTTCGACCATGGTTCGACCAACATTGAAGGTCGAACCATACAGGGGAGGTCGAACCAACACACTGGACACGATCAGGAGAGATTGCAGCATCGGTTCGACCAAACTGCAGATGGTTCGACCTGGCATACAGGTCGAACCCAGGTCGAACCCGACAACTCGGAGCACTCTGTAGAGCTGTCAAAATAGGCCAGCGGAGCGGGGCGGGCCAAAACCCGCCTCAACCCGCGCATTTAGCGGGCTTAGGTGGGCGGGCCTAGGCGGGTTGCGGGCTAGAAATATTCGGTCCAACCCATTCAAAGGCGGATCGCGGGCTATGGCGGGCCAACCCGCAATTTTTTTTCTTTTTAATTAGGGATGATATTATTAAAATGAAATACCAAAATAATGGTACAAAATACTATAATATCAACATAAATATCATACCTATAGAATCTGCATTCTTACCAACCACTCTCTTCACAAAAAAATTTCAAACATTTGAAAATTCCCTCTACTTATATTTACCACTTGAATTCGTATTTCTAATATCATATATATTAATATTACTTTAATTCAAATCGACAAACTCTATAATTTTTTTTCTTCTAATCTCCAAGAATATAAATATAAATACAAACACAAATATTAATTACCCCCAAACAAAATAATTACCTAAATATAATCAATATTTTTTTTCAAATTTTCAATCTAAATCAAGAATTAAAAGAACATGTTTAAAGCAATAAACTTTTGTAAAGCATAATATACGAAAGATAAACTTTAGGCATTTCTCTCGAGTTTGATATGTGGCGGGCTTAGGCGGGGCGGGGCGGGCCAAACCCGCCACAACCCGCGCATTTGGCGGGCTTAGGCGAGCGGGCCTACACGGGTTGTGGACTAGAAATACTTGGCCCAACCCACCAATTATATAGGCGGTACGGTTCGGCCCGACGGGCCCAGCCTATTTTGACGGCTCTAGTACTCTATTTTTCCAGAATACCGGTTCGACCAAATCAATCATGGTTTGACCTATTCTACAGGTCGAACCCAGGTCGAACCGCACAGCCAGGAGCACTCTATTTTGTCGCAGCAACGGTTCGACCACGACGTTCATGGTTTGACCTATCAAACAGGTCGAACCCTGGTCGAACCGGATGGCGAAAGGAGTACAGTAGGTAGGTTCGACCTAGGTGCCCGTGGTT
This sequence comes from Pogostemon cablin, assembly GCA_023678885.1. Classification (NCBI taxonomy): domain Eukaryota; kingdom Viridiplantae; phylum Streptophyta; class Magnoliopsida; order Lamiales; family Lamiaceae; genus Pogostemon; species Pogostemon cablin. The sequence goes on along the minus strand of CM042963.1, from coordinate 16,082,365 downwards.
CGATCTATTCCACAGGTCGAACCCAGGTCGAACCTCAAATTCAAAAAGAGAGCCATTGTCCAGAAGCAAGGTTCGACCAGTACGTACTTGGTTCGACCTGTTTCACAGGTTGAACACTGGTCGAACCCCACCAGAATTTGCCTGTTGCTACTCCGAACACTCTCGATGATGTTGATGCTACTCCAGTGGTTCGAAATGAGCAAAGTACAGAGGTCATAGCTGAGAAAAAATGGGAGAGAGCCAAGCGATTGAGAGCCGAAAAGGAGAAAGCGGAGAAGGTTGATCGTGATGAATGGGGTATCCCCAAAATGAAGATACCTCCACCGTTTCCTTATAGGTTCGTGAAGAAGGGATTGGAAGAGAAGTTCAAGAAGTTTTCAGAGATCATGAACAAGATAAGCTTGAGCATTCCTTTCTCGGAAGCAATAATGGAGATGCCGTACTATGCCCGATTCCTTAAGGACATATTGTTGAAGAAGAGGAGCTTGAACGGAGTTGACACGGTGAATTTATCTGAGAATTGCAGCTCGATCATTCAAAGGAAGCTGCCACAGAAGATGAAGGATCCGGGAAGCTTCACTATCTTGTGTGAGATCAGAAAGGGAGCGGCACGACGAGCTTTGTGCGATCTTGGGGCAAGCATCAATTTGATGCCATTGTCTATCTTTAAAAAGCTTGGTTTGGGGGAGTTAACTCCTACAACAGTTGCTCTACAATTGGCGGACAGGTCGATGACGTTTCCAAAAGGTATTATTGAAGACGTTTTCGTCAAAGTAGATAAACTAGTATTTCCTGTGGATTTTCTTGTGCTAGAGATGGATGATGACAAGGATAATATCCCTTTAATCTTGGGGAGATCTTTCCTTGCTACTGCTGGAGCTATGATTGATGTGCAAAAAGGGAAACTCAGATTGCGGATGGACAAAGAAGAGGTGCTATTCAATCTAGATAAAGCAATGAAGATGCCCATGGAGTCTCAGTGTCATAGTATTGACGTGATGGAGGAGATTGTAAATGAGGATATGTCTTTGATGTCTAAGGATCCTCTTAAGAAATGTTTGATGGAGTCTCCTACTTCTTCCACTACAGAGCTTGATGGTCTATCCAATGATGAATGCATTGAATATCTTGAGAACTTACTTGCTTCGGGTGAGGCCAGGTATGTATTGGAAAAATCGAAGGCTGAAGAAGTGAAAGGGACTAAAACGTACTTGCCATTGGAGAGAGAGAGCACTCCGATGGAAATAAAGAAAGAGGATGCCTACTTGAAGCCTCCTAACTTACCACCGGCTAATCACAAATTTGAAAATCTTTTCTCTTATTCTTTATTTAGTAATAAATTTTGTCCTAACCTTGATCTTGATAGTGATGGGAGTGATTCCATAATTGAATGGAAGATTGACAGGAATGAGAAGAGAAAGTTGGAGAAAGGAGATTCGACTGATCGAATGGTGCCTAAGAAGGGTAAGGTGGTAAGTGTGGATGATAAGAGGGGAGAAAGTATTGGAAGGTGAGGATGCGACATGATCATCCTCTGATCAAGTAGTCTTCTGAGTTAGTACCGTCGTGACTCTCCGATGTTAAACATGAGCGCCTGTTGGGGCTTTCCCTCCCGTTTTAATGCTTTATTTCTTTTGTGTGAGTAAGAAATTTTTATATTTGAAGTGCTTACTTATCGGCAATTACATCTCTTTTCAAACTTAGTTTCAACTATAGTTTCTACTAAGTTTGGGGGGGTGTGATGTACTTACCTTGATAAGTACCGATAGTATAATCTTTTCTTCGTGATGTTTGTTAGGGGAGTTGGTTTTTGCGCCATATTTAAAATTTTAATCGATTTTGATGTGACGATTTTTTTTACAACTTGCCTAATGTCCCGTGGTATTTTTGTTGTTTCGTATTTTGAGTGATTGCGGAGTTACTCATGAATAATATTTTGTGGAACAATTTTTGATGAGGTGGTGCTCTAGTTAGTACCTAATGATTCGTATTGAAGTTTGAAGTGTGTAGGGATTGAAGAACACTCAGTTTGGAAGCTTAGAAGGGTGGTTCGACCAAAGCCAGGGTAGGTTCGACCAAAGCCTGGAGGTCGAACCTAGCAGAGGAAGTCGAACCGACGCAGAAAATCATCCAGTGAGGTGGTTCGACCAGATCATTCTAGGTTTGACCTGTCTAACAGGTCGAACCAAGGTCGAACCCGAGGACTTAAATCATGCAGTAGGGTGGTTCGACCTGAGTCTATATGGTTCGATCTGCTTGAAAGGTCGAACCAGAGGTCGAACCAGTTCGTTCAGAGCACTCTGTTTTCCAGAAGATTGGTTCGACCAACACAAGGGTGGTTCGACCTGTCCAGCAAGTCAAACCCAGGTCGAACCAAGAAGAGCATTTGTCTAGAAGGTAGGTTCGACCTCGTCATCCATGGTTCGACCTGTTCAAGAGGTCGAACCTGAGGTCGAACCAAGCCAGGTACGCATTTTAAGTCGATTTTTCAGAAGGGTTCGATCACTTTTTCAAAACACCAAACCCCGAACCCTCTTCGAACCTCTACACTCTTGCACAAATTCTTCAATTACACTTGATTGCACACCGATTACACAACATTACACCTTGAATTTACGAATTGGGCGTGGATTTGGGCGATTTTTGTCGCAAAATTAGGGCTCCAGTCGCGATTCTTAAGTGTGTGTGTGATTCGATCGTTTGTTTACCATGGGAAAGTCAAAAGGTACGTTCTTCCAACTCAATTACTCTTGGATTGAAGGCTTAGGTATGCAATTCGTTGTGGTTAGGAGGATTGAGGTTGAATTTGGTTGGTTTTCATGGTAAATGTTGATAATTTGATTTGATTCATATAAATTCATTTTTGTTGGTGGAGAATGTTTGATTATAGATTGAACTTGATGGTTTATGTGAATTGATCAACAATTTTGTGCATCTATTAGGATAAGCATGTAGTTTAGTTCAAATTGATGATAGTTGGAGTGGTTCATGAAGTTCAATTGTTGAATTTTTTGGTGGAATTGCTTGAATTGCTTAATGCATGCTTGTTGGTTATGTTTTGATGATTAAAGAACGTGTGATTGAAGATGTTTTGAGCATGTTGAATAAGCAAATGGTATTGAGATGTTAGTTTGAGTGATTATGCATGCTAGTCAAATACTTGTGTTCTTGTCTTGTTGGTTGTGTTAAAATAGTTGTTTTCAGGAAAGGGACAAGGATCAAGTAAAGGTAAAGGTAGAGCAGAGGAAGTAAGATCGAAGAAGAGGCAAGACAGGCCTTCGAATGTGGATACAGTGACTAGGAAGCTGAGGCTACAAGATCGTTTACCCGAGAACTTCAAAATTCAAATGCAAAACTGGGATGAGATTAAAGAAAATGGAAAGAAGTCTCAGATAAGATAGCTCGTACTCGATACCAAGATGATGAGGCGATGAGGATAATGAGAATTGGGAATGACATTTTCTGGATGTTCGATCAAGTGGGTATCCGGAGGTTTATGGAGTTAAAGAAGCCGACGTATTTTCATGTTACAGCGGAAGTAGTTTGCTCATTTGAGATGGTGAAGGACCCGCTTGGGTACCCGTATCAGTGTACGTTTCAGCTTGGTGGAGTGAGTAGGAGATGGACGTCTAAGGATTTTAATGAGCTGTTTGAGACGCCTTTGGGAATATCTCGTTTGGAGAATGGTGCGTTCAACGCTAATAGGTTTTGGAGAGAGATCACAGGGGAGATTGGAGATTATAAGATTAGGCAGGCTCGTGCTTCTTCGATAAAGAATCCAGTTTTGAGGTACATGGATCGTGTTTTGAGCAACACGTTGTTCGCCCGCTCAGAGGGGAGTGTTATATCTAGAGGAGAGCTTTATGCCTTGTGGTGTATGCTAAATGGGGTGCAGTTCAATGTTGGAGCGTATTTCATTACACAGCTACATCGATTCAGGACCATTGGGTTTCAAAAGGTGAATATTGGAGGGTTACTGACGATTGTGGCTGAGCATTATAACTTGGATTTCACTGGCATCACACCCGTTAGAGGAGAGCCCGATTTGGTGATGTTTACATGCATGAAGGGAGGATTTGTCCATTTCAAAGATGGAGATTGGTTCTTCACGAGGGGACTCAAGCCTTTCGATTTTATGTTCCCCTTCGATGTGAGTAACTTGACTACTATCCGGGTGGCGAGGAACAAGTTGATGGATTCTCTCGGACACAACGCCTTATCTGTGACAGTGAAGTCGGGTGGTAATTGGAGGACTGTATCGTAGATGTGTGCGGATGGTAGGATGGCGGAGTTACAGCAGATTGTTGATCGAGGAGAGTTCTGTCCACCACAGCAGCCCGAGGAGGAAGAGCAGCTCGAGGAGGAGCAGCAGGATGAAGAGATGCCAATGCAGCACGACACACCTCAGCATGAGCCAGCACCGCGTCAGCAGCGGGCTGTCCCGAATGATACACGGGAGCAGCTTTGCCTTATTAATGAGCAGCTGGTCGCGATCATTGCTAGCCAGCAGGAGATGAATCGACATCTCACACTCGCTAACGCCAATTATGATACGCTGAATGAGAGGTATATTGCTTTGAATGAAAAAGTTGGTAGGTTGGGTGATCGAGTTGATTACTTGGATAGACACATCGGTGATCTACACCGGATTGTGGAGCGGAGGCTTGATAATGAGGATGATGATGATGAGGATGATGATGCTCCGGAGGAGTAGTTTGGTTCAGGTTTTCTTTGGTTTCCTCCGATTCATCTTGATTCCATTATTTTTCTTTTGGGGTGTGATTCATGCGTGAGTGGAATGTATAAGTGATATCGATTGATAGATGCTTGTATGATTGATTGGGTATAAGCTTGTTGATTTTGTGCATTCATATGTTCATGTGTTAATTTCTATTGATGAAAGGCATGTATAATTTGATAAGTATGTTGAGTTTGTGTGGAATTGATCTTAATTATGTGCTATGAGGAGTACTAGGATTACCTATGTGAGGATTTGAGCTTTCTAATCATGTTTGATCATGATTATTTTATTCTTGAGAGGATCATTCATATGAACGTATTCTAGGACTTAGCTTGGAGTCTTGTGTGAGACTTATGATTGATAAATTGCTAGGACATGATCTTAGGCCATTATTTTGTGATTAAGCTACTTAGCCAGATTTTATCCTTCCTAACGATCTTATTAACCCTTGGATGCCTTGTTGAGCCGTTAAAGCTTTTTCTATGGTAGCCAAAGTAAATAACCTTATAAACCTTTATTTGAGCTTGATTAATCTATTCATTGGTAGAGAGAGTTGAGGTGAGTAAGTGTTGCAAGAAGAAAGAGGAAGATAGAATATGGTTGGATGAAAAGAATATGGTTAAATCTTGTTTAGGGGTAGTGCCTGAAACTGGTACCCCGATAGATTTTATACTTAGTGCATGAAGCTTAGCAGCTGATGGCCTATACAAGAGAAGAAGGGTAGTGCCTAAAACTGGTACCCGAATTGTCTAAAGAGATGATGTTGATGCACGAAAAAGAAGGAAAATCCATGAAAATAAGAGGATAAATTGGAGGAGATCTTGCCTTGCAGCGAGAAGAAGAAATCGAGAACCTCTAAGGTAACTCTCAACTAGTGTCTTAAGTCACTTTACCTAAATTTTCCTACCTTTTTTCAAAGAGCCAACATTACAACCTGAAAACAAATCCTTTGTGATCTTAGTGAAGAGTTGATTATAAGTTGATTTTTGAGACCTTTTCCAAGCTTATAGTTACACGTGAATATGGATTGATGAGTGTTTATATTAACCTATATAGTGCCTCACACACTTGAGTGAAAGAGAATAAATACTTATCTTGAGAGCTAGATTACTTAGTACTCCGAATGGTGTGTGATTGGATTGGTTTGGCATGAGTGATATATATGAAGCAATTAATACTTGTTTGATTTAATGAAGTTGCATGTGTGATATGTGTTGTACTTGGACTTGGTGAATTATACACGACTCTTGTGGTTTGATTTGGTTGCCTCGGGACGAGCAACATGTAAGTTTGGGGGTTTGATGAGTGTGTAAATTCACAAGTTTGGCACCATGTTTTGTGCTAGTTTTGGAGAGTTTTGATGTGGAAATAGGTGAAAAACCTATATATATTGTGAATTAGCATGAATCAAGTGCTGGTGGAGCTATTTGAGTGATTTTCATAGCAAAAACGGAGTGGAAGTGCTAAGAATCAAAGAGACAAAGTCGAGACCATGCGAACCGTCAAGAAAAGAGGTGGGTTCGACCTGTTGGAGGAGGGTTCGACCTCTCTAGCAGGTCGAACCAGTGTTGGAGAAGTGCAGGAAGTAGGTTCGACCACGACTCGAGGGGTTCGACCTGTTCATCAGGTCGAACCATGGTCAAACCAGTTCGTGAAAAGCTGGGTTCGACCACGACGTTGGGAGTTCGACCTGACGGTTGGCCGAACCAAGAGCAGAAATTGTCCAGTGATGAGGTTTGACCTGGGGTTCGACCAAGTCCTGAGAGGTTCGACTTGTTCAAGAGGTCGAACCAGTGCAGAATTCTTCCAGTAACGGGGTTCGACTTGGGGTTCGACCTGTGGCCAGTGGTTCGACCTGTTTGACGAGGTCAAACCTACGTGCGGAAACTTACCTTATCCGGATTTTTCGAGACCAAAACGTGTGGGATCACTTGAAAAGCCCATTCCAAGCCCTAGAGACGTGATTACAAGTATAAAAGAAGTCTCATGCAGGCAAGAAAATAGAGCAATCGCGTCCAAGTACGAAGAGCTTTTGATCTAGAATCATAAGGAGATAAGGAGACGTGGATTGGAGGGGACGATCTTCCACCATCCGGAGGGCTGTGACAGAGCTCCGCTGGAGGTTCAAGTAAGATTGGTCTATCTAACCATGATTGTTCCTAGATCAATCATGGGCTAGAGCCGCTTCGGTAGTTCTAGGGTTATGAAGGTTTCATGAGTTGATTTATCATGCGTGTGTATATTCCGTACAACACTACTCGTGGTTTATTTTATATAAGATTGTACTTTTTTAATCTATACTCATAGTCGTTTTGTGCATCAATAATCGTTGTGTAGAGTCTGAATACATAGCATGGTTATTGGTTGAGTGCGTTCACTAAGGAGCAGGGTTTATTGTTATAATTCTAAGTGAAGGGATTCCGAAGTCTTATTAGAACTATCTTATATGAATACTTGTTAATTGAATCATATTCGGGTTAATAAGTAGGATAAAGAGTATAATTTTATAGTACCTGTAAAGGGAGATCATATCGGGTTAGGTTCCAGACGTAGTAAATAATTGATACTGATAGTACCTAGAAAGGGGGGTGAAATTATATCTCTTGCTCCGAGATTATTCACACGTGTTACACGCATGTTTACTTATGTCTATAGAGTAGATATGCATGAGTTAGTGATGTGTCCATAAACAACAGGGCAGAGTCGGACATCGACACACAAAAGTATGAATTAATGAATGAAACCGGATGACCTGACGAACTACCTATCATCTTACTTGACCACAACCTTCTATCTTTTCTTTTGTTATTTCGATTAATAGTTCCTACTCAATTTCAACATTATTATATTTCCAAATAGTCTTAGTTTACTAGAGTATAATTGAATTGATATTTATCCGTCCCTTGGGAACGATAATAACTTGGTCACCTTCGAAACTACAATTGATATCCTTCACACTTGGGGATTAAATTGTGTGTTGAGAACATACGAACAAGTCAATGGTGCCGTTGCCAGGGACTGCTTAAAATATCTTTTTGTTATTTCTAGTTTATTAGGGCTATTTAACTTGTTTTGCTGTTTGAATTCTAGTTCTTTTTAGGTGTATGCTCACGAGATCAAAGAGAGGTGAACTTGAACTCTATAATCCTGAGATCGGAGCATCGTCAAGAAAGAAGAAGAAGAAGAGCAAGGCAAAGACTATTGTCCAGCTGAAGCTCTGAATTTTGGAGTTGAAGTGGACGAGCAGATTTCACAGACGATTGAAGCTACAACTGAAGTTAATTTGGGGGTAGAGACAGTCAACATGGCAGCGAATCCGGATAATCTAGCCATCCGAGAGGTTTTCAGAAACAATGGGGCTGGAAATTTTGGGCTTCTAGGAGCGAGGGGAACTAATGCAGCTTTCGATCTTCATCCCGCTCTTATTAGCATGATAGAGAGGAACTCCTTTTCAGGAGGGTCTTTCGAGGATCCGCAGCAGCATCTGAACAAGTTCCTGGGCTATGCAAGTACTCAAAAAGATGCAGGAGAACATGAAGATGCTAGGAAGATCCTCTTGTTCAAATTCTCGCTTACTGAGAAGGCGAGAGATTGGTACGACACTATCAACGTTGCTGAGTGCACCACTTGGGAGCAACTAAAGTTAAGGTTCTTGGAGAGGTACATGCCACCTTCAAAGGTATTTAAGATAAAGCAAGACATTAACCAATTTGCTATCGGTGGAGGTGAAAAATTTCATGAAGCATGGGATAGATTCAAGGACATGCTTAGGAAGTGTCCTCAACATGGGCTATCTAAAGCTCAATATATCAGTATATTCTATAACGGATTGGACTGTGATTCATGAGTGTTATTGGATGCTTCTTCTAATGGATCATTGCTTACAAAGTCATCCGTAGAGGCCGAGAAGTTGTTTGAAGATATTTCGATGAATTCGAGGGATTGGCCAACTGATAGAGTTCGAGGTACTTATGTCCTTGGGAAGGTAGCTCAGGTTGAACATACAATGGTGAAAACAAGTAAAGAGGATGAGATCGTCTCTAACTTGTCCAATATCAACAAGCTACTTTAGTCCCAACAGAAGCAAATCAACGATATATCTCAGCGCGTACCAATCATGCGGCAGGAAGTGATGAATGATGGCACGATCCAAGAGGAATTGGAAGAGGCGAACTACACCATGGGTCAAAGTATTCAAGGAACTAGGTACCCGAATCAAGGAAACTAGAATTACCAGGGAAACTTTAATAATCGTGGTCCCCCGGGTGGTTATCAACAGCCAAGGAGGCCGGAGTTCTCATGGAGCAATCCGAATAATGCGATTCAACCTCTGATGGGTGTTGATCCGGGTGCTAAGGTGGAAGAAGGGAAACCGGATCTTGAGGATACTGTGAACAGGTATATTGCCAAGAATGATGAAAGAGTTAACCGCCTGAAGGCAAAACTTGAGAAGAAAATCGATGCAAACCATGAGGTTATATCTAAGCAGGTGAAGGACCTTACGTTATTGATGGGGGGGCTGGCAGGAAGTGTTAACAAGCTTACTCAAACTCTTGAGAAGGGAAAGTTCCCGTCTCAAAGCATTGAGAATCGAAGGTCCTGCAACGCCATTACATTAAGGTCGGGAACGCAGTACGAGGGACCCATGAGGCCGAAATCAAATTTGGACATGTCTAGGGCTAGGTTCGACCATGGTTCGACCAACATTGAAGGTCGAACCCTACAGGGGAGGTCGAACCAACACACTGGACACGATCAGGAGAGATTGCAGCATCGGTTCGACCAAACTGCAGATGGTTCGACCTGGCATACAGGTCGAACCCAGGTCGAACCTGACAACTCGGAGCACTCTGTTTTTCCAGAGTTCGACCAAATCAATCACGGTTCGACCTATCCTACAGGTCAAACCCAGGTCGAACCGCACAACCAGGAGCACTATGTTTTGTCGCAGCAACGGTTCAACCACAATGTACATGGTTCGACCTATCAAATAGGTCGAACCCTGGTCAAACCGGATGGCGGAAGGAGTACAGTAGGTAGGTTCGACCTAAGTGCCAGTGGTTCGACCTATTCCACAGGTCGAACCCAGGTCGAACCTCAAATTCAAAAAGAGAGCCATTGTCCAGAAGCAGGGTTCGACCAGGCGCCGTATAACTCCCATCAATGTCTATAGGATTATAGGTGTAATGTTGTGTAATCGGTGTGCAATCAAGTGTAATTGAAGAATTTGTGCAAGAGTGTAGATGTTCGAAGAGGTTTCGGGGTTTGGTGTTTTGAAAAAATGATCGAACCCTTCTGAATAATCGACTTAAAATGCGTACCTGGCTTGGTTCGACCTCAGGTTCGACCTCTTGAACAGGTCAAACCATGGATGATGAGGTCGAACCTACCTTCTGGACAAATGCTCTTCTTGGTTCGACCTGGGTTCGACTTGCTGGACAGGTCGAACCACCCTTGTGTTGGTCGTGTTGGATTGTATACTAAAAGTCTAGCTTTAGTATGGACAATGTTATAACAATATTTGAAATGAGAATCATTGATCAAATGATTGCATCTTATAATTTATTTTATATGCATGATGCAATAGTCCATTTACTTTATACTGTAGATAATATGTTGTGCGACAACACGCGGAAGATCATATTATCGGTTTCCTTATAAAGTATAAACAGATGCTCACAACTGAGATAGACGGGGACTCTCTATCGGTATGGTTGTAGTGTGTTTTGGTATTAGCTTGTCTTGGCTATAGAATCACATTAGTGCACTTGTGTGTATTGAGTAGGACCGCTTGAGATCGTTCAACTTATACTGACTTATAGAAGAACTTGATCTCTGTTATTATGGAAGTTCGTGCTCTTAATCCCTATATAATAACCTCGACACATAGGGTAGTATGTATTTCTTTGATTCATCAATGGGTGAGATTTATAAGTATTAAATCAACAAACTCGGTGAGTTGGGAAGTAGTGTTGTATCTATGGTGTGCTGTTGATTGTAGAAGGAATCCATGTCCGTCATAGGTTGATGATGTCCCCTTGAGGAGCTCATAAGGTTTATCATGTAAATCTTGCAAGTGGATTAATTTCCGGCATGATAATAAGGTTGAGTGGTACTACTCTCGGATGAGATATTAATTAATTTGAGTTGTCAGTAACTTAATTAATTAATGGACATTGAATATCTTAAACATGGGGAGACTTTCGGGCTTATAATAAGAAGGAGCCCAGAACATAATTTTGGGATTGGACGGGTAGTGCAGTAATAATATTTTAGTGGACTATATTATTATTATTGGATTTAATTAAAAGCTTTGGGCTAAGCTTGGTTAATTAAATTCAATTGAGGCCCAGCCCAATTTCTCCTCCTGGTCCCTGCTGTAGCCCAATATATAAGTGAACTCAGCTTCCTGGAACCCTCAATTTTTTTTTCCTGCGCCTCTTTTGGTGAGAGAAGGGAAGAGAAGCAGATTGAGAGATCCTGCAGACTGTTGCCCACACAACAGCAGGATCACACTTGGGACATACATCAGAAGATCGAGAGGTGGTTCTCTGCAACGATCAACCTCTACACCAACCCAGAAGCAAGGTAAACACATTATTGCTTCCGCTGATTTTGTTTGCCTGTTAATCCTAACGGATCACGTTGAATCGCACGATCCAATTGCCAACAATTGGTATCAGAGCGTTGGTTTTGTGGTGAAACGTGATTTGAATGGATGGGTTTTTGTGATTATTTGATTAATTGTTTTAATCTGGGTTTAATCACATGTTAATTTGACCAATTCGTGTGTTCCTGATAAAAGACGACAGTCAGGCTGTGTGTTTTTGGTTTTAATATGTGTCAATATATCAAGTGAATGATGTGGCCATTGTTGATTGTATTCGCTGTACACACACATTACAAACACCAAGAAAACTATAATCTTCTATCTCACTCAATCTCACTGCTCGGTGAGACTATACGGTGGCGGCGCTTGGACGTTGAATCTGACGATGCGGCGGAATCTAACCGGAGTCGAGTGTCGAAGGCTGCAATAGTCGAGTTAGAAGTACGGAGTCGGCCGACGGCGGGTGGAGGCTTGAAGACGAAGCCGTAGCGACTGCTCGGTGAAGGCTGGCTGTGGCGGAACAGATCCCAGACGGCGGTAAAGCTCCCAAGCGATTCATGGCGGGGAACGACGGCGTCAGAACTGATCTGGACAGCCGATTCCGAGCACGTCGCTCGGAATTCAGGGCGAGTCAGAAGGGATCCCGGTCGGATCGGAGTAAATCGGTGCAGATCTTGACGGCGTGTGATGGCTGAGCGACGGAATCGAGGCGGCACTGTCGACGGCTAGCTTGGTGATAGCGGCTGCATCACGGCAAGCGGCGGCGTGGGCGGAGCTGACGAAGCTGGACTGTCGGGGCCTTGGATGGATCGCGACGACGCGTAGTGTCGGCTGCTCAATTTCGGTGGACGTTCAGGGCGCGGCTGTCGATTGGCAGCACTGGAATGCGTTGTAACTTGCCGGCTGTTAATCGAAGTAGGGGTATAAGGCAGGCACGGCTGAGGAGCGCCTCCGGCATGCTGGGAGCGCATCAGTCGGCAGCGGTGGCGCTTTGAAGCGCCGGTGTGTACTGACCTATGGTGGCTTCGGTCGCGGCTGGGTGCTTTTCGGCGGCGAGCGACGATCGGCGGCAGGTGGCTGGCGTGTGCGGCCGGCAGCGCCGGAGCAGGCTGGGAGTTTGCTTGGCGGCGGCTGTTATTAGGGCACCTGTTTGGTGTTTTGGGCCTATTTTGTTTAGGGCCCAATTTTATTTAATTTGGCTGCTGGGCTGTTGATTTAGGATTGTTTGTTGGGCCTGGTTTAATTATTTGGGCCCAAAATTTTAATTAAAAGGATATTGGGCTGCAAGGCCCTATTTTAATTAAGGAGTATTTGGGCTGATGATTAAAAGGCCCAATTCAGTAATTATATTAGATGCTGCTCAATTTTAATTTGGTTTTGGACTTTTGGGCCCAATTTTAATTAAATGGCAATGGGCTGTTGGACTAATTAATTTTAATTAATTGTGGGTATTTTGATGTTGGGCCAAGGTTAAATATTGGGCTAGACCTTTATGCAGAAATTGGCAAAATAAATGGGCTTAATTATTTTAATAATGGGCTGCTCATTTTATGCTAATGAAGTTTGGGTCAGCTGGACCTATTTAATTGATCCAACACATTATGCAATTAATTATAATATATAACTGATTTAATTGCTTTAACTTGACAATTAATTGTTATATATGAAAGACATGTTCTATGTGATTTATTTATTTAAATTGTTGTTAATAGAAGCATGTCTTAGTTGTATATTTTATTCTGGAATATTATATGTATGTTAAAAATCCTCGGTAATTAAATAACTAAGTGGGAGAGGGGATTGGTAATTAATTCCCGCGGCCTCCATTATTGGTTTGTAAGTGATGTGAGTAAACTTGCGCATCGGCATTAGAGCCTTCCTCCCTAACGGATGAGTTTATTCACGGATCACTGGTACAAACTTCTTTAAATAATTATTGTTTGTAATGTGTTGCATATGGGCTTGCGCGTTGGCTATAGTGCCTTCCTCCCTAACGGATGAGCTTATATGCGGTTCACTGGTACAAACTTATATAATTGATGGTTGTAGAAAGTTATCTGAGCGCGTGTGTACTTCTCCAACAGTAAGGCACACAAGCTTGGGCAGCGGACTTGTGATCAAATAATGGTGTACACTTAGATGTGAATAATTAGTATCCTCCCCAACGGAGTCACTGCTATTATTTACATGGCTAAAGAAGAACTGACTATTAATTATTTTGTCATAAAGTTAGGTTGACAAATGAAATTAATGGGTAAAATCTTCTCTTGTAAATGTTAGGGTTTTTAAACGTCCACACTAACGTGGCTTGCAGACTCACGGTGCTTGAGATGTCGGTGAATTTTATTTTTATATTGTTTTGAGGGAATCAATATAAAAGGATAAAATTTGAAGATTTGATCGGAATATTTATTTGTGATTCTCTGAATTTCGAATGGTTTTATTTCACTAATTGTTAACTAAAAGAAATTATATTTACTTGTCCAAATTAGATGATTAGAAAGAATCTTGGTTTTGATAATTACTGCTTAAGAAAATACATGTGTATTCTCACAAAGGACGTCTCATGATGCCTATTAAAGTCTCTAGTGAAGAGATGAGAGGTTCATAGAAATATGATGGTCTCATGTAACTCTTCGGATACTAGAGTAAATTAAAAAGGCAGAAGATCATGGTTGAATTGATGAATGAATTGGAAGAGCTTGGAATAGAAATTGAAAGGGAAACCTAAATCAATTTATTCTTCACAATTTGCCTGGATGTTTTGAGCAAGTTCTACCTGAAATACGAAAGGTTGTATATGGTGGGAAACTTCTAACAAAACATGTGGCAAAAGAAAGCCAATTTTCATCATGAACTGAACAAGGTTAATATCTTATTTACTAATGGTTTAAACATGATTAGTGATGGCATCTACTGACACGAAGTATGTAGATACTGGAATCACTAAATGTTTATCACTGAGTAAGGATAAGATTGTTAATAACATGGGTAAAACTACAAAGGTAGTGGCTATTGCAGTGGGAGTTATTTATTTATCTCATGATAAGAATAAACGATTGATTATGAGAAATTGTCTTTACGTACGTTTCATAGAAATAATTTAATTTCGGTTTCTATGCATTAACGGATGGATACTTCATTTCATTTAAATGACATGGTCATAGAAATGAGGAATGAGGCTATAATCCGTTAAAGTACGTTGGTGGATAATTTGGATACTCTTGAATCATGCACATCCCACAGATGCAATAAATAGTAATTAAATAATGCATCTTCTAATATTAGTAAGAGAAAGGAACCTTCGGAAATGAACTAAACATACATTTGGCGTCTATGACTAATTCATTTTACTTGAGTAGGATTCAAAAGTTGATAGCCGATAGACCGTAAGGTTTATCTGAAGTGGAAACTATCGGACTTGCGAGTCGTGCTTGGAAGTAAAATTGATTAACTGCCTTTTCAAGGATGTGGGGTGTAGAGCCAAAGATATATATGTTGGAATTAGTTCATTCTGATTCAAGCGAACCTAACAATATCTAGGCGAGAGGTGGTTATGAATATTCAAAAATTATTCTGGAAACCAATATATTTATATGATGCACTGCATGTCTAAGTTCTTTGATTAATTCAAGAATTGTAAGGCTGGTACAGTGAAGCGTCATGAAAAATATATTAAGTCATTACGATTCAATCATGATGGCGAATACCTCTTGGGATAGTTAGGAGCTATTGATCAGAAGTTGAGATTAAATCTCAAGTTGACTACACCGGATATTCCCCAGCTGAATGGTGTGGTGGGTAGAAGGTATTAGCTATTATGGTTATGATTAGATAGATGATGAATTATTTGGAATAATTAAATTCATTTTATGGATATGCCCTAGATACAGTAATTCGTGAAACGTTTGTCTGTATATGGGATATCCTAGAAAAATGGAGGGTGATTTATTTAGTCCAAAAGATCGAAGGATAATTGTTAACTCAATAACTAGATTTTTTGGAAAAGGACTATGTAATAAATCACAAGCCCATGTATAAGTTGTTCTAAAGGAAGTGAGAGGAAAACACCAAGTATAAGTACCAAGTGTACAAGAGGATATACCACAAGGTAAACTGCAATGCGTGTCACGTCTGATACACAATTACATGTAGTGCTTTATCGTAGTGGGAGGGTTGTTTGACAACCCAAACAGATATATGTTTTGGGAGAGTCGTAAAACTTGGTCCCAAGTAAACATGGTATTGTCCCACGGATACGACGTAGCACTACAAGATTAAAATGCGGAATCTTAGTAAGTTGCAATGTATGTTGAAATAGAATCTACGGATTCTAAATTAAGTCTGGAGCTTAAAGCATCACTAAAATGGTGTAAAAGCCATTGCAAGTTGTCAAGGGAAATAAAAGAGGATCATACGGAAAGGTGAAAATCTTGGAAGTAAAGCTTGTTGCGAAAAGATGTACTCAGAAAGAAATGGTTCGATTATGAGGAAACATGTTCGCTAGTAGCTATGCTTATGTTGATCCGGATTCTTTTATTTATTGCTGCTCATATTGAATTATGAGGAACAGCAAATAGATGTCAAGACAGCTTTCCTGATTGGAAGTCTTGAGGAAAACATCTATGTGAAGCAACCAGAGTAATTCATTGCAAAGTGCTAATAGCATCTTTGATAATAAGCTTAAAATTGTCCAGCGATGGACTTAAAGCAAGCTTTAATATCGTGAAGCATCTGTTTTGATTAGGTAATCCAGTGGCATGGATTTAAATCAATGAGCGGATGAGTCTTGTGTGTTGTAAAGAGTGACGAAAACGTGGTGGTGTTTCTTGTACTATACGTAGATAGTATCTTGCTCATTGGAGACAATGAAAGAGTATTATCGGGCGTATGGGTACGGTTAATAAAGCGGTAGAGATGAAGGACTTAAGAAAGGCGAAATATATCCTTTTGATCACGGTAATACGGATCACAAGAAAGGATATTATGCTTATCTCAAGTTTCATAAAATGATACAGTCCATACTCGTTTAGCATATAAATTTATCTAAGTGAATGTGTCTTTGAGACACAAGAAGAAGATAATATAGATGAAAGCGGTTCCTTATGCTTCGGCGAATAAGGAAGCTTAATCTAAAGAATGCTATGAACGAAGTTGGATATCTGTTTTGCTGAACGCATGAACAGAAGGTATCAACGTAACCCGGAACAAGAATGATGAACTGTGGTAAGACATTTATAAAGTGCTTGAGAAGGACTGGATATTATATGTGAACTTACTGGACAGATTCACTGCTTCTTGTGGATTACGTAGATTCGGATTTTTTTAGTCAGATTGGACGGCAGTAAATTCACCTCAAAGGTTATGTGTTTAATCTTAGGAAGTAGAGTCATAATGTGGAGGAGTGTTATATAGAAATATATTTCAAACTCCGGACTCCATCATGGAAAGATGATAAATTGGAGCCTATGAGGCAGCCAAAGTATCTATATGACTCTAGAGACTTCATGATGGACTTTGAAGTATTTCTAAGTTTGCCCAAGGTAATCACAATTTACATTGATGATATTGGTGCAGTTGCAAACTTGAAGAAATCACAAGTCCATAAGGCAATTAAACACATGGAGCGCGAGTACCACCTGTTACGAGAAATCGTATGATGAGGGGAAGGTTGGTGTCGCCTAGATTGCATCGGATGATGACCTAGTAAATCCATTTACGAGGACCTTAAGGCGAGAGCTTTTAATGGTCGTGTAGTGGGAGTAGGAATCAGATGTATGGCAGAAGACATGACAGCATAGTCTTTTAGTATAAGTGGGAGATTGTTGGATTGTATACTAAAAGTCTAGCTTTAGTATGGACAATGTTATAACAATATTTGAAATGAGAATCATTGATCAAATGATTGCATCTTATAATTTATTTTATATGCATGATGCAATAGTCCATTTACTTTATACTGTAGATAATATGTTGTGCGACAACACGCGGAAGATCATATTATCGGTTTCCTTATAAAGTATAAACAGATGCTCACAACTGAGATAGACGGGGACTCTCTATCGGTATGGTTGTAGTGTGTTTTGGTATTAGCTTGTCTTGGCTATAGAATCACATTAGTGCACTTGTGTGTATTGAGTAGGACCGCTTGAGATCGTTCAACTTATACTGACTTATAGAAGAACTTGATCTCTGTTATTATGGAAGTTCGTGCTCTTAATCCCTATACAATAACCTCGACACATAGGGTAGTATGTATTTCTTTGATTCATCAATGGGTGAGATTTATAAGTATTAAATCAACAAACTCGGTGAGTTGGGAAGTAGTGCTGTATCTATGGTGTGCTGTTGATTGTAGAAGGAATCCATGTCCGTCATAGGTTGATGATGTCCCCTTGAGGAGCTCATAAGGTTTATCATGTAAATCTTGCAAGTGGATTAATTTCCGGCATGATAATAAGGTTGAGTGGTACTACTCTCGGATGAGATATTAATTAATTTGAGTTGTCAGTAACTTAATTAATTAATGGACATTGAATATCTTAAACATGGGGAGACTTTCGGGCTTATAATAAGAAGGAGCCCAGAACATAATTTTGGGATTGGGCGGGTAGTGCAGTAATAATATTTTAGTGGACTATATTATTATTATTGGATTTAATTAAAAGCTTTGGGCTAAGCTTGGTTAATTAAATTCAATTGAGGCCCAGCCCAATTTCTCCTCCTGGTCCCTGCTGTAGCCCAATATATAAGTGAACTCAGCTTCCTGGAACCCTCAATTTTTTTTTTCTGCGCCTCTTTTGGTGAGAGAAGGGAAGAGAAGCAGATTGAGAGATCCTGCAGACTGTTGCCCACACAACAGCAGGATCACACTTGGGACATATAGCAGAAGATCGAGAGGTGGTTCTCTGCAACGATCAACCTCTACACCAACCCAGAAGCAAGGTAAACACATTATTGCTTCCGCTGATTTTGTTTGCCTGTTAATCCTAACGGATCACGTTGAACCGCACGATCCAATTGCCAACAGGTCGAACCAATCTTCTGGAAAACAGAGTGCTCTGAACGAACTAGTTCGACCTTGGGTTCGACCTTCCAAGCAGATCGAACCATATCGACTCAGGTCGAACCACCCTACTGCATGATTTAAGTCCTCGGGTTCGACCTTGGTTCGACCTGTTAGACAGGTCGAACCTAGAATGATCTGGTCGAACCACCTCACTGGATGATTTTCTGCGTCAGTTCGACTTTCTCTGCTCAGTTTGACCTCCAGGCTTTGGTCGAACCTACCCTGGCTTTGGTCGAACCACCCTTCTAAGCTTCCAAACTGAGTGTTCTTCAATCCCTACACACTTCAAACTTCAATACGAATCATTAGGTACTAACTAGAGCACCACCTCATCAAAAATTGTTCCACAAAATATTATTCATGAGTAACTCCGCAATCACTCAAAATATGAAACAACAAAAACACCACGGGACATTAGGCAAGTTGTAAAAAATTGTCACATCAAAATCGATTAAAATTTTAAATATGGCACAAAAACCAACTCCCCTAACAAACATCACAAAGAAAAGATTATACTATCGGTACTTATCAAGGTAAGTACATCACCCCCCCAAACTTAGTAGAAACTATAGTTGAAACTAAGTTTGAAAAAGATGTAATTTCCGATAAGTAAGTACTTCAAATATAAAAATTTCTTACTCACACGAAAGAAATAAAGCATTAAAACGGGAGGGAAAGCCCCAACAGGCGCTCATGTTTAACGTCGGAGAGTCACGACGGTACCACTTTGAAGACTACTTGATCAGAGGACGGTCTCTTCGCATCCTCACCTTCCAATACTTTCTCCCCCTCTTACTATCCTCACTTACCACCTTACCTTTCCTTGGCACCATACGATCAGTCGAATCTCCTTTATCCAACTTTCTCTTCTCATTCCTGTCAATCTTCCATTCAATTGTGGAATCACTCCCATCACCATCAAGATCAAGGTTATTAATTCAGCAGCTTCGCCTTATTAATAAGCAGCTGGTCGCGATCATTGCTAGCCAGCAAGAGACGAATCGACAGCTCGCACTCGCTAACGCCAACTATGTTACGCTGAATGAGAGGTATACTGCTTTGAATGAAAAAGTTGGTAGGTTGGGTGATCGAGTTGATTACTTGGATAGACACATCGGTGATCTACACCGGATTGTGGAGTGGAGGCTTGATGATGAGGATGATGATGATGAGGATGATGATGCTCCGGAGGAGTAGTTTGGTTCAGGTTTTCTTTGGTTTCCTCCGATTCATCTTGATTCCATTATTTTTCTTTTGGGGTGTGATTCATGCGTGAGTGGAATGTATAAGTGATATCGATTGATAGATGCTTGTATGATTGATTGGGTATAAGCTTGTTGATTTTGTGCATTCATATGTTCATGTGTTAATTTCTATTGATGAAAGGCATGTATAATTTGATAAGTATGTTGAGTTTGTGTGGAATTGATCTTAATTATGTGCTATGAGGAGTACTAGGATTACCTATGTGAGGATTTGAGCTTTCTAATCATGTTTGATCATGATTATTTTATTCTTGAGAGGATCATTCATATGAACGTATTCTAGAACTTGGCTTGGAGTCTTGTGTGAGACTTATGATTGATAAATTGCTAGGACATGATCTTAGGCCATTATTTTGTGATTAAGCTACTTAGCCAAATTTTATCCTTCCTAATGATCTTATTAACCCTTGGATGCCTTGTTGAGCCGTTAAAGCTTTTTCTTTGGTAGCCAAAGTAGATAGCCTTATGAACCTTTACTTGAGCCTTGATTAACCCATTCATTGTTAGAGAGTTGAGGAGATTAAGAGTTGTAAGAAGAAGGAAGATAGAATATGGTTGGATGAAAAGAATATGTTTAATCTTGTTTAGGGGTAGTGCCTGAAACTGGTACCCCGATAGATTTTATACATAGTGCATGAAGCTTAGCAGCTGATGGCCTATACAAGAGAAGAAGGGTAGTGCCTAAAACTGGTACCCGAATTGTCTAAAGAGATGATGTAGATGCACAAAAAAGAAGGAAAATCCATGAAAAAAGAGGAGAAGTTGGAGGAGATATTGCAGCAAGAAGTAGAAATCAAGAACCTCCAAGGTAACTCTCTACTAGTGTCTTAAGTCACTTTACCTAAATTTTCCTACCTTTTTCCAAAGAGCCAACATTATAACCCAAAAACAAGTCCTTTGTGATCCTAGTGAAGAGTTGATTATAAGTTGAATTTTGAGACTTTTGCCAAGCTTATGGTTACGCGTGAATATGGATTGATATGAGTGTTTATATTAACCTATATAGTGCCTCACGCACTTGAGTGAAAGAGAATAAATACTTATCTTGAGAGCTAGATTACTTAGTACTCCGAATGGTGTGTGATTGGATTAGTTTGGCATGAGTGATATATATGAAGCAATTAATAATTTAATGAAGTTGCATGTGTGATATGTGTTGTACTTTATCTTGGTGAATTATACACGACTCCTGTGGTTTGATTTGGTTGCCTTGGGACGAGCAACATGTAAGTTTGGGGGTTTGATGAGTGTGTAAATTCACAAGTTTGGCACCATGTTTTGTGCTAGTTTTGGAGAGTTTTGATGTGGAAATAGGTGGAAAACCTATATATATTGTGAATTAGCATGAATCAGGTGTTGGTGGAGCTATTTGAGTGGTTTTCATAGTAAAAATGGAGTGGAAGTGCCAAGAATCAAAGAGACGAAGTCAGGACCATGCGAACCGCCAAGAAAAGAGGTGGGTTCGACCTGTTGGAGGAGGGTTCGACCTCTCCAGCAGGTCGAACCAGTGTTGGAGAAGTGCAGGAAGTAGGTTTGACCACAACTCGAGGGGTTCGACCTGTTCATCAGGTCGAACCAGTTCGTGAGAAGCTGGGTTCGACCACGACGTTGGGAGTTCGACCTGACGGTTGGTCGAACCAAGAGCAGAAATTGTCCAGTGATGAGGTTTGACCTGGGGTTCGACCAAGTCCTGAGAGGTTCGACTTGTTCAAGAGGTCGAACCAGTGCAGAATTCTTCCAGTAGCGGGGTTCGACTTGGGGTTCGACCTGTGGCCAGTGGTTCGACCTGTTTGACGAGGTCGAACCTACATGCAAAAACTTACCTTATTCGGATTTTTTTAGGCCAAAACGCGTGGGATCACTTGAAAAGCCCATTCCAAGCCCTAGAGACGTGATTACAAGTATAAAAGGAGGCTCATGCAGTCCAAGAGAGAGAGCTTTTGATCGAGAATCATAAGGAGATAAGGAGACGTAGATTGGAGGAGACGATCTTCCACCATCCGGAGGGCTGTGACAGAGCTCCGCTGGAGGTTCAAGTAAGATCGGTCCATCTAACCATGATTGTTCCTAGATCAATCATGGGCTAGAGCCGCTTCGGTAGTTCTAGGGTTATGAAGGTTTCATGAGTTGATTTATCTTTCGTGTGTATACTCCGTACAACACTACTCGTGGTTTATTTTATATAAGATTGTGCTTTTTTAATCCATACTCATAGTCGTTTTGTGCATCAATAATTGTTGTGTAGTGTCTGAATACATAACATGGTTATTGGTTGAGTGCGTTCACTGATGAGCAGGGTATTATGTTATAATTCTAAGTGAAGGAATTCCGAAGTCTTATTAGAAATATCTTATATGAATACTTGTTAATTGAATTGGATTCGGGTTAATAAGTAGGATAAAGAGGATAATTTTATAGTACCTATAAAAGGAGATCATATCGGGTTAGGTTCCAAACGTGGTAAATAATTGATACTGACAGTACCTAGAAAGGGGGGTGAAATTATATCTCTTGCTCCGAGGTTATTCACACGTGTTACACGTATGTTTACTTGTGTCTATAGAGTAGATATGCATGGGTTAGTGGTGCGTCCATAAACCACAAGGCAGAGTCGGACATCGACACACAAAAGTATGAATTAATGAATGAAACCGGATGACCTGACGAACTACCTATCATCTTACTTGACCACAACCTTCTATCTTTTCTTTTGTTATTTCGATTAATAGTTCCTACTCAATTTCAACATTATTATATTCCCCGGCAGTGGCGCCATTGACTTGTTCGTATGTTCTCAACACACAATTTAATCCCCAAGTGTGAAGGATATCAATTGTAGTTTCGATGGTGACCAAGTTATTATCATACCCAAAGGACGGATAAATATCAATTCAATTATACTCTAGTAAACTAAGACTATTTGGAAATATAATAATGTTGAAATTGAGTAGGAACTATTAATCGAAATAACAAAAGAAAAGATAGAAGGTTGTGGTCAAGTAAGATGATAGGTAGTTCGTCAGGTCATCCGGTTTCATTCATTAATTCATACTTTTGTGTGTCGATGTCCGACTCTGCCTTGTGGTTTATAGGCGCATCACTAACTCATGCATATCTACTCTATAGACACAAGTAAACATGCGTGTAACACGTGTGAATAATCTCGGAGCAAGAGATATAATTTCACCCCCCTTTCTAGGTTCTATCAGTATCAATTATTTACCACGTCTGGAACCTAACCCGATATGATCTCCCTTTATAGGTACTATAAAATTATACTCTTTATCCTACTTATTAACCCGAATATGATTCAATTAACAAGTATTCATATAAGATAGTTCTAATAAGACTTCGGAATCCCTTTATTTAGAATTATAACAATAAACCCTGCTCCTTAGTGAACGCACTCAACCAATAACCATGCTATATATTCAGACTCTACACAATGATTATTGATGCACAAAACGACTATGAGTATGGATTAAAAAAGCACAATCTTATATAAAATAAACCACGAGTAGTGTTGTACGGAGTATACACACGAAAGATAAATCAACTCATGAAACCTTCATAACCCTAGAACTACCGAAGCGGCTCTAGCCCATGATTGATCTAGGAACAATCATGGTTAGATAGACCGATCTTACTTGAACCTCCAGCGGAGCTCTGTCACAGCCCTCCGGATGGTGGAAGATCATCTCCTCCAATCCACGTCTCCTTATCTCCTTATGATTCTCGATCAAAAGCTCTTCGTACTTGGACGCGATTGATCTCTTTTCTTGCCTGCATGAGCCTTCTTTTATACTTATAATCACGTCTCTAGGGCTTGGAATGGACTTTTCAAGTGATCCCACACGTTTTGGCCTCGAAAAATCCGGATAAGGTAAGTTTCCGCACGTAGGTTCGACCTCGTCAAACAGGTCGAACCACTGGCCACAGGTCGAACCCCAAGTCAAACCCCGCTACTGGAAGAATTCTGCACTGGTTCGACCTCTTGAACAAGTCGAATCTCTCAGGACTTGGTCGAACCCCAGGTCGAACCTCATCACTGGACAATTTCTGCTCTTGGTTCGGCCAACCGTCAGGTCAAACTCCCAACGTCGTGGTCGAACCCAGCTTCTCACGAACTGGTTCGACCATGGTTCGACCTGATGAACAGGTCGAACCCCTCGAGTCGTGGTCGAACCTACTTCCTGCACTTCTCCAACACTGGTTCGAACTGCTGGAGAGGTCGAACTCTCCTCCAACAGGTCGAACCCACCTCTTTTCTTGGCGGTTCGCATGGTCTCGACTTCGTCTCTTCGATTCTTGGCACTTCCACTCCGTTTTTGCTATGAAAACCACTCAAATAGCTTCACCAGCACCTGATTCATGCTAATTCACAATATATATAGGTTTTTCACCTATTTCCACATCAAAACTCTCCAAAACTAGCACAAAACATGGTGTCAAACTTGTGAATTTACACACTCATCAGTTATGCACTTCGAAATGTATCCTAGTTTTCATTTCACCAATGTCAAGTATTGAATTGCCTTTTTTATCTCAATATTAAAGTAACAATTTTTCACTTGTACCTTAAGATGGAGTTGGTTTCAATCTAGACATTTTATTTATTCGGTAATAGCCCCATATCTCGCATGACCTTTTTAATCTTATCTCCCGATAATGGTCCGCAAGCATTTGATTTGTAGGGAGATACTCAAGTATGATTTTTCCCTTTTTGATCATATTCCTAACATGGATTGTATCCCATAGCAATATATTTGCTATGATCTGATACTCTTTCATTTTTCGCATTGTAAATAGCAGCTTGGTTGCCACAATACAATGTTGTAGGACCTTTCTTAGATTCTAAAAAGAATTTTTCTTAGAAATCATCGGAACCACACGAGCTCTTTACTAGCCATTGACAAGGCTATGTATTCTGATTCCATTCCATTGAAGATAAAGCAACACAATTTTGTTTTTACGAATTTTTAGTTGCCTTCAAGTATCTTAGGAATTAATTTATTATTTATTTATTTATTTATTTTTTATCATGCAATTCATAGTATTTATATAAACATGTCCTAATATATAATGCCAATTAGCATGTTCATATATAAAATAAAGGGTAAAAATAAATAAGCAGAAGATGTAATATAAATTATTATTGTCAACATTCAGCAAGTACATATTACCTTTCATATAGCCTTTTCCCACAAACTTTTCATTTTTAGTGATAGACACTTTTTGAGAACAGAAGGCTACCTTGAAACCATTTTCGTCTAACTGAGTGACGGATACAAGATTTTTTCGCATAGCGGGAATAAGATACACATTTTTCAAGGTTAAAGTATTTCCAGATATGAGGGGAAGAACAATACTGCTGACACCGAGAACTTCGCTCGAAGAAGCATTTCCCATATAGACAGCTTTTGCCTCATTTACTATCTCATATGTCTTGAACAAACTCTTATTTGGAGTGACATGACATGTAGCACCTGAGTCTAACCACCAGTCAGATGTGTCATTGTTTACTAGGCAGATTTCAGACATTACAACAACAAAATCTTTATTAACCAAATTCGTTTGTTCCTTTTTCTCTTCCTTTTTATCATTGTTCCCCTTGCGGTGATGGCACTCTCTAGTATAATGGTTAGGTTTGCCGCATACCCAACAACAACTTTTTTTTTCTTGTTGTTGTTATCATCATTTCCACTTTCTTTTGGGTTATTCCTCTTCTTGGTTTTTCCTTGGTTTCCCTTCGAATTTCCATGAAGATCAACAAAGTTCACACCATCTATTCTTAAAGAATCTTGACCATCTCTCTTGAGACTTTTATTCTCAATTTGAATACCTTGAAGAAGTTCATCCAAAGAGATAGGCTTCTTTTTGTGCTTCAGTTTCTTTTGGTAATCTTTCCATAAACGTGGAAGTTTACCAATGATTGTAGAAACTTGAAAAGTTTCGGAAATGGGTTCACCAACATCAGCACATTATGTGGCTATATCATTTAATTCATTGACCTAATCGATGACCATCTTGTATTCAATGTACTTGTTAACTAAAAATGACTTATTACGAGCATCTTCATTAACGTACCTTTTCTTAATAGCTTTCCAAAGTTCTGCAGCAGTCTTGTGAATGTGAAACACGTTGAATAATGTGTTGTTTAGTGATTGTAGAATGGTGTAATGGCAAGTGAAATCATCATTCTTCCATTTCTTTGCTTTTTCTATTGCCTCAGTCTTTTGTGCCTCGGTTGCATCTTCATCAGTAATCTCCTTAGGATGACTTTCAACCAAAACGTAGAATACTTTTGCAATTGTCAACAGGTACAACATCGTCATACTCCAACATTTGTAGTTAAATCCATTCAACCTCTCAAGTTTGTCTCCATCATTTAGTTGTGCCTTTACCAATACCGACTCCATTGTAGAAAGTTAATACCTTTAAAATTGTTGTAGAATATGTGGGTAATGGATTTAAAGATAGGTTAGGCACACCGAAAAACGATGTTATCTTTAAAGGTATTAATTCCTCCCACACAAGTGTAAATAGTTCTCACAAGGAATTAACCTTCCAGGATACAAAACCTATTTCACGAAACTCCGATAGTTACACTATCGAAATTCAAAAACAAAAATCGCAAGTGCTACGAAAAAACTCAGAAATATTTTAAGAAAGAAAAATAAAGAAAAGCTTATTTGCTCAATCTCTTTTCACGTCGATCTCTAAGTATTTATAGAAGCCAAAAGATTGCAATAAAAGATGTGTCTGTTCTTTGAGAGTTCTGTCTTTCCATAAAACAATACCGATGTGAATGAAAAGACGTATCTATACGTTCAGACTTGCAACGGTTTTGCATAACCGCTTATAGCAATCTTAACTTTATCTGCTAGCCTTTATCTCTTTAACATATATTATAATAACAATATAAATATTAATAAATAATGGTTTAACGTAATTGACGTGTAATTCTAATTATTATGTAAATATGCAACATCAACAGCGGTAAACAACAAAGAAAACTAGAAACAACCAACAAACATCCAACTCAAGAGTAACAAGATTATGTACAACCCATAAGAATTCTTCAAACCAGATCAATTCATGATAAAATGAAAGAGGTAAGGGTAGAGATAGAGATAAAGAGATTCAAGGCTTCATGGTTGTGGAGGTTGTTCATTATATTTAACACCGTTGTCATAGTATTGGATGTCTGCTTTGGTATCGATCTTAGTGTTGGGAATTCGACACCTTGCCCGACACTAAATCCGATACAATGTTATGATGATATCGAACATAATGTCATCTTCTGTGTTGGGCTTCGACATTATGACTGATACTGAATGATTAAATTATTAAAAAATAAATAGTGTGGGGGTATTTTAGAAAAAAAAAATTGAATAGGTATATTCTATGAAAATGTTCATATTACTAGATTGAGTCTTTGAGATAATAGGATATTCAAGTAGATTATTTTTTGAAAAGTTAGAATATACTGTAATTATATAAATAAGGATGAGTACAACAATAAGTTAATTCGAGTAGATTAATTATCCCATTGCAATTGCAATTTGTATCCGATTGCAAATGCACTCTAGACAGGGCCGGGCCGGGCCGGGCGAGTACGACCCGGTGGTTGATTGGAGGTGGGTTCTGAATTATTTATCGAGGTTGAAAGACGCCCCAGAATCTAAAGAAGAAAGTGAAACCCGCGAAGCTGACAGACAGCAGCAATCCAAATCTAACCTGACGAAATTTTCATGTCCATTGTGCCCACCTTGAATCGTGGTTCAACGTCGTCGACCTCCTCCTCCCTCGCTCCATCTCATTCCTCTACCTCCAATCATGGATTCCTCTCTCCTAACCCTCTCCCTCAATCCCAACAATTCTCTGATGCCTCTCCTCCGCTCAATCATCTCTCAGGTTTTCCTTCTTCTCCTTTCTTACATCGCCACTGCAATTTATTTCACCTTTATTTTTTAGGTGGAGGTGGGGGTGGGGGGTGTTGGGGTTGTGAGGTTGCATCCCCAAGTACAGCCCTAGTTATTGTGCTGCTACCACATGTTTGGGGAATTTTCGGATCTGTTCGCATTTCGTGCCGAATTGGCGTTAACGAGTTAGGCCTCACCAGATATTTGAATTTGGTGCTTGTTTGGAAGTATATATATTTTCTTACATCATCTTAAATTTCTCCATGGGCGAGAAGATGAGTAGGGTAGTGAAACTGGTTGATTGGTTTGTCTGAAATTATGCTTGAGGATGATTTTATTTTTGCACCAGTTCAAACAAATGCTGGTTGCAGTTTGGGTAGCTTTCAGCTCTCTCCCCCATGGTGATGAGTTTTATAAATCAACTTGTAAGAAAATTCTATACAAGTATACTACAACGAGCCTAAGCATTCAGTTTACATTCTCTTTGCTGGCTTTTTAATTTTATGAGTTGGGAATCGTCTAAACAGCTTTTAAATCAAGTTTTTTTTTTTTGGTAATAACTCTACTTTTGTGAATCTTCATCTCTGCGAATTTTATTTTATTTTCTTTGCTTCAGGACCAGTGGCTCATGCTGCATACAATCGAGGTGGATTTGCCAAAGAGGTAGGAAAAAAGACCTATTATTTCTTGTATCTTAATATTACAATTATCTGGTTGTCTACATTAGAAGCATACTTGAAGTATTAGGCCTTAAAAGTTAGACTTTGTTATTTTTCCTGGACACATTCCATTCCCCTGTTTGCCTGCCTCCATGGCATGAAGTAATTAATTGTATGTATGCGTTCCTCTTCAATAGGTGAAAAGAAGGGAGAGGAAAGACCATGGTAAAAGTCCAATTCAACCTCATGATGGCAAAACTTTGCCTAAGGAAGATGTAGCTTCTTCGCAGTTTGGATATTCAGAGTGGCGAGGGAAGCCCTCTGGAGCCTTTGTTTCCACAGGAAACCATGGGAGTGCAGCACCTACCACTTCACAAACAAGCTCTGCGCATTCGACTGGGAAAAGGACGCAGATAGTTAATGGCAACCACTTGTTGAATTTTCATTATGATCCTATCTCTGTTTCCCGTGCACAGTCCTGGGCACCTCCCCCACGAAGACAACAAAAGAGAAAACCTTATAATAAGGACTTGTTTTTTCAAGCAAACTACAAGTTTGTTGTGCTGGATACTGGGAACTATGCAGCTGAGTCCATTGATCCTGATAAAATGTTATGTTGGGAGGACATCATTTGCTTGAAGTACGCCACTCCTTTTCCTGTTCAGTGTCCCATATGTTTGGATAATCCCCTGTGTCCACAAATAACCTCGTGCGGTCATATCTTCTGTTTCCCTTGCATTTTGCAATATTTTTCCTTAGATGAAGATGATCATAAAGGTGAATGCTGGGAAAAGTGCCCGCTATGCTTCACGATGATTTCTTCAAAAGATTTGTACACCATCTACATCGATAATGTTAAGGAGTATCACGTCGGCGATGAAATAGAATTTATTCTATTAACCCGTGAAAAAGATTCATTCAGCTCTGCTGTTAAAAACAATGTGAGCAGCTGTATTGAAATTCAGGATTCCTTCTCTAAGTTCACTTTGACTTCGGATGTAGAACTTTCTGTTAGAGAAGCAATGTCGGATCTAGATAGTTGGATAGCCAGAGCAGACTCTGGCCTTGTTGATGACATTGAGAAACTTCCATTTGTTTGTGCTGCAATGGAACATTTAGAGAGAAGGAAGAAATATTGGAATGAACATCGTAATGCTACTGCAGACAAGACATACTCTGTATCCCCGCCAACTGCAACAATTGCTCCAGCTACGAACAATAATAAGCTGGGTCAGTTAGATAATTCATCTCCAAATAAGCTGGTTGATGAGTTCTGTGCACTTGAAATTAATAAGTCAAACTGTGGATCCCCACCAACTGCGACAATTTCAGCTAAGAGCATCAATCCGGGTCCCTTTGAAAATTCATCTCCAAATAAGCTGGTTGATGAGTTCTGTGCACCTGAAGTTACAGAGTTCAAAGAGTCGTTAGAAGATCATGACCAATCTTCGTCTTCTTTGTTGGACGACAACAATAAATATCTGCAGACACATTCTGATGAAAGCAAGGACAGAAAAGATGGGGATTCATACAATTTTTACCAGGTTATTCATCTTTATTTCCGATTTGTTACCTGGGTGAGGAAAGGAACCTTTCAGTTATGTGTGCATATGGATGAGAAACACAAATTTAACCTATCTTAGTCAGGTTTTTAATGGCATTCCCTCTTACGCATTTTCCATTGCTTTATTTGCATATTATAGGCTGTTGATGGGCAGCATCTCATCCTTCATCCATTTAGTATGAAGTGTCTTCTACACCACTATGGTAGCTATGAAAAGCTTCCTGACAGGTAAAGATAAACTATTCTGTCTCTCTCTGTCACATGCGTACACACGCATGCAAGTAAGTGATATGGATTATATATTTTCAAGGTATAATTCTTTAGTGATTCAAGATTAATAAGCATGCTCATAACATTTGAATTGATTTTAGCTGTGTCTACATTTTTTTATTAAATTTACAGAATGTTATGAGAGAACTATTTATACCAGTAAATTGCACATATCCACCCATTTTGTGCTTTAAGTGAAATTATATGATTTGGGGTTACCATAACTTAGAGACCAGGAAAGATGTAATCTTTTTTTATTGCATATGATATCTTTGCAAGGAATTTGTAGAGAGTCCCATTTCTTTCTGATAATTTATCGTGTACCATTCAATGAAATATTTGTTTATATTTATCACTTGATGATTTAACAAGAGTCGCTATTCTAGACTCTCTGGGAAGATCTTGCAATTGGAGACAGTGACACAATCAGAGGCCATGAGACGGCGCTATCGCTTCCTAAGCCATTTCTCCTTGACAACAACATTTCAGGTGATTTACTAGTAATATATTATCACTTTTTATGTGGCTGGTGAGAAAAGCTCTTATTCATAATCATTTTGGTTTTTCACTGCGTGTCTCCTAGCTGGGGAGCTCAATATCTATGAAAGATCATCTTATGTTGCTTGTATGTGCTTTTTCACAGCTCTGTGAAATAAATCTGCTTGATATATTACCTTCTGGATCCCTTTCGCCGTTTATGGAGGAAATCAAGAATAGAGAAAAACAAAGAAAGAGACTTGCTCGGAAGGTATATCTCGTTCATTCACATTTAATGAAAATTTCAGTTTGCTTGAAACTATTCTCTGTGATGATGCATTGTACTGCATTATCTTTCAGTTTTTTGTTTAGTGTATTATCATATGACAATTTTACTTAAAAAGTTTCCATCTTGTTGGCTTGGGAATTGGGAGGCTGTATATTGAGAAGTAGTTCAGTAAAATTCTCACCTGATCAATTGATCTGTCTCATTTACTTACGACTTCACATGCCATGTTGCATGCTACTCCCCCTGTCCCACACCACCCCCCCATGAAAGGAAATATTACTTTATCTAACAACCTCAAAAGTTACTTTAATTTCAAATTTGCCACTTCTTTTTCGCACACATATCATTACTTTTTTTTTATTACTAAAAATACTACAATACCCTCTGAAGTCAACAAATTTGGTCAAATAGAACAATTTTTTCTTAAACAATGTGGTACATTAAACGGGAAGGGTGGTCCGGGACGGAGGGAGTATTTATTTGAAGAACTAGCACCACCCTTATGAATTTAAATGTTCAACTGAGATAGAGAGAATGTTTATGCAATTATTCACGTAAGAGGTTTGTGCTGCTGTAAACATTGTCAGCATTACGGATGTCTTAGATAAAGCCTGCATCGCTGGTTATGACAGTTTGCTGTATTTTGCTCATCCCTTGAGTTGAGATGTTATATCTACTAGTGATGTATGGCTTTTTTTCATCATGTTGATGCCACATATAATTGATTTAATATTTGAATTTATACTTGTGTAAAGAAATAAGGCTATTTACTTGGTTTTTCTGTGTAAAGGAACTCAAGGACAAAATTAAAGCTGAAGTTGAAGGCAGTCAGTTTGTTCCAGTACCATATTACTCGTACGATACCCCTCCAAACTTTTCCATGGATGATTTTGAAGGTGATACTTTGTTCACTCAAAGATTATATGAGCAAATGGTTTGCTTTAGAATTCACGTCCTGACTATTAAACTAGAAACTTTTAGCATTTGATAAATGGCTTCAAATGCTTTGATTGGTCGCAGGCGTGCTATTAAATCTATAGATTGAGTGGTAAATTATAGATTGTAGTGGACTTGGTAATTTCACCGGATTTCTTCCCCCCTATCCAGTCTTTTTCTGGTGCTTGGTAGTAATTGTAGTTTGTCAAATGAGTGGTCATAGCATCTTCATTTAGAACCTTATCACTTTGTTGATTTCATTTACTAGATTTTGGAGCAATTCACTTGACTTCTTGCTCACTGAGGAGTGAGGAATACCTTGTTTGTCTCCATGTTTTGCTGATATAATCATGATCTCATGGCTGTTGTTTGCCTACTTTTAGCTTTGGGAAGTCCTGCTGTTACATCATCTGGTTCTTCCACCACCATTGGGGAAAGGCTATCATTTTCAAGTGTTGCAAGGCTTGGTTTTGCTGCTGCACATGATTCTCCTGCTCTGAAGATGGAAGAAATCCAAACTGCCTCGAAGTCTGATTCGTCTCACGACTCTTCTAGTGCAATAGGTATGTTAGGGAGGTATTGTTATGACTTATGAGACATAATATTAATGTGTAACAATTTGGTGATGGTGGTTATAATATCCTTTGAGGGGGCATATTGTTTTAGTTTCAGTGAGTTATTGATTCATGCAGGATGGAAAAACAACGGTAGCTCATTTGCGAATGTAACATCAAGAGCAAAGCACGTGGAAGTAGTCCCAGATATGGGTACGAGGGCGAACGAAGGCGGGAAGAAGGGAAAGAAGCAAAGCCGAGTGCTCCTGTCCACAGCGGGTGGACGTCGCTATTGAAGAAGCTTGATCGCTTTTGTTGCTTGTGTATGTCCATCTCTCTGAAAACGTAGTTTTTCTCGACCTAGATAAGACTCCAGTGTCTAGTTATGCATTGTCGCTATGATGATAATAATAATAATTAGCATGCATCTTGTTACTTGAAGCTCATTTGTTGGAGTAATTTGAATAATCCCCCGCGCGCTATTATTGTTTCAGTTGAATAATTTCTCCAACAAACCCACATTCTTTTTTAACAATAATAGTATGTTCCAATATCTAAAAGATAAAAAGATGAATAATAACATTTCATCCTCTACATTCGTGGTGATTTTAACCTCCTTTATAATTTCATGCTGTTGAAGTACTTTTTAAGGAGATTTTTCTTTAAGATTAGTTTAATTTGATATTTTTATACTCACTCCGTTGCTAAGAGTCCCATTTGCTTTTGGGCACGTGGATTAAGAAGTATTATTATTTAATGTGTAGTGGGTAGTTGTATTAGTGGGTGTAGATCCCATGTTTTAATTTATTAGTGGGTGTGGGTGGGTCTCATATGTCCAAAAAAAGAAATGAGATCCTTTGGGTGAGACAACTAAAATGGTAAAATTAGACTCTTATCTAAAGACGGAGGTAATATAATACTCCCTCCGTCCCGCCCAAACGTCACCTGTTGTTTTTTGCGCGTAGATTAAGGAGTATTATTATTTTATGTGTAGTGGATAGTTGTATTAGCAGTGAGTGGTGGGCCACATGTGGTACCTTTTTATTAAAAGTAGAAAATTGTGACATTTGGATAAGACGTCCAATATAGTAAAATGGTGACCTTTCGTGGGACGGATGGAGTAATAATAAACTTAAGAGTCAATTTTTTGACAAATTTCATTTCATTAATTTTTTTGGAGTGGTTTTATATGTTTAAATAATAAATAAAGTATAAAATATGTCGTGGGTGAGAAAATAAAAATTAAAATTCTATTTTGAGATTTTAAAGATTTTATTGGCAAATAAATAAGAAAAGTTGAAATAAGATGATATTTAACTTTTTTTTCTTAAATGAGTAATCTTTTGTGATAAACAAATGAAGAAGCAAGCGTAGGACAAAGAATAGAGCATTACTCTCTACATCCTATATATTTTCCATTTTCTTCAATCTAATATTGTATGCACAGTCTAAATTAAGGAAATGATACTCAGTATCACAACTCACAAGCACACTTTATTTGGAGTTTTAGTTAGAGAGCTTGTGTTGAAATTCACTATCCTCATATTTAAAAAGGAGTGTCCAGATTTTTTTATAATTTTTCTTTTTTGTCCATTTTTAATATAATTTTTAAGAATGCCCAAATGGATAAAAATGACCTTGACTCGATTGTAATTTTTTATTCTTAAAAATTCCCTTAAAATTTGGGTACTCAAGAATTTTCCACAAGTCTGCAGGGCACTATCATGTAAGGCAAAAACTCCTGCGCGCTCGGGACACGGAGCCCTCCCCCTTCAATTCTATTTGTGCGTCCGGATGCACATGAGTCTCCCTCATCATATAATGCCACTTTTTAAAAAGCCCTCCCTCTTCAATTCTATTTGTGCGTCCGGATGCACATGAGTCTCCCTCATCACATGATGCCACTTTTTAAAAAGCCAAGAACACGGAGGGATGTATTTTAAAAAGGC
This sequence comes from Pogostemon cablin, assembly GCA_023678885.1. Lineage (NCBI taxonomy): Eukaryota > Viridiplantae > Streptophyta > Magnoliopsida > Lamiales > Lamiaceae > Pogostemon > Pogostemon cablin. The sequence continues at coordinate 16,048,057 of CM042963.1, read as the reverse complement.
AAAAGCCCGGGAACATGAGGGATGTATTGCTAGAGGTTTACAAAGGACACAAAAATTGGAAAGGGTCATCCGGAGCACAAGAGCCTTACTCGTTTAAAACTTTGGGATGTAGATATCTGCTTTAAGTCTTCAAACAAAACTAAGGCGATAAAAGAAAAAGAATGATGCCTGAAAAAAATTTACCGTTGTTCTTTGATTTCTTTCTACTCCATATTATTGTTTGTGGGAGACACCAATTTATTAATTTTCAAATAAATAAAAGCTCTCTCACTTATCAGTAAATAAAACTGCAAATATTTGGCGAACGAGACATAGCATAAACTTAAAAGTCATTAATTTATACGATCAAAGCAATCAAGATATACAGCTAGCTATAATTCCATCATAACAGTGATTATCATAAAAACAAAAGGGAAATTTGATCAATTAATTCCAAACAAGTAAAACAAAAACAAAAATGAAGAAAGCATTTTCACTTGCTAACAAGATTATCTGGAACAACCTTGAGAAGCTTCCGCTGCTTCGACTTGGAAATCTTCTTCAGCGTCTTCGGATTCGTGATCTTCTGGAGCTTCGTCCCTGACCGGAGAACGTTCTCCTGCTTCTTCTTCTCCCTCTCCTCCCGCTTCCTCCGCTTCTCCTGCTTGTTCTGCCGAATCTCCTCCTTCAGTTCATTCATCCTCTCCCGGTACGCCTTCTTTATCTCCTTCTCCTTCGCCCGCTGCTCCGCCGTCGACCGATTCTTTTTCACCTGAACCGCCGACGCCCGATGCGTCCGGACCTCCTTCCACTTCCTTCCCGACACTCTTCCAGCAATTACGCCGCTGTACGGTTTGTTCGGTTCGGTGGACGACTCGACGGCGTGGCGTTTCACCGGAGGTTGTTGTTGTTGATCTTCAGCGTCGATTTCCATGGAGGGGCTGAAGATCTGCAACTTTTCGGCTTCCTGCTCGGCTCTCTTGCGCTTCAAGGTTTTCCCGCCGAACCCCTCATCCAGCCGGCGGAAATCGATCGTACAAGCCATGGTTGATGATCGCGAGAGAGAGGGTGAGGCTGGAGGTCTTTCGTGATATAGTAAACCCAAATTCTAGGGTTAATAGAATTCTTAATGGGCCACCATATTAGATATGGGCTTAAAGGCCCAATATCTTTTCAGGCCTTAGAATTTACCAAGAGTTGATGGGCCGTTGAAGTGAATCATCAAGCAATTTTGGTTGTACACGTCATCATCTGTACTCTTTACTTTTAAGAGGAAATGGCTTAATCTTGTTTTGTTATGTCCCAGGATACATCCACTCTTTCTATTTTGATTAGTACAAAAATACTTCATATCCTAAAAATAAAAATAATATACAATATCAATAATCTTACAATATTAAAATGGGAGCGATTATTTACACCCCGTATTTAATAAACAAACACTATTAATTTATTAATTTAAAATATGTTTATGTGATAAGACGTAAATACCCTTATATAAATAATAAAATATGATTAGTTATGACAAATTGTTATAGAGACCCCAATTAAATTTTTAAATACACCCCAAGTATATTACTAAATGAACCCCATTGTTACAATCAATAAATCATGATCAATTTTAAAGCGTATGAATTATGCGTATCATAGAACAAATAAAAATAATGAAATTTGAGAATTATGATCATTCGAAACAAACAATACTCGTGAAGAAGAAAAATAATCATTACCACAAAATGATATTTATTAAACTATCTGAATTAAACTATCACATGATACAATTATGAGTGATGTTTATACTATATTCGACATTTTAGTTGTTACAAAACTTCAAAATTCTTCCTTCTCCAAGCTGCATTAATCAGATATGTATATACAATTAAATTATGCACAGAGATTCACATGAAGGAATGCAACTTCAGAGAGAGAACTATCTGAAACTTCCTTCTCCGAAGCAGGACAGCTGCTAGGCATACTCATCGTAACTTGGGCCGTTAGAGACGGCAGAGACGTTATCGTTATTTCATGTGATTTGTACGGTATTTCTGATCTGCTTTTGAAGAATGCTCTGCATAGAATCCAATCTTCTCATGTGTGATTAAACAAAGCCTTCTGTTCGAGTGGTGTGATCGAACAGAACAAAACTATTCGTACACTCCGAGCGAACGGTTTGTTCTGCTCGACAGGAGTAATCGAAACGAACTTGATCCCTAAATCATGCTACTAAATCATTCTAATTCATCCTGATTTCAACGCACGATGAAAAAATACACCAATATTGCTCAATAGAAACACAACATGCTAAAATTACACAATTTAGAATCAAACTAAATTAGATGAGCAATCAATCAACCAATTCCCAAGAGTGGACTTCGGGATTTAATGAAACATTCGCATGCACAGCATCCAAAAGACTTGATTTTGAGGAATTCGAAGAACAGGGCATCTCGTTGAAATTCGAAGTCTCACTCAAAGTGGCATGAAAAGGCGAATGATTTGTGGGAAAGGGAGCTCGAACTTTCACAAAGTTGCAAGAAGAGGAGATGGTGTTGTAATAAAAATATGAGGCATGGGAGCGGTGGTGGTTTCTGTTAATGGAGGCGAAGATTCCAAAGCCAAAAGTACAGAGAAGGAGGAGACAGAAGAGAATAAGAAAAGGAAAATCTTTCATGGAACGAGGGCTGTAATTGTAAGAGATTGAAGATACTGTGTTTATCAAATTCTAAGTAATGTTGGATGGATTCAAGGGTTCATTTATAAAAATTATATTATATATTTAATTATAATTAAAAGGGTAAAATAGTCATGAATGGGTATGTTTAGTGATTGATGTTTGTTTATTGTAATTTTAGTGGGGTGTATTAAGTAATTGGGGTTCAACTAGTAGATCCGGGGTGCAAATAGTCGTCCCCTATTGAAATATTGAAATATTACAAAAATATCACCTTCTTTCTACACACAATCTAGTCAAAGTTAACTGTGTCGTACATTACATTCTATTCAATCACCCAAAACATCCCTACTCTTTTATATCACTACAACAAAAAATTATTTTTTTTTAAATTTCGTGCCAGCAAATACATGAATGTATTATTGGGACGGAAGAGTATAATTTAACCGTTTTCATTTTGCATCCAACTTCTATGAAAATGAATGAGATTTTAGAGCGTTTTCAATTATGGCTTTATCACACTCGTATCATTGCAAATATTCCAGCACCATCAGAGGGAGCTCTTCGTCGGCCGAGGGTGTGTCAGTTTATTTTTATCTATTGTAATAAGAAGGCCAATCTTATAGTCGGGAATTAGTTATTTAATAAGTTTTATAGTATTGTTCAAGTTTAGTAATTTAAAATTCTGGGGTTTCTATTTGCTTCTTTACTCCGTCTATATGATTGATATGTTTTGTAATTGGTTATCCGTTTGATGTCATCGATCATGGAAATAACCTGTTGGAAATTAAATTCATATGTTCATAAACTTTAACCCTATTATGATTAAATGAGATAATATCGTAGAGCGGAAGCATACTTGATCAATTGGTCCTCTAGGCGGAACACAAACTCGGAGATCAATGGTTTAATGGCCTTCCTCAACTAAGTCTCCTTATTCCTTATGGGAACCGTAGTAATCCCTCCCGATGGGGAGAAGGGAAGACCATGTGCGGCTTAGTATGTTGGGGACCATAACCTGAGAACCTTTATATACTACTTGACTAGACCACCAATAATCACCTAGTCACGTAGTATTGGGTATCTACTCAATTGGCCCATATTATTATTATTATAGCTCATGGACTTATCAACTTAATTGGATCACTTAATTAAGTACATAAAATAATTAAATAGCTAATATAATTGTATAATAATATATTGCCCACAATTAGATTATATAGGAAATTAAAATTTTCTTAACAATCTTCCACTTGGGCTATATATATTTTCCGAAGTAATTATACGAAGAGTCTTTAGTTGCACAACTTTATGCTATTCCTCTTCAGGCTATACTTAACAATCTGGTCCATCTCATATACTAATATGAAACTACCGTGACATTCACCATATTACAAATCGTGGTTAAACCCCGACAATCACCATATCAATATACTCAATGACATATATCAAATATGGTGAGTAGCATGGAAATTACATGTAAAATATGATCAACATCATGTCTATTTCCAACTGATCCTACTTTAATCTTTAGTGAGATCAATTCATAATGTAAAATGTTACAAAATAAAAATTAACTTTAATGAATTCACAATGAATTCAAAACCATCAACTTTATTCTGCAGAAAATCGAATTATTCAAATCAAAGTGTCTTAAAAAATTTAAAGAGCAATAAATATAGACTCCCACTAAACCAATGTATTCTAAAACCATATAATACCCAAATGAGTAGCTAGCTCAAATACAGGGCATTGAATACATAAGTGGCGAATTCTCATTTGGAGTCTATCACAATAAGCTCTACTAAAATTTTATCTACACAAAACACTTTATTTAACAACCAAGAATTCTAAGTCAATATGCTTGACTTATAGTACTCTTTTTGTTAATACTTTATTGCGAACTAACTGTCACAATAAACTTTATGTGACAAAACTTCGCAACCTTTATTTCATGTTTGAATGCCCCTTAGTATGCTACTGATTCTGTTATCATGGTTAATGAGCTAAAGTATTTGCTTAATACTTTTACTTGAATAGCTCTCTAGACCAACAGAAGATATAGCCTGAAGTGGAACTTATACTGTATTGACATCCAACAAACTCAAAATCAGACTACTTTATGATCTCCTACTAATTTGATCTCTTATGTGCAAGCATGTTATCCTTAATTCTCTGTAAATACCTTATAAAGATCCATGCTAGAGTTACTTAAATGTCTACTTAATATACCAACAACAGAAGCCAAATTAGGTCTTGTGCAGACCTCATCATAAAACAACTTCCAACAATCAAAACATATATAATATTTCTACATTTCTTAAATCTTTAGTTTAACTTTAATCTTCTCTCACTGAATCACATAATCATCTACATTTGTCTCAAAACCAAGTAAGACAATTACATTATGATGATAGTTGTGATTCCTCTACAGGAAAGCTTTCTTGAATGTATAGATAGATTTCCTTTAGTTCTTAAAAATCATTGAGATCATTTCAATGTTACCATCAAAGAACAATTACTTTACATCCATCTAATTTTAATTCAATATCTAAATGTGCTATTAATGTCACGATTATCTTAAAAGAATCTTTCTCAATGACCGGATAGAAAGTCCCTTAAAACAATGCATTCCTTCCCTTTTGAGTATAATCATTTAACAAGATGCGAACCTGATCATCTTGTATTGATTTAAACTCATAATTTATAGCATTAACCCACTTTCGAGTATTTGGACCTTACATGGCTTGATAAATATTGTTTAAATGTTCTACCATTAATTTCATAGTATCCTCATTATTTAAGAGAAAAACTACATAATCATCCGAATTGTCTTTCTCTCTACTCTAGTGGTTTACTTAGTGACATTAATTCTTGAGGTTGTTGAATTTGTTATTCCTTAAATATTATTGACATTGTTATATCGTTATTCTGGATTTGCATCATTCTTAAAAGCATAAGTGGGAGTCGAAATAGACTCCTCCTTAAAGACAATGTCTCTAATATTATTCTTCCCCCCAAATCAACATCCTCAAAGAATACCATATTACCCATCTCAAATATCATCCGATTAATTGGATTATAAATTTTTATCTTTATTCATAACGAATAAAGTAGCTTGTGTTTATTTGAGTCCAATTTTTTTTAGTAGATCCCAATGATCTAGCCTTAGTTTGACATCACCATATGTGAAACTCAAAGAGTCTAACAACTACTTTGGTTAGAACTTTATTGAGACCATAAGTTGCAATCTTTAGTATTTCTCCAATTAGTAATCATATGTTGTGGAGTACTATTTTTGTCTTTTAACTACACCACAATATTATTCATGCTAAGTAATCTTAATATGGTGTATTATATAACAATTCCACACAAGCCTTTAGGAGTAAACAAAATATTGTACTTTAGTTGTCTTTAGCAGCTTTCTTAATGGGTTTTCTTGTATTGCCCTTATACTTTATTGAGACCAAAATTTCTTGAAGCCTACTAGTCTTATCTTTATTGTTGAAGTTATCATCATGTATGATTTTGTTGTTGATATAGGTTAAACTTAATTAGCAGGCTTCTTAATTGTACAGAGAATTATTGCAAAATAATTTATCATGCTCGCATTAAACTTTAATCTTTCAAAATTTAAATAACTTAAAATCATCTCAAGGAATCAAGCACATCATTAGTATCAAGTCCAATGACAACAATACCAACTTGTAAGTGACACTCTATGTAATAGTCAAATATTGACAATGAAACTGTCAAGCAATAGCCTTCCTTTGGGCCGACTTATTACTCACATGTTAAACAAATAGTTGTCACGTATTCACTACCACAGGTGCTTGTGTATTTCGGGCCAAATATTAATCTACCTTTGGGCTGATCAATACCCGCATGAAGATACACTTGCACAACATTATTAATTGGGGACCCATCACAATACACCTTGTGCAACATTAACCTCGTCTATGGACAAAAATTAACTACAGCTGTAATCTTGGTGTAATAATCAAGTATTGATAATAAGTTCTGTCAAACAAAAGTCTATCTATGGACCGACAAATGTTCATATGAACAATTTAAATAATTATCACATACTTATTATCACATGTGTATTATTATTCTGTCAAACTGTGCCTACCTATGGGCCGAACACAGAACACATAAATAATTCCACACTCATCTTTATAATTTTAATAAAGTCGCACTTCACACACAGAGGCTGCTATGACAATATGATACTTTGATTGAGTAGATTGAAAAATTACTTGACCAATTAAAAAAATATTTTATAATAAATATTTATGTTTAATTGAACGACATTAAAAAATATCTCCCCAAATTTAATTTAATTAAATTCCACAATCTAAGTAGGAATTTAGGATGATTCACACAAATTTGAAATTAATGAAAGATTTCTTAACTTAATTAAGAATTTCAATATCCTATTAAATTAAATAAGGCAATTCTTTATCTATAAAAGAAAATAATAAAAATTCATCCACACACGTAAAATAATAATTAAAGTATTCACTAAAATGGCAATCCACTAATTACCATTAAACAAAATTTATTAACCAAGCATAATCCAAATGATTACACTAATGCTTAGCAATCAATTATTTCAATATGCCTGTAATCATCCATCGCCATAACAACTTAATATCATGGTCTTATTCAATTCAATATTATTTCTTTATCATAATATGAAATAATAGTATACACGTCACCTGTGGTTGATTAATTATACTATCAAATTGCCACACAATACTTAAACGAAAAATTACTCATTCATGGCCACTACACAAAACGGTATTCACAATACCAAGTAATAACTAAAAGATTTAAGTCAATCTTATATATATTCCCAAATTTCACATCCCATTAATAAGCTAACTTAATTAGATAACCAATATTATCACAACTCAAAACTAATTTGGCATGACTTAAGAATTACCAAATTAATATCAAATTAATAATGATCCCTTAATCATAAATAATTTCAATCAGTCTATCAATACAACTATGGTATTATCACTAAAAGACCTTATGGAGATTTAATAAAATTGGATCGGGAACTGAAGCATAGTACATAATTTGAATGCATTAAATAGTCACTTGTCAAAAGATTGAATTATAATTTACAACTTTGACCAATTAATTCGGATTTGCAATTCAATTAAAAATTTGTGTACGGGTTAAACAACTGAAATAAAGTGACGCAGCCATAATTCATCAGCTTTAAAATTATATAAATACCATAATTATTTTAGCATTTCGATACCCAAAAATTGAAATTATACACTCTGCATCATCCAATGCGCATAAATAATTAAAGTTGATCTAATACATTAATGAAATTTCTCAATTGACATATATACAGAGAAAATATCAATTTTGGTCATATATCTTTTACCAAATCCAATTTTAGTCCTATAACTTTTGATATTTTCAATTTTAGTCCTTTTAGTTTCAATTTTGGTCCTGTAACTTTTAAAATTTCAATTTTAGTCCTATAAGTTTCAAATTTAGTCCTATATCTTTTGGAATTATCAAAATTAGTCCTATATCTTTTGAAATATGATATAATTTATAATAGGACTAATTTTGATAATTAAGAAAGATATAGGACTAATTTTGAAACTAATAGGACTAAAATTGAAATTTTAAAAGATATACGACCAAAATTGAAACTAAAATGACTAAAATTGAAAATCCTAAAAGTTACAGGGCTAAAATTGGATTTGGTAAAAGATACGGGACCAAAATTGATATTTTCTCCATATATACATGATAACAATCCTTTAAAGAATTCTTGTGCACACATTAGTGGAGGAATAATTAAGTCCCCAACCAAATAGTGATGATTAAAAATAGTTCAGAAATCTTCCCATGTGCATTAACCGCATAGTGCCTCAAATTGTATTCAACAACAATTAATCTCGATACTGGTGGAACAACAAGCATTTAATGTCAATTAACTAGTATATCATGAAGCTTTATAACATAAACTTTATGGGGAAGAATAAATATGCCGAAATTAATCATACATAAACATATGATCACTAAATGGCGTACTGTGACCCTCTTGATGGTGAAAAAATAATTTCCACGAATGAATTCAAATCACATATCCTTAACCGAAATTAAAATTCATTAACCATTAAGAAATTTTAATTTCATATTCAAAATTGTGATTCATGAAAAAATATTCAAACACAATATTGGATCTAAACAATATTTCTTCAAATCTCAGAGAATCATAAATAGGGTGGCTCTGATATCACTTGTTGGAAATTAAATCCATATGTTCATAAACTTTAACCCTATTATGATTAAATGAGATAATATCGTAGAGCGGAAGAGTACCTGATCCATTGAGTCCTCTAGGCGGAACACGAACTCGGAGATTAATGGTTTAATAGACTTCCTCAACTAAGCCTCCTTATTCCTTATGGAACAGTAGTAATCCCTCCCGAAGGGGAGAAGGGAAGACCATGTGCGGCTTAGTGTATTGGGAACCATAACCTTGGAGCCTTTATATACTACTTGACTAAACCACTCATAATCACCTAGTCACGTAGTATTGGGTATCTACTCAATTGGTCATATCATTATTGTCATAGCCCATTGACTTATCAACATAATTGGATCACATAATTAAGTCCATAAAATAATTAAATACTACAATTAGATTATATAGGAAATTGAAAATTTCCTAACATAACCATCTTTGTGTTTTATCAATAAAAACTGCTTTTAATTAATTCAGTTTTTATTTTTTTTGGGAGTATCTTAAAATTTTGTTTATTAGGGGCCAAGAAGATTGTGCCTAGAGGCTGCCGAGCAATGGTTGGTGAGGTTGCTGGTGAAAAGCCAATTTTAAAAGCAGGGAATGCACATTACCAGTTCAGAGTGAAGAGTAACTCTGTAAGTCATGGCCCAAGGTTTGTGGTGTTGCCGTGGAGCATTTTAACCATCAACTCATTTGTACCATTTGTACCTGGACAAAAGGTTGCTCTAATTGCGAACGGTCGGCTCAGGGGTCAAGCTGCCGCTACAGCTGCTAAATCAGATAGGGTTTAGACTGTTGTTTGTGATTGAATCATTTTAAGTTTATTATAATCTCATTTCAATACAAGACAAAGTTTTCCTCCATGGTTGTAACAACCGAAATGTTTTTAAGGATGGTTCAGTTTGTGTGTGGTTCAACAGAAAATGCTTTTTCTTCCTCCACGGTTGTATCAATAGAAAATGGTTCAATTTTGTTCTGGGCTCTGATTAAGCGTTCTGCAGTTGTGTGTAGAGATTTTGTGTGTGGTTTTCACAAGAGGAAGAAGAAGGAGACAAACTGAGCTGCACCAAAAGGTTAACTTATGATTATAATTAAATTGCTTTGATTATTATGTACTCTTATATTAGCATTTGTTAATGTGAATTTTGGAGAAATCTCTTGGCCGACTGCTACACAAGCATTTGCTGAATATATTAATAATCGTAGTGTCATTCTGATAATGTGAATATCCTTGTATTTACATATGAGGATAAGTAAATCAACTTTTCTCACAAAATCATTTCAAGATGAGCAAGCACGCAATATTGATCATTCCAAACGGACTATTCGCCTTATTGATATTGGGCTTCTGTGATCTTGCTTTGATATGGTCATAAACATTTCATAGATTTTATTCCAATTTATAGATTTTGAAGCTATAGTGGTATACTTGTTAACAGATTTTCTACTGACAGTTTCTTCAGCCTTTAAAGGAAGCAGTCATAGTGAATGAATGGATTTAAATGTAATATTTCAAATATAAATAGTATTTAAGAGTTAAGTTCATCCTCAAAAGTTTGTACCTTTGTAACCTATAAGTCTATTTGTCCTTCTGCTATGTTTTTTAATTAGGTTATGCTGTAATTGCATAGGACCTCACAGAAGGCATTTACATAAATTTTAGTAATTATTTATTAATTAACACAAAATTAAAATACGTTGTATCATTATTTTCTTGTGCTTAACTGCTCTGAGGCATAGGTTTGGCTGGAGTACGGACTCTAGCTAAACTTTCTTCCATACATTATTTTATAGCATATCAAAGTGCCCACTAATTAATAAAAAGAGAGAATGATATTAAACCTAAATAAAAAAGTACAAATCTTAGTTTTTAGATTAAGATTTTCTTATATTTCTTTCATGTTATTTATATATGCAGTCACTGATACAGGAAATTTTATACACAAACTGTATGGAATATTTCATGTGATTTTATAGTATCTCCTTCCTCTTTCCACTCTCTTTGGTTTGTTTTTTTTTTTTTTTTTTAATTTTACTGTGGGGTAAAATGTCAAGCATTTGTTGTGCATGCTATTCTGGTTCAATCCTCAGTAGGAGCGAACATCATAGCTATGGTGGGGCTTCATTGTTTCACTATGATGGCCTTAAATCAGCTGAAATCATGCAACTGAGCTTGCCTAGCTTTCATCATAAGAAATTTGTTACTGCTTTAAGTACGTTTGAATGTGATCATGCATCTTTCTAGTTCTTATTACAACATTTGCTCATAAAAGAAGGCAACAATCAATAATGGATTTTTGCAGGATCAAGAAATGGAAGAGTTAAGGCCATGGGTGGTCCAACAGTTTCCTCTCCAAAGCGAGAAAGGAATCCCAAGAAACGGGTCGTGGTAACTGGGATGGGTCTTGTTTCGGTTTTAGGTAGTGATATCGATACATAATACGACAATTTGTTGGATGGAGCGAGTGGAATCACTCCAATCCACAAATTTGATGCTTCAGAGTACCTGTTAGGTTTGGTGGACAGGTCCGGAATTTCTCCTCGACGGATATATCGATGGAAAAACCGACCGTCGTCTTGACGACTGTTGGAGATATTGCTTGGTCGCTGGCAAGAAAGCCCTGGACGATGCTAACCTTGGGAAACAAGCTCTTCACACTGTGAGTTATATTAACATGTGTACATTAAATGACTAGAAAAATCAGAATTTCGAGAATCTATTTATGTTGTTTGGCAGATGGATAAGTCAAGAATGGGGGTGCTGGTGGGATCTGCAGTAGGAGGCGTGTCTACATTCAACAATGCAGCTGCAACCTTTTTTGAAAAGGGATACAAAAAGATAACTCCATTTTTCTTTCCTTACACAATGGTCAACATGGGGTCTGCATTATTGGCCATAGATACTGGCTTCAAGGGGCCTAATTATGCCGTTTCAACAGCTTGTGCTACTTCAAATCACTGCTTTTATGCAGCAGCTAATCATATTAGACTAGGCGACGCAGATGTTATGATAGCTGGTGGTTCAGAGGCTGCCATCATACCACTCATTCTTGCGGGTTTCATTTCATTGGGAGCTTTGTCTCAAAGAAATGACGAACCACAGAAGGCTTCAAGGCCATGGGACAAAAGTCGGGATGGTTTTGTCGTGGGTGAAGGTGCTGGTGTCCTGGTAAAATTCTTGATCCGTATATAGCTCAAAACGTTCACTGAATTTTTTGATAAATGAGTGACAATGAGGTTTTAACTTGAACTTTCTGTCAGAATAGTGTTGTGATAAAAACTCAGGCTTTTTGAGATGTGTACCATATTTATTCATTTATTTCAGATCATGGAAAGCTTGGAGCATGCAATGAAAAGAGGGGTCAAGATTTATGGTGAATACTTGGGAGGTGCTGTCACCTCCGACGCTCATCATATAACCCGTCCTCATCCCAATGGAGATGCCGTCGCGTGGTGCATAAACAAGAGTCTGGAAAACGCAGGGGTGGCCCCTGAAGAGGTTAATTACATTAATGCTCAGGCAACATCAACTCCTCTTGGAGATTTGGCAGAGGTTAAGGCCATCAAGAAATTGTTCAAAAGTACATCCGAGCTGGAGATGAATGCCACTAAGGTAAGAACAGCAAACAATTTGATCTGTATAAGAATGTTGTTCACAACTTGTTTTCTTGGTTCAGTCGATGATCGGGCATGCAGGCGGAGCTGCTGGCGCTTTGGAAGCAATAGCAACCATTATTACCTATGTTTGGATGAGCCGGATTAATATTAGCAGAGAACAGGGTTATCTGAACGACAACATGGAGGAGAAGCCGATTCGTGTTTCTCAAATCACTGCCTAACTCTAGGCATCTATTCGCGAGATCAACCGTTTGGAAGCAGGTACCATGTTTAATAATGTTGCTAACTTACATATCTTTTTTGGCATTACTGGTAGGCCTTCCAAAGCTCCTCCATTATCACAGTAAGGTGGTATCCACCCCTCCCAGGATGGATAAAAATCAACGCTCCTCTGCCCCTGGCATGATCTCCGGTGGTGGCATCTATCGGAACCATAGGGGCTATGCTCTTGGCTGTTTAGCAGACTTTGCCTTTGAGGTGTAGCTGGCTACGACTCTCATTGCTATTGAAACTGCTGTTAACAACCTGTGGCTGGAGACGGATTCGACCTACGTCCTTTACACTCTCCAAACCGAGTATCTGAAGCTTCCTTGGAGGCTGGTTTCGAAATGGCACTATGTGAAAGACATGCTGGACAATATCAATTCCAGGGTTTGTATAAGGACATGCAGATTATTAATGCTTCCATTAACCATAGTTGTTAAAGGCGAGAGTCGCACCCAGGCGCAAAGGCCTTGTTGGAGCATGAGGCGCAAGGCGCGCGCCTGAGGTACAAAATACTGTACACCATATATACATTAATATATCCAACTTTACATATAATTACCCAACTAAATAAAGATCAAAATCACAAAATATCAATTAATCACACATAATAACTCATAAATAACAATAATGACAAATTTAAAACTTTATAGCTTTATACTTGTGTAGTGTACTAAACTGAAATTTAAACAAAAATAAGTAAAAAACACACACAAACTCTAAAAATTCTTGCAAAGTTGACCAATAAATAATTATTAATAATTAATTAATTAATATTGATGTATAATAAATAATTTTACATGAAAATTTGAAACTTTATAGCTTTATTGAAGTCTAAACATCATAAGTTCATAACTAATATTGAAATTTCATGAATAAAATATGTAAGTTTTAGCCAAAAATCTCATATCAAACTTCTTATAAGGTTTTATTCAAAAAAAAATTACTGATTTTTATTTTTTAAAGTTAGAAATGAAAATCAGAACTGAAAAAAAAAAGAGAAATAACAGGAAAAAAAAAGAAGGCGGCGATGGCGGCAGAGAAAAGGTTGGGAGCTCTCTCTCTCAGAACTCTAACTTTTGAATTCCAAATTTGAAATGAAATGAAGTACCAAACACCAAAACCTAACTATTATATATAAATAAAAGTGTCATTTAACTTATAAAGTTGTGTTTTTAAAGTAACAACTTTAAGAAAAATCTCATTAGAAGCTTGTTGTACCAGAGGCACGCCTAGGCGCGCCTTTTTCCTCTCACAAAAGGCGCATAAAGGAGCATAAGGCGAGGGTTTTTTTAACATTGGCCAAACCCCCCCCCCCCCCCAAAAAACCTCGAAACCCAGGAGTTTTGGGCAGCGCCTCGCCTGAGGCGAGCCTTTAACAACTATGCCATTAACTTTGGCAGTTTTTGTTTGCAACCTTTTTAGAAAGGTATTTTTATCCTCTTTTTTGTGGATTTTTTTTTTTCTTTTCATATAGAGGTTTTAATGTGGTCCTTTTGGGATTTGCCTTGGGTCTACTTGGTCGATTGTCTTAGCCCTTCTTTTCCGGTGTGTATTTGACTCATTTCGTGACATGTGGTTTTTTTCCCATCTATTTCATTTTACGCCACTTTTCACCTTTTTTTCTTTTTCTAAATAAAGTTTTTAGCTATTTAGATAAAACCATTAAATAGAAAATTTAATAAGCTTTAAGAATAAAGAATAAGTAGAGTAACTCTATATATTCTAAAGAGTAGTTTCTCTCAATATTTTAAAAGTAACTCCTTTTGAAAGGATACATCATACATTCAATTGCACACTAACACCTCTCAATAACAATTGTGTAGTGATTAATATTCTAAATTGATTGATTTGAATGAACTAACAATAAGATTTTAAAAAAAGAATTTGTATATTTATTTCATCTTATAAACTATTTATATTTTCCTTAGTTGTTTATCTTTAACTCATAAAAGAAATGTAGGAGTACTTTATTAAACAATCTTACAGTGCATTTTAATTTTAAATTTAAAATTGTGTGTATAATAGATATCGCTAAATAGTGCTTTAAGTCGTACACAATCATTTCCTCCCTTAAAACTAAACTAATACATGGGTAGGTATAAATGCTAAATGTCGCTTCCAATCGTACACAAGCATTTCCTCCCCTTACAAAAAAGTTAAATGGTCTTGCTTTAGAGAAACTAGTGTATTGAAAATGCCTTGTATTTGTATAATGTTGTTTAGGATGTAAATGAGCATAATCGAGGTTCGGTCTGTTTGAGTCTTGTTTGTTAAGAAATAATAAAGCTCGATCTTGACTCTGAGCTCATCGCGAAAAAATTACCGAACTCGAGTTCGAATAGGGGTTGTTTGTCAAGGTCGTTTATGTTCACAAAAGTGTATGAACGCGTTTAATAACATGTTCATAAACACTTTTTCATGAACACATAAATATTTTCGTTCATGAACACATAATATTTTTCATAAATATTAAATAATCAAACAAGTCAATAATAAATAGCAATAAAATTTTAAATGATATACTCCGTATTTAAATCTTTAAATAATCACTTAAATTATTATCGCAATTATGTGTATTGATATAAAATATTTAATTATGAATAATAATAAATTAATAAAATATTAATCGAGTTCTTAATGAGTTTATTTACGAACATGTTAACTAGTAAACGAGCATAATCACGAGCTTCTAATAAAAGAGCTATGCAATAATCAAAATCCGTTTGTTTATAAAATAAACTTAAAAATGATTCTCGTAGCGTTCATTTGACTAATCAAACACATGTTAACGAACTCTTATCAAGTCGAATCACGAGTTGTTTATCAAATGTTTTGTTCACCTACACCCTCTAATAATATTTTTGGACATCTTTGCCCTATTCATCATTAATGATAATATAAATGTGATGTCTTTTCATTTTATATAGGAGTAATTCATTTCATTATTTAATTTAAATTTTACTAAATATTCCAATCTCTTCATTTTCATTCCATCATTAAACTTATGCACCTTTATATTAATATTAATTAATGTAGAATGAGGAGTGCAGTTAAGCGGAGAAAGTGTGTTTAACCCGATTTGATGACATTAAGAAATGATTGCAAGTCATCAAGAAAATTAGATGATAAAAATTTGTTGGGTGATGGTTTTGACAAAATTAATTGTAAGAATGCTAGGGAAAAGGAATTGTTAATTGCAGTGTTACTGATGGTAACATGAGGACAACTAAAAACGATTGTTGAGAGTTGATTTAAAAAACCTTGATAAAGAAATGGGTTTGCTATGTTTTAGGTGAAAGAGAATTTTCATGATTTGGGTTGAGAGTATTTTTATTTTAAATAATATCCAATTACAGTGGACAAATAAAAAATAAAAGTGTGTCAAATTTTGTGATACGAGAAGATTATATAAACAACAAAGATTAAATTACAATTATACATTTAAATTTATTATTAAATCTTAGAAATAAAATTTAAAATTTTAAGGATATGATTATAAGATTGAATGAAATTATAATGGAATAAACTTATGAATGAAATAAAGATATAAAATGAATGATTAAAATTTAAGTTCGCTATTGATATTACTTTAGAATAATTGAAAAAATAAAAAACGCATTTCTAAATTAATTCCAAATTATTATTATTAACATTTTACAATATAGTGTTAAATTATTATATCTTTAATATAAGAAATCTTTAAATTTATTTATAACACCATAATATTTATTTAATAATAAAATTTTACAAGATGTTTAAAAATTACTTAAACTCTGAAATTCACAACATAGTTTGAATTTATTGCATGATACCACGTGTTTATATTAAATAAGATATATTTATTTACTTTCAATTTAATAAATTTTAAGTATCAACTAGAATAATTAAATGAGAATAAAAAATTAAATTACATTTAAAAAAAGTATTATAAAATAAAAAATAAATGATTAATACTCTTTGAAATAAAATGGAAATTTTCATTCTGGGATAGCAAAAGACGTTATTTGGAAGAAAAAATATTCCATAATTTTATGAAAAAATTATATTTCTGACAAAATATATATATATATATATATATACATACATATATATTTATAATACTTAATTAATAAAAAGTGATAATGATATATTAAACTATTTTATGAATTATTTTATTAATGAATTATAATTACATAAAAATTTACAACATTTAAAAAAAAATGTAAAATAATATCATTGTTTGACGCTCCCACCCAAAATTGCCCCTTTTTGAAATAGGAAACAATATTCCATATTTTAGAAATACACATTTTGAATGGTATCGTGATTCCCACAAGTAAATCATACAAAATTATAAGAAATGACGATTTCATTCTCATTTAATTTCATCATAGCAATCATGCAGTAAGGTAAAGTAAGTAATACATGAACCACAGTTTTACAAATCAAGGATCAAATAATTCTACCATACCTTACAAACCCTAAGAATTATTAATATTAAACTCCATGTGAAATAGGACATGACACAATATTCTACTATACCACACTTCACATGAAAAATTGTCAACAACGAGACCACAGATTCGCATGAATTTAGTTGATAAACTACCTGATTATTGTTATGATTAACTAGACCATCAAATGTTATTTAAGAAAATAAGTTGAATGAAAACGCCGTACAAAATTGCCTATTTGTTGCATAAAACAAACGGCTCCTACAATACAATGATCAGATTCTGACTGATCACCCAACTAATGTAACAAAAGTTCGTCAACAAGTCACAAACTGGGAAGAACCTACATTCAGTCGCAATTGAATTCGACAAGAATAATGCAGAGTACTTATCTTAGCACAATGCAACCAAACCACTCTTCAGTTACGCGGAGCCATTCGCAGAATTGCCCTCTGAAACTAGTCCGGACAGATCAGTCTCAAAGAAGGCAGAGTGAAGAGCCCTAACGCATTGTTCTGCTTCGCTGTCATTTACTATCAACGATATATTGACTTTTGAAGCACCTTGTGATATCATTTGAACATTCACACCATTAGCTCGAAGCACGTGGAAAGCCTGCTCATAATATGAATACATCACTAACAAGATAGGTCACAGTAATAAGAGCAAACTAATAAAAACTTGCAGATTATGATCCATACAACTTGGTAAATTGAATTTATGAAAATTTGAATTAAGGCAGCACCTTTTCTAGTATAAGTGAGGATCGCTGAACATTTCCGATAAGAGAGATGATTGATCTGTTCTGTAGAAGATTTACAACTGCAATTTTTTCTAGTTCTTCCACCACATGATCTAGTTCCTGATTAGGAGGAAAACACACGGATATTAACATTTTTATATTAGAAAATGGAAAGAGAAATCTAAAACTCTCATAAGGAACAAATAACGTGGGAAAATGGTAAAAATAAAAACATGGTGAAAAAGGCATGTGATCAGAGCTAAGAATAACTAAAACCGAATCTGGGACAGCAATAGAAAATGAAAATGTCATTCTGATAGGATAAAGAGCCTTTCAGATGATTATTGGTAATGTAAAGTTTGATGTCATACGCTTGCCTGCTGGATAAGTTCTCTACTCCAAAGCTTGGAAGGGTCAAGCGTCAAGGAAATACTAACTTCACTAGTGGCTACAACATCAACAGATATGCCTAAATCCTCAAAAATTGCAAACACCTGAAACCAACAAAATATTTTGTGTATTGCATTAAGAAACAGGATATCTGTAATTATGGTAATCACAATGGAATTTCAGCTTGCTTGACCTTAGCGAGAAAACCAAATTGACCAAGCATTCTTGTGCTAGCAATATCCAACATAGTAACATTCCGTTTCAAGACAATGCTAGTAAGTACAGCCTGAAAACATGACAAAGAGAAAATTAGTACTCCACATGTTTATGATCAACCTTTTTGTTTCGTCTCCTACATGATGATGCAACAAACCTCACTCATGTCTCTTGTTCGAGTAATAAGGGTTCCTGGAGCTTTTGGATTATAAGAGTTCTTCACTCGAACTGGAATGTCACCCTCCCTAGCAGGTCTCATGGATTGTGGATGGAGGACCTTTCAATGAAAAGAAATAGATTAATTACAATGCACCATATTATGACAAGAGACCTCAACTATGTAATGACTAATTAGTATTACTATTTAGTGTATCGTCATATGGAAGGCATGAAAATACAAGTTCATTTATTTGGATTAATAAGAGCAACAATTAAAATTTTAAATAATTTCCTAGACGAAAACATCATGTAAAAAAGCAAAGCAAACTCAATATGTCAATTTTCTGGAAAATTCATATAGCTTTTTCCTTTGGAAACAGGGTGGTTCTGAAAAAAATGAAATTATTAAATCTATGATTTGGATCATCACAAAAACCCAAAAAATCAAAAGAATACTGAGATTCATTAATTTTGACAATCATGCAACAAGAAGGTGAAATTTAGAATGTCAGCAAGAGATGATTTTATGAAGTTCAACAGATACCTGAGCACCAAAATAAGCAAGTTCAGCTGCTTCATCAAATGTTAGATAAGGCACGGGTGCAGCATGATGATATATATTAGGGTCACAGGTCAAAACACCATCCACATCTTTCCACACCTACAAAGTATTGAACAGTTATCTAATGTTAGCAAGTAGCAACACAGCATCAAAATTAAGGCATTCCTATATTATCTAACAATCATGACAGTATAAAATGGCATTGGTGCAGAATAAAGATATTCTTCAGAAGATTCAGATATGTGATACGTGCTTCTTTAGGTAATGAACCACGGTGCAGTATAAATTTTCAAAATCTTAATAGAAAACAAAAATGAATTGGCGGGGTGCAAAAAAGAATGTAAAGAATCAATAATGGCTGACCTGGATTTCCCTTAAACCCAAGGCTTTACCAATTGTGGTGGCAGTTAAATCACTACCACCCCTTCCTAGTGTGGTCACTGCACAACTTCTCCAACCCTACAATTGAATCAATTATGACAAGATGAGTGCATAACTCATATGGTAAACGCATAAAGAAAATTCACTAGAAGCAAAATGTGCTTGGGATTCAGCAAGTAAGCAACCTTCCCAAGGAAGCCAGTCACAATAGGAATAGCAGGATCACTAATCCAATCACCATGCAGTTTCTTTGCAACAGCTGGATAGGTTGCTTCCAAGATATCCGCATTCGTGAAATCATCGGTGGTTATGAAACCTATTTCGAAAGCATCGTACTGCAAAAAGAAAAATTTACAGTTATACAATAAAATGTATTGCCTTTACATAAGAGAAGAAAATGAGAGAAAGAACATTGTGAACCTTGAAACAAATAAAGCATACTCATATAACCAGAGAAGTAAAAAAAAAAACACTGATTAAGCTATCTATATACAGATTTTGCAACAAACCTATTTGAGTGCCATTCTTTCTTGGAAAGTTCTTTCTTGGATAACTCAAGAAGTGGGAGAAGGCTTTTTACTAATAAATTGATATTCAAAATCATACCATTTAAGGTCTTTTATTCTATCAAAGCATCAGCTTTCTAAATTCTCATAGGGTTCCCTTGGAATTCTTTCCAGAGCCTGCTAGATACTTTAATAGATTCAGTCATTTGCCCATTCACATTTTGTTCTATAAAAGATAAGAGATCCTAGCCACAGATTCTTGTGACAGTTGACAAGTCCTGTAGCAACCAGCAATATCGTCTAAGCAGGGACAAGAATACTTCACATAGTCTAAATAATAACCTAACAAAACATAAAATTCCAGGGATTTTGACAATGGCCGATTATTTTTTGGACTAATAATTTCTTTGGCTTAAGACAAATCAATTTTTTTGCAGAGAAACAAAGCAATCAAATATCTACCATGTCAATGAGCATACGATGTTTACAACTGTAATTGTCAATTGGAAGTAAACTATCTTTTATCGAAACAATTTTGTCTACCCATGTCATTCTCAAGGAACATTACAGTTAAGTGTTTAATTTCATCAAACCATGCAAAGAGATCAGCCTACTTACAGTTTTCATTACTTGACTTCTGCTTCTGCCAATTCAAAATTTTGAGAATATATTGGGAATGTTTAATTTTCATTTTTAGTGTGATAGATGTTGTGTGAATTGTGAAAAAAAAGTGAAGTGAATGTACGCTTGATTTTATATACTGCTTCATAAAGAGTCACTAAAAGACATCATTGAAACATCTGAAAGAAGAGAATCTTTTCTAAAGGAACATGCAACAGAGGATGAGTAGGATTGCGATATCATAATGAAATCAGGTATGGCCTTATTGGATTGTAAAGTGTGTCAGAGACTCAGATGTTGATATTACATATGGAAGGTGTTAATAAGTGTCGTCCTCATAGCTTCTACTGCTAAATACTCAAATAGTGATTTGTCATCAGATCAAAAGCATTAATTACCAATGAAAACGATTATACATAACAAATAGTTGATTCACTTAAACAGGACATTAAATAACGTTTTGTCACATGAACCAATAATTAAAAGGAGGAAGAAATACAAGACATACTTGCCGAGCTTTTACACCAATTCTATTTAAATAGGCAGCAAAAAGCCTTGTGGACATGCACTCCCCGAAAGATACTAGGTAGTCCTTCGTCCTTAGGGTCATCTCTTTCATCATGGCAATTCCATTTAGGAGTTGTTCCAACTCAAACAGGTGCTCTGCAGTATCGTTTACCAGCAATAGTGACAATTAACAGCAACAAAGGACAAAAAACTTTAGCAAACTAAAAAAGACAGCAGCTTTATCCATAGTGACTCATACAAGCATCATAGAATGCATTGTTCACCTAGAGTAATCAGATTTAAAACAGATAATGCATTGAAATGTGTTACACTATTAAGTAAAACTGCCAATGCACCCACGAAGGGAAATTCAACAGCTCATACATATATCAAAAAATGTGAAAGCTACAGGTTGACTAAATCTCCTTTCCAGAAAGAATTATTTATTGACCTGCATCTAAAGATGATAACGCCAAAGACTCTGGTAAGAAATATTATAAAACTAATTTTATTGAGGAAGCATTACTCACTGGATATCACAGAGGCATCCACACCAAGCTCATCAGCAGTCCTGAGCACAAGGAGGCAGAAATCATTTGGAAAGATTATTCCCACAAAGAATTGGAAAAGAATCATGCAAATATAAAATGCACTAACCTCAAGTGCAAATCCTTGATGAAGCTCAACTCTTCAAGATCAGACACATTTGAAACACCACAACCAACAGCCTTCTCTCCAGCCTAAAACACGAGCCTCTTTAGACTACAAACAAAGAATCTAACAAGGAGATAAGAAAGCACAGCCAGAAGAGTACCAGTAAAAGCTTGTTGGTTGTTTTCCCCATGGCAGAAAGAACAATAACAGGTCTCTCTTCAGGAAAACTCAGAATGAGATCAGCTACTTCCCTCATTCTATCGGCGGAGGCAACCGATGAACCGCCAAATTTCATAACACACGTCAACTCCTCTTCAGTATGTTCAGAATCTTGCTTCCGAGTATCATTCCTTTCAAGCAAATCAACCTCACCACTCGCACATCTGAATCTCTGCCCCACCGTCGTTCCGCACAACCCATTCAACCGAAAAGATCTAGCAGCAGCTGGCACCGCAAAATGAAGATGTTGCTGCCTCCGAATAGGTTGAAAGCAGGAACTCCTCGTGGAGCTACACAGGTTAGGAGTTCTGACTCCGCATAAATGCAATGTTGTCGCCATAATAAATACTCGGAAGAAAAGTAGTCGTATTCAGCACAGAGATTAATTAACAGCTCACAAAAGAAACGGAGAAATTTCGACTAATAATAAAGATTTCTCGGCGGAAGAAGAAAGAACAAAGCCAAATGCGCTGCTCTTTCCACCACCGCAGCCACAGAGAAGAACAACCACAAACAAAGGAAGCTGCAAATTCAACAAAAACAAAAGATAACAATAATCAATCGGCGGAGTCTAAACTTTCGGGAAGCAGAAACAAATTAGCGAAAATGCAGCATTGATTCAGTTAAACAATAATCCAGTGTTAGATTGGGTCATAATCGAAAACTGAATTCCATTAAGAGATTGAGTATAACCTGGAAACAAATATGTTGACGAGGGGGAGGGGAGGGGGAGGGAGAGGGGGGCGGCGGCGCGGAGGGAAAACGATGCGAGGGTGGTGGGGACAAGAGAGGACACAACTGAAGGTGTGTCACCCTGCCAAAACGTTCTCCCAACCTTTTTTTTTTTATTTTTTAATTAATTAATTTAGTATCAGAAATGAAGTTAATTAAATGAGTGTATATTGGGTGCACCCTCATATGTTATTCTATTTTGTATACATTTTATTTTATTTTGTATACGTGTTTTGTAATAATTGTATACTTTTTTCACACTAAATTTTTCATTAAAAAATAACATGTATATGTGTATAACTTTTTATTCAATAGTGTATACATGTTTTTTAATAATTGTATATTTTTACACTCAATTTTCAACTAACAATTAAATTGTATACGTTTTTGCTCTTAATTGTATATATTTTTTTGTATATTTGTATGTGGGTGCACCCTATCTTTAAGTGCACCCGGGTGCACACTATAATTAGCCTAATTAAATAGGAGAATGACTAAATTATTACTAGTGAGGTTGGTTTACTAGTGAGGTTGGTTTGAATAGATTTCGAGGTCTAGATATTATGGCGCCGCGTTTATTCATTCTATGGTATAGAGATTTTGTGGCTTAAAGAGAGAGCTCAGTGTCAGTAATTAAATTCAGTTGGAAAGTCTTTTCAAACTCCTCTCTACCACTTAGCCTAATTAAATAGGAGAATGACTAAATTATTACTAGTGAGGTTGGTTTACTAGTGAGGTTGGTTTGAATAGATTTTGAGGTCTAGATATTATGGCGCCGCGTTTATTCATTCTGTGGTATAGAGATTTTGTGGCTTAAAGAGAGAGTTCAGTGTCAGCAATTAAATTCAATTGGAAAGTCTTTTCAAACTCCTCTCTACCACTTGAGTTATATCTGGGTTCTATAAGGTAAAGTGGATTGTCTTGTCTAAATAAATTCTCGCAACAAGTCGTTTCTTTTGTGGGAATATATGATGTACCACTCCCAAGTTTGGTAATATTTTATGGATTAATTGAAAGAAAAATTATAAACTTCATTTTCATAATAAATTAGAAATGACATTTCATTTTTTTAAAATTGCAGGAAAGAATTTCAGCTAAGCGTTGTTATAAGATGTATGTACTAGCTAATTAAAATGCGCAAAGGGTAAAATACACCATCGGTGAAATAAGCCTTAAAGTAATTTTGGTTATAAATAAACCTTTTATCTTTATACCATAATAATAAAATAATAATTATTCCCCTATTTCATTATAATTTTGAAGTATTTATACAAATTAATTTTCAAACGATCTGATTGTTAAAAATTTTCAAACTTTATATTAAAACAAACCTCTTCTTATGAACTTTTTCACTATATTTTTAAATTTTAAATTTATTAACAATTAATATGTTTTTTTAAACAATAATTTTATTGGAAAAACATACTCTCTCCGTCCCATAGTTAAGTTCACCAACACTGTAGATACGGAGTTTAAGAAAAGTTGCTTTTTGACCAACTTTATTGACTTTTTAGGGGTATTTGTGGTATTTTTAGGTAATAAATAAATTATAAAGTATGTTATGTATGTTAGGTGGGAGTGGTATTTTTTAAATTAAGATAACTTTTGAAATTTTTAGTTAACGTGAAGTTTCCTTTTTTGGGTGGTGAACATAAGTGTGGGACGGATGAAAATAGAAAATGTGAACATAAGTGTGGGATGGAGTGAGTATTTTAATAAACTCTTGTGTGGCTGATTTATTTTTGACACAAAAATTGTTAATCTATTGATATTGAATTTAAAATCCAAAACATAGATGAAAAATTCTTAAAAAGTGATTTGTTTTGATATCAAGTTTGTAAAATTTTAAAGATTGGATTGATTGGAAATCAACTTGAAATAAGCTTAAATTGTATAATTGTGAAAAAATTCCAACGAAATTATGATGCAAAGAATATACATTTACTAATATCGAATCTAAAATCTGAAATGGTAGATGACAAGCTCCTGAGGATTCCTTTAATTCAATATAAAGTTAGAAAATTTTTAAGGGTTGGATTGTTTGCAAATTGATTTTTAAGAAAACTATATATTGATGTTAATATTTTTTTGTAGAAGGGTTTGAATGGCCCATTTACAATAGATAAAGAGTTTGGGTATTCACTTTTAAAAGTTAAAGGACATAATTGTTCCATAATATAAAGATAAAGGGTTTGTTTGTAAAAAAAAATACTTTAAAAGTTTATTTGATCCTAAGGCATAGATCGAGAGCATAATTGACCCTTTGCTCAAAAGAATTTTACTTTAATCCCACCTTCAAAAATATATCACACATTTGGTGTACTCCGTATTTTGCAATCATGTTTAAATGTATGATTATTTTTTGCAATTTCTCAAAGAGAAAGATTAATATACAATAGAAGTAAAATTCATAATTATTCTTGACATTAATCTTATTTTTATTGCTCATTTTTCAAAATTTACTATTTATAATAAATACTCTCTTCATCCCAAATTCATGTTCATGTTTACGGTAGATACTGAGTTTAATAAAAGTCAGATTTTGACTTAATTTTGGGGATGTTACCTATGTTAAAAATGTGATGATAAATTTGAAATTAAAATATATTAAAAAAAATTTAATTAGTTTTTTTTCCTTTTATTAAGGTGTGAAGTTAAATTTGGAATAGATTATGATACTATATAGAATAACCCAAAATTATTAATATTCATAATTTTCAAATTCACGTGAATGTCAAACAAATACGATATATACCCTTAACAATACTATAAAGGAAGTAGATACAGCAACAAGCAGCACATTGTTGTTGAATTATTGTCAACAAATATGAATTTTTTCTCCATAACAATTAATAACATTGACTTCTAAATGTATCATAACAGTTTGCCATACAAAACAACAAACTATTGGTCGATCGGTTATTTTTTTAATTGAATTGGCCGATCTATTTTTTTTTTAAATAAATAGGTCACACAAAATTTATTAAACTTTACAACCATTATAGTACAATTTACTTATGCTACCATAAAAATACTCAACTAATGTAAAAATCGGATCAAAAATCAAACCGTAGAAACAATAGTTTGAGGTTCAATTGATCGAACCAGCCCAACTGAAGGTCTGACTGAAAAATTAGATGTCACATATTTTTCAATTATACTAATAGAATCATCATTCAAAAAAAAATTTATAATCATAAAAATTATTTTACAGATAAAAAATATTTAAAATAAAATTGTAATTAAAAAATGTTTATAGTTCACAATCCATACTTATTACATAATTTATATTAGAGTTGGTCTCTTGTATCCACAAGTGCATAATGTGTGTGTGGGTATAATATTTTATTCTAAAGGGTATACACTTTCTTTAATTCTTTTTTTAATTTTTCAGAAAATAAAGGGTACACGTTCTTAGACTAAAGAGTATATTAGTTTATACTAAAAGGTATATGGGCGCACGGTGTCTCCAGGGCACACAAATTTTAACATTTATATTATACCACTCAATATCATACTTAATTCATAAATTAATCCAAACTTTAATATTAAGTATATTCTAAAATAAACAAAAATAAAAGTAAATATTATAAAAATTAAAAATTTAAAAATTAAAAAATACATAAACTAATTGAACCGATTCAACCGATTTTTTTTTAACTGATGCAACCCTATTCAATCTGATTTTAACCACAATGATGAGTGTACAAATCAACACATTTTAGAGTTCGATTTAATACATTTTATGAGGATTGTTATTGACTGGACGCCGAAAAGGATAAAATGGATACCTTTGGAGTGGACGGAAGGAGTAATAAATTATGTGAGTTGAAAATGGTTTGACAATTTTGAAATTAAAGTGTATCGTGAGGTTATTGATTTCAGCTCGGATCTCCAATTATATATTGGTGTTACATCTCCTGTTGTAAACCGTTGGATGATTGACATATATGATATAATACAATTTAAATTTTAGGTATATGAATTTTATTGCCTAATAAATAAAAATGCAAAGAAAAATATATTAATTATTGATTATATATTTAATTTATTAAGGAATTTAAATAAATTGGTTTCTAAAATAAAAGAATAAATAATTGATAATTAATATAATAATTTGAGTTCAATTCAAGTCAAATGGGTCTTACTCAAGTTATATAAACCCTAAAATAAATTAATTGGACCTGATTCAAGTCAAATTAGCCAGATCAAATCCAGAAAGTCTAATTAAATTAAATAGATCTAGATCAAGTCTAACAGACCTAATTAAATTAAATAGGTTAAGTCTAACTGCTTAATTAAATTAAATAGATACAAATCAAATCCAGCAAAATTAATTAAATTTAATAGACTAAGTTTAAGTATGAATTGGAAAGAAGAAAATATGTCAGTTATTTTCTCCACCTTTAAATAAGGGCTTTCAGAGTTAATTTCAACACGTCATGGAGAGACTTGGAAATCCGGCAGAATCAAGGATCCTCGAATTCTCTACGAAAATAAAAAAACTTTAGAGTTGTCTGAATTGTTCTTTAAGTTCTTCAAGAAAATCAAATTAAGAACGATCTCTTGTTCTTTTAAGTTCTTCAAAAGAATCAAATCAAGAATGGCCTCTGTTGATTAGATATCAATGTGCTAAATCCTTTATGTCAAATCATGAATATTGATTACATGTTTGTTTTGGGATCATGAATACTGATTACATGTTTGTTTTGAGTTTTTATTATGATAGTTTTTAACTTTATGTCAAATCAATATATAAAAATGTATTAATTTATATAGAAAAAGTAGATGAGAGAAGAGAGATAAAAAGAGAAAGTATATTAATTGAGGAGAGAGAATGTATGTAGAAAATGTATGTAGATATAGGGGTGATTTTTAAAACTTGGGCGTAGATTTTGAATTCCAATTCTAGAGTTTTAACATCGGAAACGAACATCCAAATTCTTCAAGAGAATTAAATCAAGAATAACCTCTTGTTCTTTAAGTTCTTTAAGTTCTTCAAGAGAATCAAATCTAGACCGGTCAAGTTCATACCTCAGATCCGAGGTTCTTCAAGTCAAGTTCATCTGGTATTCAACGGTGTTCTTCAAGTTCTATGAAGTTCAACCCAAAAAACTCTATAAACAGTGTTTGATTTGAGATCAAGGTGCCAAACCTCTCAAATCCGACATTTCTGTTAGCCAAGTTCATTCAACATTCTTCGTGAAGTCACTGTATTCTACCAAATTGAACGACAATCTTCGTGGCAACCCTTCAGGTTAATGTTTGATTCGAATAAAGGCTCGACGCCTCCGAATCAACGTTATAAAGCTTCAAGTCCGAGTACGAACAAGTTTCATCCGAAGATTCGTCTCCAAAAGTTGAATAGAAATCAAGAAGTCAACTCAAGATTGTAATTTCTTTTGTGTTTATTCCATAAATACAAATTTTGTTGTTACATATACCTTAAAAGAAAAAATAATCATAGGGAGAAATTGTTGATATTTTTCTCCTTGTATCACTTATTTAACGCGTGTAATAGGAGATATAACGCTAAAATATAATAAGGCACCTAATATCGTTGGATTATGTATTATTTTTTTATTTGATTTGTAACAGAAGATGTAATATCAAAATGTAACAAAATATTTAATGTCGTTGAATTTGATGAATTTATTAATTAGACGAATAATAAAAATAGTAAATGAGAATTTGTTTATGAAAAATCTAAAATTTAGAATCACAATTTTTGGTAAAGTTTTAGGCAAAAAGCGTGCTCGGCCGAGCGTTTTTTGGCTCACCAATAACGTAACGTCAAATAATTTTGATTTCTTCGTTGAGTGGAAGAGATTTTGACCCTTTAGAGAGAAAATCTAGGGGAAGGGAGGCACCTCATTTTCATCGGTTCGCCTTCTGTATAAGCACACCGCCGATCTTTTTTCCGGCGAAATGGCTCCCTCTCCCGATCGTCAATCTATCATCCCCAGCTTTCTTTACTCTGCCTCCTTTACTTCTCTGGATAAATTGGCCGGGAATTCCAACCCTGCATTTACGCCATTTCCGCCGCCGTCAGCTCTCAACAAGAGTTTTATGGTTAGGTCTCCAAGTGAACCGGGCAAGATTGAGATGTTCTCACCTCAGTTTTACGCTGCGTGTACGGTCGGGGGAATCCTCAGCTGCGGTCTTACTCATATGGCCGTCACTCCTCTTGATCTCGTCAAATGTAATATGCAGGTCCGGATCCGTTCTTTGATTAATACTATTATTCTTTATTTTCGTTCGTTGCAATTGTTCTCCCTCATCCTCTGCTCGATCTTTTTTTTTTTTTTGGTTAATATTCGAGTTACCTATTCGTGATTTCGTGAAATCCCCTCTGGATTTGATCTATGTTCTCATTTATTTTTGATGATTTGCTATATGGTCTACTTTTTGCTTGTACTCCTGCTTTGTCATTTGAGAGATTTTCTGTTTTAACTTAGTAATCTGAGTTTTATGTTGCAAACCGCAAGCACTGTTGTTTAATGTTGAGAATTTGTTTTAACTTCCATGGTTTCCATGTGAGAGAATCTGATTTGTCTTCTAAGCTTGTACCATATGCAATAGTATTTTCTTCATGTAAGTTTAAGATTAGTTGAACATATTGCAATGGTTTGTAAGCTGTTATAAATTAATTTTTAGTTTAATGAATTCATGAGATGAAGTTAGAAAAGATTGGTATCAGATGCTGATTTTGTGTCCTACCACTGTTTGCTTGTGCTGGTATTAGATGCTTTTAGATTGAGTCTTCAACCTTTCTTGGTAATTTATCACACTATTCTCTTGTAACTGTTGTTGCTTTTTTGAGTTGAATTATTTGGCCTGATGGTTTCAATAAATTGAGTCTCCTTTCTTTATATTAAGCTTGATTGCTGGAACTGTTTTCTGAACTGTGTTTTTTTCTCTACATTCTTAGATTGATCCTGCAAAGTACAAGAGCATCTCATCGGGATTTGGAATGTTGCTCAAGGAGCAGGGAGTCAGAGGTTTCTTTAGGGGATGGGTACCTACCCTGCTTGGATACAGTGGTCAGGGTGCCTGCAAGTTTGGATTCTACGAGTTCTTCAAGAAGTACTATTCTGACCTTGCTGGACCAGAAAATGCATGTAAATACAAGACTGTAATTATCTTCCTGGTTCTGCATCTGCGGAGGTGATTGCGGACATTGCTCTTTGCCCGTTTGAGGCAGTAAAGGTTCGAGTTCAGACGCAGCCAGGATTTGCTAGAGGATTGTCAGATGGACTTCCCAAATTTGTGAAATCTGAAGGGGCTCTTGGGTATGTCTCTTTCCATTTCAGCCTGGTTATGGTATGCTAAGTTTAGTGGATTTTCATTTTTTCTAAATGTTGGCAGGTTGTACAAGGGCATCGTTCCTCTTTGGGGGCGTCAAATTCCATGTAAGTTTGGTTCTGTTAACTGATGTTTTTCTTTTTGGGATATATTTTTCTGTCTGTAAGTTTCCCTCCTTTTGATTTTAATCCAATAAGTTTCCATTTTCTAATTTGGTCATGTAAGTTTACAAAATTTGGATTTTTGGTCCATGTTTAGGGAAAAAGTGAGTCTCTAGGATAAATAAATGTCAAATATTGTAAATTTACGAGATGAATTAAAAATGGAAATGTACTGTATCAAAATTGAAAGATGACAACTTACAGAGCAAAAAAAAACTAAACTTAACCCTTTCTTTTTCGTTGTCCTGCCATACTTAAATATGATTTTGTGTATATTATCTTTGGAGCTTTTATATGAGTATATTTTATTACTCCCTTTCTACTGGGTGGAATGTTCGAGGGAATAAATTGCTTTTTGAATATGGAGTCCATTTTTGTTTATAAATTTTCTATTTCTCATCAATCACTCAATCTTAATATTTATAATAAAAAAATAAATATTTTTATTATTAATATCACAGGGTTTGCAGAGATAACTTGTTACGTCTTTTATACGCCCATTCACTTAAACTTTTCTATGGTTCACTAATTGGTGGGCTGTGGGAATAGTAGAAGCCATACCCAATTGAAAAATACTTAAATACTGCTCTATTAACTTAATTATTTTTAACATGATATTGTGGAAATTAAAAATGCTGTGTGAACTGCTGAATTCTACCAATGGACTTGATATTGAATTATTGATGATTATTCATGAATTAAATTTTCAGAAACCTCTTGCTATGCTATTTAATTAAACTGCTTTTTATTTCTCTGGAATTGGTTATTTTTTTCTTTTCATATTCGTTCTTCATGTGGCGGTTATCTTGCAGATACAATGATGAAATTCGCTTGTTTTGAGACTATTGTGGAGAAAATTTACAAGCATGTAATCCCTACACCCAAAAATGAATGCAGCAAGTCCCTGCAGCTTGCTGTGAGTTTTGCTGGTGGATATGTAGCTGGAGTTT
This sequence comes from Pogostemon cablin, assembly GCA_023678885.1. Taxonomy (NCBI): domain Eukaryota; kingdom Viridiplantae; phylum Streptophyta; class Magnoliopsida; order Lamiales; family Lamiaceae; genus Pogostemon; species Pogostemon cablin. Next base: position 16,016,698 of record CM042963.1, on the reverse strand, counting down.
TCTGTGCTATTGTATCACACCCAGCTGATAACCTTGTTTCTTTCCTCAACAATGCAAAGGGTGCTACTGTTGGTGATGTGAGTGGTTCCTTGTAGTCTGTGTTTGGGATCTTCATTATCACATTATTCTATATTTTTCTGACATTTTTATACAGTTTTGTTCTGAAGTTTCCTCCCATTATTTTGTTGCCCTTTGTTTCTTATTACCACAGGCAGTGAAGAAACTTGGAGTGTGGGGTCTATTAACACGTGGACTTCCACTTCGTATTGTTATGATTGGAACTCTCACTGGTGCCCAGTGGGGTATCTATGACGCTTTCAAAGTTTTTGTTGGGCTGTAAGTTTCTCCCTTTGTCTAAGATGATTTGTTTTTGTTTACTTCTTACTCTGTTGTGATCATGTCTTCATATTTTCTGCGAGTGGTGCAATAGTTGTATTTCTTTTTCCTCCATGATCTCATACTAACTGTTATTTTTTATTCATAGGCCAACAACCGGTGGTGTTACTCCAGCACCAGTTGCCACTGAACTTGCAAAGGTTTAGAGTTAGTCGCAGAGCTCTGTTTAAGTAACAAAGATTGAGATAGATATTCCGATCACCTACGAGGCAATAAAGATTCAATCAACTAATGTTCTTGGCTTAGCAGATGAAGTTTTATGAAACTGTAAGGCTCATTAATACTTTACTAATTCTATTGTGGATGTCCGAAGCCCAAAGCACGCTTTGAACAATTGCTGCATTTTTGTTTTTGTCGAGAGTAGATACAGTGTTCTTAAGTTAGGAATGTGAAATCTCTCCAGACTACCGGAAATAATTGGTAAATGTGGGACACTCATCACCAGCTACTTTTTTCCCAGATATATATAGCTGGTGTATAAAATTGGTATTCTCGACTTTGAGGATATTCATTCTGATTATTTTCTTTGATATGCTTAGTTTGCTCCAGTCTGGCTGTTTAGGTTCTCTTTCTGTTTTTCTGGTGTTCCTGCTTCTTATGAACTAAAGAAACACACGCTTGTGCGAACATAATTATGTGAACCTTAGGGTTTATGTCCTATTATATCCTTATTATAAAGTGTTTTGATTCATTTTGAATTAATATTGAACAATGGCCCATAAAAAATTCCTAGAAATAAAGGAGTTTGCATTCTAGATGAGGGTTTATAATTATTCTAAGCCTGTTGATAAAAAACAAGGGGTCGACGGGATGAAACTTAGAAGGAAAGGCTACCGCATACCTTGAAACTAATAAAAAATTAAGAGACTTTTTATGTTCAATCTTATTTAATTGCATGCTCAAACTTTATTAATCTATGTATAACTCAATGTGAATTAAATTTAGAGTTTAATGTTTATTCTTTGAGTTTAGATTATTTAGGAGTATAATTTTTTTTAAAATAATTTTTAAATAAGAAAGGTTCATAAAACAGTATTTACTGTAAACTCTCATGAGAGAGATATTTCACCTAAATTTGAGAGGAAAGAAGGATTATTACTGTCCGGATGTAAGTTTTAAGTTGTAAAAATTTACATTCCTCGCACTAAAATTCATTAACCTATTTAGTATTGCGGAACATTTTTCATGGGATGAAATTCAAGGGTGGTCCTATTAATACGAGCTTTCAAATAGTATACCCACTTTTTTTTTTTTTCATTTTTTGTTTTTTGACAACATAAAAAGTTAAAATTTTTATTTTAATTAGTTGAAATCATATGAAAATGTGCTACAATTTCTTTTTGAAAAATAAAAAATCAGATATAACTATCAACTCACCAAATTATCATTATAATTCAAGTTAAGAATAGATAGAAAAAGGGATGTCGAAAAGAATCACGTCTCAAGAAATAAACCATTTGAACCATAAGAGGCTAAATAATGAGCTAAAACACAACTTCTAACCACCTTGGCAAATTAAGATTTGTCCATTCTTTGTTTCTCAAGAGAAGAAAAAGACAAACACTTCGATGGGACCAATTTACAAAAAAGAGTTTCACGGATAAGAAGTGGATAACATTACAAAATTGATACCTGATTTATAAAAAGTGATAATTATTCAATGAGTTATTTTATTATTATGAACCATTCATAGTATAAATAAAAAATAATAATTAATTAAGGAAAGATAAAACTGTCTCATTATGTTGCTTGAAGGACAAAAAGGGACTAAGAATCAACCTCTGAAACCACTCTCATGTAGGGCTGCAGCCATGTTTTCTTCGAGTTCGACAATAACTCTTGAAGTCCAAATACTCCAAACAAGAGTGGCAAACTTTCGCTGAAACATCTCTGTTTTTCGGTTGTAGAATCAGTATTCTTACGCAAAACAACGTTTCAATACAAAGCAGAATTGAAGTTCTTACATCAACCGTGTTTAAACATGAATTAGAATTAAAGTGAAAGAAAATTGAAACGATTGTTTAAAAGTTCGGGATGACTTCGTCAATCCCTCGGAACTATTCATTTAGCAGATCACAGTATTACAGACTCCATCTTAATACTTTCACTCTAAAGACGTTCCGGCCTTACGGACTTTTTTCTACTTAGACATCCTATCTAAGCAGACCCTATTTCACTGAAAAAAGCACTCTCGTATACTCTATACAAAACTCAGAAATGGAACTGATAGGAGAGGTGATTTTCTTCTCCAACAAAAGTTAACTTAAATAGATGTGACAACATCTATCGACATTTATCAAGGCTGATTTCTTCCATGTATGTTGCTGCATGATTTCTTGGTTACCATATTAAGAATGATAATTGAAACTGCAAATTTACTCCTACGCAATTGACTGACTTTCCATGTAATGAAACTTAACTCCACCTAAAAATTGATATCCTACATAAACAAAATTAAACCCAATTAAATATGTTTTAATTATGACACAATTAAATACTCTACAATCTCCCCCTTGCATGTGGGAACATAATTAGTATCAAGATATTTTGAAGAATCTCCCTCTTGACATTTGAATCAAAAACTAATAGTTGATCGAAGAAGTATAATCCTTTCCTGCAAAAGAACAAATTTTAGAATGTCGAGGTCACAACAGATGTAAGAACATAGGGGACATTGGAACATAGGGATCACAAAGAATCAACACAAAGTAATCTGAACATGAGACTGCAATTCTAGAATAAAACCTAGTTCTTATGTATTACTCCCCCTTGAAAGCAAAATAAATCATATGCAAGATGATCAAGATGACACAACGCCATAAATCAAGGACACCAACAATAAATCTCCCCATTTTTTGATTCAAAAGTACATCCAAGTATATTAAATCCAATCATCATAAGATTATAAATAAAATAATAATAAATCTAAATAGTCTGAAAGAAAGTTTCAATTTTATTATCCAAAGACTTTCAAATTCAACCAAACCAATCATATATTCAAAAGTTCATTATCTTTCGAGAGGAATGCAACATGCCTAATTAATAAGAAAAAATAATAAACACATACATCTCCATATGTTTATTTTTTCTCATTTGGAGGATTTGTTTTTATCTCCATAATTCCTTTTTCCCCCTTCTTTTTATATTGTTTGAAATAACGACCCTATAATTTTTCCCAAGTGCAAGAACATCTAACTTCATGACAAGTGCATTATCGTTTCCTTTTGGTCATTGTCATAACAATTTTTATAATTACTTGCACCGAAAGACTCAATTAAAAATTAAAATATATCCATCCTTATAATTCTTTTTTACTCAAAATAATAGAACCTCTTTTCTTTAAAGTTAGTGGCTTTCTCCTCACATTTCATTTTTTGTGTACGTAGCCCTTTCCAAAAGAATGGTGGCTTTCACAGTACATCATTTCATCGCAGGTAGGCCTATACTGACTAAGGTATGAACATGAAGGAAAGAACATAGGAAATAACTCAACTCACCTCATAAAAAGAATTGGATATTTTTCTGGAGATGTACGAACAAACAAGCAAAATGACAAGCAAAGATGTCTAATGCAAAACCTATCATGACATGCGAACATGCAGCGTTAAAAAAGAATAATCTCTGCATAAACAATGTGTAAACATCAATGAAGACAAAAACCCTATGATCCTTTAGAGAAATAAACTGAATGAAAATTTAGAGTTATGGAAAAATTTGCAACCAACAGTTTAAAGTAAGAACTCATTCCAAAACAAATGAACCACCTCTCATTAAATTCATAATAAGATGAGATTGAATAAAATTACTTAGTAGGCTAACACTTTTTCTTCTGAACCCAACTCTTTTTACTTTCACGATTTTTCAGGTCAATCTTCTGTTTAGGGGATTTAGAGGGAATTCCTTCAAGGTTCCATTCTTTCACATGTCCATAATAAACATCATTATGTATCCTATGATAATTAGGACGAATATGACCTCTAATTCTACTATAATGACATGTAGGAACAAATTTGATAACCTTTTTAGGATTCACGTTCTGATGCAACAACCCAACTAAATGATCTTTAACCGCAACAAAATTCAAAGATTCAACATGCAAAGATTTGGTAGAACACATTCCACGATTTTGTTTATAAAACTTACCTTGGACTCCAAAGCGTGAAGAAACATCCGCCTGTTTTTGCATTCTGTAGCAAAATAGTATGATGTGTCCTTTTATCCCACAATTATGACATGTTGGGATAGCTTTTCTGATTCCAAAGGCTGACTCTTCATCATAGTAACATGTTGGACTGATGGTGTATTAGGGACTTGCATCTTGTCCTCTTTTGGTACAAACATCTTATGAGTTGCTTTCATAAAAGTAGTTTCCGTGTTCTTACTTTGTTCGCCTATGTACCCCAAACCAACTTTACCGTACCCATCACTCGTTGCAAGAATCTCATTCAACTTGGCTTTTCTAGTGTTGAAGCAATGGATAGATTGGTTCAATCTTTCCAACTCCAACTTGTCCTTCTCAATTTGTATGTTCTTCTCTTTAGTAACTTCCATCATAACTCCATTTGCTGCATTAATTTTTTCAAATGTTCCTGCAAAAATTTAACCTTTTCATCATTTTCATCCTTTTCTTTTTGAATAGAAAATAACTCATATTTTATATTATTAATGACTTCCAAATGATAGTCATTTTCTTGTTTGATCAGTTTAGAACAATAAGGAGCCAAAACCATCTTAGATTAAGCCTCAATTAATTTTATTTCTCTTTATTTAATCACTTCTTTAAGAGAAATTATATTGCATTTCAAATCTGAGTTTTCTTTTTCAAGATCTCTTTATTTAAAGACGAAAGTCAGAGTTCTTAGATATATAATACTTCATCTCGACTCGATTTGAGTATGATTACCTACCCTTCGTATTTCTTAATCAGTACAACAGCTTGGGCACATTTTGAGGTCATTTGTTTGTACACGTTTTCCATGTCCTCAATGGTATATTGTGTCTCATCATCTGATTCTGAAAGGTTATCATGTCCGAACATGTCTGAATTTTCCAAAGAATCACCTACAGTAAGACAAACAAAATTATTAGAGGATGAATTTAACGCACGATGGTTTATACCACCAGCTTGTTCTTCAACATCTGATTTGGAGTCATTCCATCCAACTTTCTTAGACATGTTCTTAGGCAAGAAGTTTGGACATTCAGCTTGAAGGTGTCCAAAGAACTTACACTCAAAACATTGTCTTTCCTTCATTCCTGAAACTAAGTTAGATGTTCTTTCAGCAACAAAAGAAATCTGTTTATACTTAACATCATAACCCATATTTATCTCAAAAGATCGAAGGTCACGCATAAGCTCATCCAAGTTAATTGGTTGAATTTTACCCAATGTCTATATGGCAGTGACTTTCCCTCTGAATCTTTTGGGGAGAGTTCTCAAAACCTATTGAAATCTGTTTCTTTTCAGAAATAGCTTCATCAAGCAAATAACATTGATTTATAATAGAAGAAAAACAATTATAATATGTATCAATATTTTCATCATCACTCATGCATAAGTTATCATACTCACTCATTAACCTTTGTAGTTTTGACTCTCGAACTGAATCAGTTCCTTCAAACTGAAGTTGAAGAATGTTCCACGCTTCTTTGGCCTGGATGCATCTAATAATGAAACTATGTCTTTGCTGATCCACTAATATTAAAATAACATATAGAGCTTTGTTATTTGCAACATCGGCCAACTTTTCTTCATCCTTCCAGTTTTCTTGTTTGAGAGTCTCATTTCCATGCTTGTCTTTGACTGCGGGATGAGTCCACCCATCTTACACAACTTTCCAAATGCCTTCTCCCTGGGCTTTGAGGAACACAATCATCATGGATTTCCAGTATGGATAGTTGGATCCGTCTAGATATGGGGAAGGATTATTGAACCTGCTTTACAAGCATTTATTGAACTTGATGCCAATTGTAGAATTAGAATTCTTACGCAAAACAACGTTTCAATACAAAAAAGAAGTGATGTTCTTACATCAACCATGTTTGAACATGAATCAGAATTAAAGCTGAAGAAAATTGAAACGATTATTTAAAAGTTTGGGATGACTTCGTCAATCCCTCGGAACCATTCATTTAGCAAATCACAGTATTATAGACTCCATCTTAATACTTTCACTCTAAAGACGTTCCGGCCTTACAGACTTTTTCCTACTTAGACATCCTATCTAAGCAGATCCTATTTCACTGAAAAAAGCACTCTCGTACACTCTATACAAAACTCAGAAATGGAACTGATAGGAGAGGTGATTTTCTTCTCCAACAAAAGTTAACTTAAATAGATGTGGCAACATCTATCGACATTTATCACAGTCTGATTCCTTCCATGTATGTTGCTATATGATTTCTTGATTACTATATTAAGAATGGTAATTGAAACTGCAAATTTACTCCTCTTGATTAATTCCTACGCAATTGATTGACTTTACATTAATGAAACTTAACTCCACCAAAAAATTGATATCCTATATAAACAAAATTAAATCCCATTAAATATGTTCTAATCATGCCACAATTAAATACTCTACAGCTGCTCTTAACTAGAACCATCCAATCAAGAAGGAGCTGCATGTTAGTGAAATATTATCTTTCGAGCAGTGCCAAACAAAAACTCGAATTTAAGGTGTAATATCCAAAGGTGGTCTTCAGCTGATTCTCTGGATTTTCAAAGGCACAAGTGACATGGTAATATGAGACCACTGTGTAAATAGAGTGGATATCCATGATAAGCTATCTGGTTTCAGTTATCTTCAAAAGAGTAACCCCTAAGCAATAGATTACTTCACTGATTATGGCTACGGGGTGATCTCAATTCACTTCAAAATTCATCACTTTCTCTTTTTTCATCTCCATCCAAATCATCACAAAACACGACTAGATTTGATATGAGCACTACTTTGGAGTCCAAATAAAAGATGACAAAGTGATTTGTCTAGAGTGACATGAATACCTAAAGAGATAATGATGGAAGAAAATTACGATACATTTTCAATTATATACACCAACAATTGTGAAGTTTTCTTTCATTAGGTATAAACTGAAGTAATGGTGCTCAAGAAACATTCAGAAATGAATCTAGTACAATAAAGTTAAAACAATAAAAATAAATAAATTAATTTATAAAAAAGATGAAGGATGCCCATATTTATGCAGATTTTACACAAAGACTATTTAGTGCATTTAATTTATCATGAGAAAATCACACACCACTTATCATCAAACATTGATCATTATGGAATTGATATGGCTGATATCAAACTATATTGTAACTTGGGAAATGCTACTGAATAAATAAACAATTTTAGGAGTAGATATAATTGTATTTATAATATTTAAATAGTAAGGGTTTATATGGAATAGAGTTCACACCAAACTTAATAACTTTTTAACATAATTTGGTGAATGAATGACATTGGTATTGCATTTTGTACCTAGTAATAGTAATTTAGATTGGATATATATCACTACAAAAAAACTATTTTTTAGCGACGGAATATTAATTCCATTGTTAAATTGGCTTACCAACGGATTAGCAACGGAATCCGTTGGTAAAATTCCATTGCTAAAGTGGTGGTTGGTAAATTTTTAGCAACAAAAAATCAATTCCGTTGGTAAATAATTTCGTTGGTAATCCATTACTAATAATTCCGTTGGTAATTTATATAATGATTCCCTTGCTAATCCATTGGTAATTATCAACGGATTGAATTCCGTTGCTAGAATAGAGAATAAATCCATTGGCATTCCGTTGCTAAAATAAAAATGTCATTTTTGTTGCTAGTCCATTGGTAATTACCAACTGATTGAATTTCATTGCTAAATTTAATTGCTAAAAAATATTTTTTTTGTAGTGTACATAATAAAAATACTAGATATGTGATGTACTTAGTAGCTAGTAAAAAACCTTTTGGGTAAATATCAAAATTAGTTCTGTAAGTATGACGTTTTCCAACTTTAGTCCTTTTTCTTTTGCAATTCTCAATTTTGGTCATTTTTTGTTCACTTTTAGTCCTTTTGGTCCAGATTTGGTCATTTTTTCAAAATTTGGTCCTTTTTTGGTCCACTTTTGGTCGTAAATGTATACACTTTCGGACCTTTTTTGGATTTTTTTAATATAAAGGACTAAATTTAGACAAAAAAGACTAAATTTGGACTAAAAGGATTAGAAGTGGACAAAAAAGGACCAAAATTGAGAATTGCAAATGAAAAAAGACTAAAGTTGAAAAACGCCATACTTAAAGGACCAATTTTGATGTTTACTCAAACCTTTTTCTTATAACACTTGAATAAAAATTATCTTATATAATTATTTTATGAAATAATTTAAGAATTTGAATTTTTTTTAAAAAATATATGATAATTTTTAGGGCAATTGTGGATGCATTCAGTGCATCGATGCACTCCTAAAATTTATAGATTTAGTGCAGAGTATAATAAAAATAATCAAATTTAAAAAGTTAGTTTTTTATTATAATTTAATAGTGAATATTGATTATTGTAAAATTTAGTTGTTTAGAACTTTAGATCTTACGAGTTTGCTCTATTACGACTCTAATTTTTAACATGTAAAATAAATTTGTATTAGATTTATATTTTTTTAATGAAAAGATATAATATATATATATATAACTTTAAAAATATTCTTGGATAAATTAATAAATAAAAACTGATTCAAACGTTAGATGTTATTTTTGTTAATTATATTTTGGAGTAAACAAATGTAAAATTTTAGGGGTAATTCTTGGGGACCATGGATCACCATGACCCTCTCACATGACATGTGGGCCTCCACCCTCTCATGTGAGAGGGTCATGGGTGACCCGTGGTCACCCAAGTGATCCTCAAATTTTAGATAGAGCTTTAAAGATGTTTACCAATAATGTGATAAGAGTTTGTGAATGAATACTATAGTAATGTATTTTATAAGAAGAAAAGAAGCCGTGATTAAATTTTAGGGTAATTCTTGGGTGACTCGTGATCACCTATAACCCTCTCACATGAGGGGGTGGGACCCACATATAAGGGGTGGACTCCACCCCCTCATGTGAGAGGGTCATAAGTGACCACGGTCACCCAAGTAAGCCCTAGGATGAGTGATGCTTTCATTGTTCGGAAAATGAAAAGTTAAATTTAATTCGTTTTCTACATTTTGATTTGGGATTCATATAATGTTGATTGGTACGATGGAATAGAAAGAATAATTAAAAATTAAATTTTCATAATTGGTATTAGTTGGAGTAACTAAGTAATGAAAAATATATTTTTAATTAATTTCAATTTTATTGTTAATATTATGTAATATAGTATAATTATTGTATTATTTATATTAAATAATTAAATTATATTTTTAACATAAGAAATATTTATTTTTTTAATTTGGTAATATTTACTCCCTCCATCTTGGCTATTGTTGCGTGTTTTTGAATGCGCACAAATTAATCCCCAAGTGTAGGGATATCGACTGTAGCAAGTTTTAATATAGAATCCTAGAGACGATAAATTATCTATTTTCTAAAATTACTAAACTAAATAAGACATGTGACAAATTCAATTTGGTGATAATTTTCTAACAACCAATGAAGACTTAAAATTAAAATAAGAATAAATTATGAAAATATGAAAATTCAAGTATGGAGAAAATAGTAGCTCTAGGCACTCCAGTTAAAACTTATTATTCTAATATTATGATATGTGGATTCAATTCTATAGAAGTTATGGAAGAATCACCAAAGCATACAAATTCACTTAATTGATCTAAGCAAACTTATAATTAATCTGGTTTATCCCCTAAGATTCTAGGCTAATATCCCCATCCCCCTCTCTAGGTAATTGCAATATTATTCCTCTCCCTCGTCAGGTACTAGAAACTAATATGTGTTCCCTTTTTAGGTACTACAGGTTTATTACCTAATTTTCTGAATATTATCAACACGACTAATCATCATAATTAATAATACTTATCACATAATCCATGTCTAATAAATTAATGAATAGGTCAACTACCTCAACTTATACAACATAATTAATTAATTCTACTGCACAAACAAGTTATAATTATTTCAAGCATTAGTCAATGACAAACAAATAATCATAAATGTTACGCAATATAAATTAAATAATTTCAAATAAATCCATGGAAAAGTGAATAAACATTCTACAGTTTCAAACCACAAATCAAATACTAAATTACATCAGTTTTAACCTTCATGCCCTAGAACTACAAAAAGTATTTACCCCATCATGGAGTGATAGACAACTCGCATGGGTGTAAGAATGATCTTACCACTGTTCATATTTATTGAAAGGAAAATTGAGTTTAAAGATAAAATCCTAGATTGAAAAATTATTGATGCTCTTCTCTCCGTCTCCTCCAATTATATGATCTCCCCTCCTTGAATGGCACACACCGGAATGATGGAGTGAATGAGTGAAATTTTGGATGAAGTGGGAATGAAGTGTGATGGATTTTTTCTCGCGTGCAGTCGCGATGCGTGTGTTCTGCTTCTGTTTCGGTTCTGCTCTTCTACACGCTGCAACCGTTCCTCCTTCGGCTTCACGTTAATTGTGGGCTGCTCCCTTTTTTATTTAGTTTGCATGGCTGGCCCACTAATAAATAGTTAGGAAATACCACAATTTGCCCTATATGGGAAAGTCAACATCTTTTTTACCCTACCTTTTGTAATACATCTAAATTGCCCTGAAAATACATGCAATGCCATGAATACCCTCAAGGATGGTCCACCTTTTTGTATTGGGAATGAGTTGACAAGTACAGTTGCATACAAAATAGATGTGTCAGGGAATATGTTGATTATTTAGGGGTGACACATTAATTAAAGAAGAAATAAATAAGTCTACTAAAATATAACCCCTAATTCGGCGGACAAGCTGAATGAAGTGCAAAAGCCAAATTTTAAAATGCACGAAATTAAAATTTTAAATTTCTTAAATTGTTATATTATAATAGGCTTTTTATTAATTAACACATGCAGTAGTATTTAGGTGATTAAACACATGCAACTACCTACCACTCCACTGAAACACACTTCATTAAATGGGGTGAAAAGGCCCTGTTTTCATAATCAGTTCATTTATGTAAATTCTTGTCACATTAAACTCTCAACTATCCCCACCAACCAAATAACTTCACCACCAACAAACATAAAAATTGGGCACAGTGGATTCAAACTTCATTCATCTGTATCCACAAATTATTGGAGCATAAAATGGTCATCGGCTCCCGTATTTATCCACCGTTTTTGTCGACGGATCCATAGTTAGAGCCAAAGGTAAGATACGAACGCTGTTTGCATTGTATTTTATTTATTGCTTTCTTTGAATGTTTTAGGGTTTTTAGGGCTTTAGGGTTTCAAAAACGCATGTCCGCTGAGTAAAATGGTTATATATATTCATGTCCGCCAAAGAAAATAGTGAAGTATGCATGTAATATGCATGAATACCACTACATACACCCATCGTAGACTTTTTCGCTAATATGCATGGTTAATTGTGCATGTCCACCCATTATTTGAGACTTATCGTCCATATCCGCCTATTATTTGACAGTATTTCAGTTTGTCCGCCGAAAATAGTAGCCCAATTTAGCGTGTCCGCCAAAAGTAGTTGCCCAGTAGATCCTGTCCGCCGAAAATTTAGCCTGTCCGCCGAATATTGAGCCTGTCCGCCGATGTTTTTCCCATATTTGCGCATGTCCGCCGAATCTGTACCATATATGACCCTGTCCGCCGACTATTTTACCCTATATGAGCATGTTCGCCTAATTTCTCACCCTAATTTATCATGTCCGCCGATTTTTTCACCCAAAATGGTCTTGTCCGCCGATTTTCTCACCTTAATTTATCATGTCCGCTGATTTTTTCATCCGTAATGGTCTTGTCCGCCGATTTTTCCTTCCTAAGTGAGCATGCCCACCGATATTTTCACCCTAATTGAGCATGTCCGCCGATTATTTGGTGGTTTTTGAACATGTCCGCCGATTTTTAATGCATTATTGAGCATGTTTGGCTATTTTTTAAGCATATTATATGATGTCCTCCGATTATAATAGACCTGTTCGTCGATTTAGGACCTTAATTGAGCTTGTCCGCGTACGTACGACTTAATGTTTAACTTTCATGTGTGCTTGATAATTTAATGCTTAATTTGTGTGTACCTACTAAATTGGCGTATCATTTTTAATGAATTCTGTGTCAATATAACAATTAATTGTCGTTTTGTTGAAAGGTTTAGGCGTTGAATTTGAAATGAGAAATTTTTGTATATGGTGGGGCAGCTGGTGGCAAGGTTTAGAGTATGTACGTGGCCAACATACGAGCTTAGTTTTAAATTCAGATCAGCTGACGTTGGATTTTATTCTTGGGCATGTGCACAGTTTAGTTTGCGCCGATTTGAATCATTTCAAATATGTTATACATACACTTGTGGACATCGGTGGTTGTATAACAAAACATAAGGTGAAGGATGATATGGATATAAGGGGGTTGTATCAGCAGGTTGATGAGCCGATGCTGTTTGTCACAGTTAAGGCCATACCACATCAATCAGTTGATAATGGTTGCACTAGTGCTGCGCCAGTGGGAAGCAGTTATTGGACCGACTTGCTCCGATCACAAATTCCATCTGTCAATATTCATTGTCCCGTAGATTTGGCAGGATCGAGCACGAGTATAGGTGTGGACGTGTCGAGTCGTACGACAAATATTGATTTAAACATTGAGTATGCTAGCGAACAGCAGGACGAAAAAGAGATGGAGAATGGAGATAAGATGTGCTCCTCTGCTGGGTTTGAGGGTTCAGAGGGTGATGGATTTGATGGTTTTGCTGGTTCTCAAGACTATGGGTCCGATGGATCGCAAGGCCATGAGTATGATTCATTTGAGGGTCCACATCGTGAGGATTTTGAGGGTGCTGATGCTTCGCAAGATGAGGAGCGCGATGCTGATCAACTCAATGCTGAAGATGAGGATCCTGAAACTGCTCTGTTCGAGAGGTTCTGTTCCTACATCAGAGCCAAAGGAGGAATGAGTTTCCTGGAACCTGTTACCACACACATGCAGATGCCCACACCGGTACGTCCTAGTCAAGACACAGATAGGTCTTGCAGCCGTCCATGGAGCATTCCAGGTATGTGTTGAATATAGTACCCGGTAATTTACTGCACCTTATTGTATTCTAATACGAATTGAATAATAACTAATTCATCGTTGCAGGTTTCTTGGAACAGTGTAATGTGGACAATGAAGTTGAAGACAACAACATTGATACATCAGTGGAGATTCATGAAAAAAGTGTCTTCGATAATAAAGGTGATTGCCAGTATGCGTTGGGTATGTACAACTTGCAGAATCAAGTTGAGACACGTGTCAAGAAATCTGACACCTACAGGCTCAACGTCGCCTGCAAGTACCGAGTGGAGCAGGGTTGTATGTTTGAGATGCATTCTAGTGGCCTAGGTGGAGTATGGAGGGTAATCAAGTTCGGACCTCCACATGTATGTCGTTTGAACCCAGACACTAATACGCCAAGGCAAGTTGGTTCGAAAACTGTTGGCAGATACTACGCAGCTCGACAGTTCAATAAAACCACAGCATTGTGTCCTGCTGGAATGGCAGATGAGATACGTAAAGAATTTGGTTTCGACATCTCCTATAATTTGGCCCTCAAGTCAAAACATATTGCTGTGGGACACACTTACGGAGACCATAGTTCATCCTTCAGTTCCCTACCTTCGTACTTGCATCACCTAAAGTTGGAAAATCCAGGCACGCATACAGCACTTGCAACTGCAGATGATAACTCTTTCAAGTAAGTCAATACACAACCTTCTATATTATGAGGTATATAGGTGTACTAAGTACTTCGATGTAGGTATGTCTACTACGCACTTGGTGCTTTGATATGGGGTTTTGTCAGAGCCGGCCGTCCCGTGATTGTGATTGATGGTACACACATAATAGCCAAGTACCGTGGGATCGTGTTCGTTGCAGTCACTCAGGATGGTAACCACAATGTTTTTCCCCTGGCCGTTGGTGTAGGTGACACTGAAAATAATGAGTCATGGTGCTGGTTTCTTCAAAGATTGAAAGAATCGTACGGAGCTCCGCATGACCTAGTTATTGTGTCAGACGCGCATAAAAGTATATCACACTCTATACATATTGTGTACCCTGAGGCACACCATGGTTTATGTTCGTATCATCTAAAGAAATGGCTCAAAGGTTTCAGAAAGGATGTGTTGTTTCAGTTCAATATGGCCTTGGAGGCATACACGAATAATGAATTTAAGAGGTATGGTCACTTTTTAGTATTAGTATGCAGTTTTTATTTGATTTATGACATTACCGTGCGGCACAGATGGGAAGAAAAGCTGCGCAACCATAATAATGCTCGATTGATGGCTTTGCTGGAGGGGTGGGGTTACAATAAATGGTCAAGGTTTCACTGTCCGGTCAGTCGTTACGAGTTCACATCATCGAAAGCCGCTGAGACCTTTAACAAGGCCATCCTCTGGGCCAGCAGCTGAGTGAGAAGGGCTTAATGTTCGAAAATTTTTTGATCATGATCATCCATTCTCCTCATTATTCGATCGTAATGTTCTTGAGATAGACCCCCACTGTCTTCTCTCTGCTGATGAGGCACAGAATGATCCCACTGTGGACTTGACCTGGATTGAGGATGGAAATCATCGTGGGTAGATGGAGGGCTACTAGGTGATCCGTGAAACCCTAGCCCCACACTAGAAAAATCGGCGGACAAGCGCAGTAAAGGCACGAAAACGGCGGACATGCTATTTTATTGCAGAAATAATGCCAAAATAATGCTAACTAATGGTAGAAACTCGGCGAACAGGCTCAAAAAACTCATAAAATCGGCGGACAAGCTCAAACAGGGCCAAAAAATTGGTGGACAAGCTATTTGTACTACAAATATTGACGGACGAGGACACTTTACATACAATTATCGGCGGACAAGTTCAAATCCACTAGAAAAATCGGCGGACAAGCACATTAAATGCACAAAAATGGCGGACAAGCTATTTTATGCAGAAATAATGGCAAAATAATGCTAACTAATGGTCAGAAACTCGGCGGACAGGCTCAAATAACTCATAAAATCGGCAGACAAGCTCAAACAGGGCCAAAAAATTGGCGGAAAAGCTATTTTGTACTACAAATCTTGACGGACGAGGTCACTTTACATACAATTATCGGCGGACAAGTTCAAATACACTAGAAAAATCGGCGGACAAGCACATTAAAGGCACAAAAATGGCGGGCAAGCTATTTTATGCGGAAATAATGGCAAAATAATGCTAACTAATGGTCAGAAACTCGGCGGACAGGCTCAAAAAACTTATAAAATCGGCGGACAAGCTCAAACAGTGACAAAAAATTGGCGGACATGCTATATTGTACTACAAATATTGACGAACATGGTCACTTTCAATACAATTATCGGCAGACAAGTTCAACTACGCTAGAAAAAGTGGCGGACAAGCACAGTAAAGGCACAAAAACGGCGGACAAGCTATTTTAAGCAGAAATAATGGCAAAATAATGCTATCTAATGGTCAGAAACTCAGCGGACAGGCTAAAAAAACTCATAAAATCGGCGGACAAGCTCAAACAGGGCCAAAAAATTGGCGGACATGCTATATGGTACTACAAATATTGACGGACAGTGTCACTTTACGTACAATTATCGGCGGACATGTTCAACTAGCTAGAAAAATTGGCGGACAAGCTAAAAAAGATTAGAAAAATATGCCGACAAGTTCAATTACACTACAAATTACAATGAAATTTCCAATTATACTCAAACAGACACGACAAATTCATGCAGTGCAGACTCTACTTCCTCGGGGGACAAGAACAGTTACCAAATTCAAACTCTACAGTAACAACTCTACATTCACTACTCTTTACATTAAATCGCAATTATGCAAAACCCTAAAATCCTAAAGACGGAATACCTGGTTATCCATATTTGCTACTACTAATTTTCGACGTGGAGATGACGATGGATTGAACGACACGCCGGAGGCCCGGACGGAGCACTGTGTTCGACAGAAAAATCGAGAGTTTGAGAGAGAGAGAGAGGGAGAGTATGGGAGGGATGAGTGCCGATGAAAATAGAGAGAGATACAGGGAGTAAATAACAAAAATTTTGAGATAAAGGGGTCAAAGATTCTCTCCCCAATTTCAATACCATTAAAATCGGTACTTTTAACCGTTGGGCAGTAATCACGAGATTTCAAAAAAAAAGGTAAAGATATGACATGTGTCAGGGGGGTAAATTAGGAATATACACAAAAAACATGGCAAATTAGATGTTTTAAAAAGGATAGGAAAAAAAGATGTTGCATGAGTCATATAGGGCATTAAAAGTGCTATCTCTAAATAGTTTAATGGTATGCATATGTGTGATATCAAACTACTGCTTGGCCCATCTATTTAGTTGATTAGTGGGCCCCTCAACTTAATTCAATTTATGAATTGCTTAGTAACCCAACGTGGCACAACACCTTCTCCACAACTCAATTGATTCCACAATTTCATGACATTGCTCACGGCACTTCTTCTACCATTCCTCAATCAAATGACCCACTTGAACATTCTCTCGCCCGCTTCTATTCCTATATTTATTCAATTTCACTTCTAACTTTTTATCAAAATATGTAAAATCTCAACAAAATTCATGAAATTATAAAAAATAACAATAAACTTTGTAAATAATGTTAAAATAATGCAATAATCATATGAACATGGTCTGCGCAAATTTTCGTATATATATATATATATATATATATATATATATATATATATATATATATATATATATATATATATATATATATAACTTTAAAAATATTCTTGGATAAATTAATAAATAAAAATTGAAGCAAACGTTAACTGTTATTTTTGTTTATTATATTTTGGAGTAAACAAATGTAAAATTTTAGATAGAGCTTTAAAGATGTTTACCGACAATGTGATAAGAGTTTGTGAATGAATACTATAGTAATTTATTTTATAAGAAGAAAAGAAGTCGTGATTAAATTTGGAATAGGATGAGTGATGCTTTCATTGTTTGGAAAATGAAAAGTTAAATTTAATTCGTTTTCTACATTTTGATTTGGGATTCATAAAATGTTGATTGGAACGATGGAATTAAAAATTAAATTTTCATAGTATTAGTTGGAGTAACTAAGTAATGAAAAATATATTTTTTAATTAATTTTAATTTTATTGTTAATATTATGTAATATAGTATAATTATTGTATTATCTATATTAAATAATTAAATTATATTTTTAACATAAGAAATATTTATTTTTTTAATTTGGTAATATTTACTCCCTCCATCTTGGCTATATGTCCCCATTTGTTTTTTATAAGTGGATTAATGAGTATTATTATTTTATGTATAGTGAGTATGTGTATTAGTAATGAGTGGTGTACCACATGTGGGTCCTTTTTACTAAAAGGAGAAAATATGAACTATTGAATGAGACGCCCAATATAATAAAATGAGAACCTTTACGGAGGGAGTGTTTAATTTAATAATAAAATCTTTCAAATATAATATTTATTTACATGATACTTCATTTTATATTATATTAAATAAGATTGATTTATTTATTGTTTATTTTATAAAATGTAAATATCAACGAAATAATTAAATAAGAATTTAAAAAATATTCAAAATATAAGACTTTAATGAATTTATGTATATTTGAAACAAAGGAAAATTATTAAATAGAAAAAATACTCCCTCCGTCCGCTTCTAATGTATTCATTTTACTACTTTTGGCGTCCGCTTCAAAAGTATCCATTTCCACTATTTAGTACAAATATACACAATATGACACACTACTTTCCTCTAATACAACCACCCACTTTACATATAATAATAATACTCCTTAATCCACGTGCAAAAAATAAATGAATACCTTAGAACCGGATGGAGGAAGTACTAAATGAATACTCCTTCCGTCGCGCGTTAACGTTGACGTTTGCTTTTTGCACGGAGATTAATGTATAGTGAGGTGAGAGAAATAATATTTAATATTAAATGGGTAGTTGTATTAGTATTATGTGTGGGCCCTACATGAAATAATTAATTGTTTTGTGTGCGCCCAATATGACAAAAAAGAAAATATAAACCTTAACATGAGACAATCTAAAATGGAAAACGTAAACATTAACGTGGGATGGAGAGAGTATATATTATATGTAGTAAAATGTAAAATTTAATTTGATTCCTACGTAATAGCTAAATCCATGTCATTGGAAGGAATCAACATTCCCATATTTAAATGAATACTAATAATAAAAAAAAATCATAAGAATAGGAATACAATATGAAATGCTGATTCCATTTCCATTTAATTCATTCATACCAATCATGCCGTAACCAATCATTTTAAAAGAGTTATATTTGTTGAGGAATATAATATTTTAATATGTGAATTGAGAGATATAATATTCTAATATATAATGGGTATGTATATTAATGTTATGTGTACATCTAAAAAAAATATACTCCCTTCGTCTTCTTCTAAGGTATCCATTTTACTATTTTTAGCGTCCGCTTCAAATCAATTTTTCTTCTATTTAGTAAAAAAGTATACAATATGACCCACCACTTCTCTCTAATACAACTACTCACTTTACATATAATAATAATACTCCTTAATCCACTTGTAAAAAGTAAATGAATATCTAACTTTTTGGATGAGACAACTTAATTGATAAAATGTAACTCTTGGCAAAGAGAGAGGTCTGTTTTTAATCAGCTAGTATAAGGTGAGGGGTACTGTGAGAGTATAATAAGAATAAAAGGACCACTCCAAAATTTGAATATAGTGACACTTTTACATAAATCAATTAAAAATCATACTTTATGTATTAAAAATAGGCAAAAGCTCCTGTGCACCCGGGCGCACGGAACACTTTCCGTGCGCCTTTAGAAATTTGTGCTAAATTGTATACCTTTTAGTATACAGATGTGTACCCTTTATTTTCTAAAGAAAAATCTGGGCGCACGAACAACACTCCGTGCGCCTTTAGAATTTTGTGTTAAATTGTATACCCTTTAGTATAAAAATGTGTACCCTTTATTTTCTAAAGAAAAAAAAATATTAATGAAAAGTGTATACCCTTTAGAACAAAATTGTGTATCTTTTAGTAATTAAAGTGTATACCCTTTAGACCAAATTAATGTGCCCTTACCCATAATACAAAATTTCTAAAGGCGCACGGAATGTGTTCCGTGCGCCCGGGTGCACGCAAGCCTCACTCTTAAAAATAAATAATATTTCTAACATCTCATCTTAATATTTACATTTACTTTTTTTATGGATATTAATTAAGAAATATTTTACCCTAGTATGGTATTTTTGTTTATAACCTGTAGATTTTTCTATCTTTACATTTTGCCTTTAACTTTAACTTTAATAACTTTTAATTTGTAAATCTTACGAGAGACGGAGAGTATATATAAAACAACATATATTTGCGTAAGACAATTTTTATTGTTTTCTTAAATGGTTATAATCTTTTATTAATATTACGAATTTTTTATGAAATAATTAACTGCAATATTTTCATTAATTCAAGTATTATTTTTTATTAATTAAAATATAAATTTTAATTTTTATAAATCTAATTAAAAATAGTTACACAAGTGAGATATATTATTATTGAAGAGGAAAAAAAAGCAGATATAGAGGGAAGAGACTGATAATTTATTGATGGTAAAGAGGAATTTATTATAACTTAATTAGAAGATTAATGAGAGCAATATGAAGCACAATAGAGAGAGGAGGTTGAGGAGGCGGATGACAACAATGGCAGCATTAATTGGACGGCTAGGCTAGCCTTGGTTACATAAGGAGAGGGGCGGGCATTTTGCCGAGCACTTTAACGTGGCTGCTTCGCACACAGACGGTGTATCCCACCGGTTTAGGGCACTTACTCTTGCATGCTCCGTAACGAGCCGTTCATAAGTCGCAGCAGCTCTGTGCATCCACCATTGCTGCAACTTGAACCACCACCACCAAAGCCAACACAATCTTCATCACACCTGATAATTTCATCATTAATTACTGCTACTCCTACTTCTTTCTCTTTTCTCTCCTAACTTCTCCTTATATATACATACATACACTTCCTCCCCCATTATTCTAATATTTTCTTTGTTCTATTCCTTATTATGCATTAAAGTATGATTTTTAGCAGGTTATAATATGATTCATTATTGATATACTTTAACTATAAATAAACATATTTTATTTATATAATAAGCATACTTTAGTGATGGGTCAACCCGTCTTACAACTCGTTTCACAAAAACTCGTCTCAAAACCAATTTGATGAATACTAATACTTTAGTAAATTTATTTTAATACTAATTACAATTACACCTTTATTAAAATTAATACTAAATTCTAAAGTAAATATTAAAGTGTCAATAAACAAAAAAATATCCAATATTGAAATGTCAATACCAATAAAACAATAATTTATTTTTAATCATTTTTAACCAAATAATACATTAAAGGGAGCCGTTATTTGCACCCCAAAATTACTGAACGTACCCCAAAAATATTTAAGTTGACATAATTACCCTTATTAAACTTATATCTGTTCGGTTGTTGCAACCGAACAGTCATCTAATAAACTGTTCGGTTGCAGCAACCGAACATAACAAATAATTCATTCATCTTATATGTTCGGTTGCAGCAACCGAACACAATAAGATTTGTGATTTTTTAAATTTATATCTACATTACCGAATTGATAAGATAACATATAAGTTTCATGGACATCATCGATCTTTAAACAAAGATGATGATTTCACTCCCAGTTAAAGTAAGCAAGCTAACTTATATGTTATCTTATCTATTCGGTAATGTAGATATAAATTTAAAAAAAATCACAAATCTTATTGTGTTCGGTTGCTGCAACCGAACACATAAGATGAATAAATTATTTGTTCTGTTCGGTTGCTGCAACGGAACACATAAGATGAATGAATTATTTATTTTGTTCGGTTGCTGCAATCGAACAGATAAGATAGATGAATTCTTTATTCTGTTCGGTTGCTGCAACCGAACAGATAAAATTGATAACTGTTCGGTTGTTGCATCCGAACATATATAAATTTTTAAGGATAATTATGTCAATTTAAATATTTTTGGGGTACGTTCAGTACTTTTGGGGGTGCAAATAGTTGGCCCCTACATTAAATGATCAAAATATCCTCACCAACATTCTTATCCATAAGACCACGCAAAAACTCCGGACAGTTTAATCCATAATGTCCACACTCACTCATACATCACTTTTACTTTAACACCGACATCCTAAGTCCTAACCAACATTCTCACCAATATACATATTATAGTACAATCACGCAATATTACCAAAACCCTAACCCATAATATTACCTACACACTCTCCCTCTTCAAACTCACGTGCTATTGAAATCGGTACGGATATTGAAATCGATATACTTACTCGCACTAGAAAAATGTATAGGTAAAAGTATGGGTACCAATATACTCTGACATTCATACTGATATTGAAACTAATATACTCACCTACACACTCACCTACATGACACATTTGGAAGGGTAGGTTGCAATGTAGAGGTATTAAAAACTAAAAAATGTCATTTAGTTAAAATTGAAATAAAAGTTATTTATTGTTAGCTAAGATATTGAAGTGTAAAATTTATGTATATTTTCAATTCTCCCAATATTAAATCCCAAATAGTATTAAAATAGGAGTCCAACGACATATATGGACGATATTAATCGTTAAATTAAATTTTAATTTAATTTTCATCATAAAATAAAATAAAATAATTAATTTTTTAAAAAATTAACTATCAATTATACCGTATTTTTAACCTGCCAACCTTAAAATCCAAAAGTACAACCTAAAATAGACCTAAATTATATAAAAAAATTATCAGATGTAATGGTTAATAATTTGTTAGTCTTTCTAATCATGGGCTAATTGGCTACTCCCAACAACCAATGAATTAAACGGATCATTTTTTATGGCCACTATATCAGAATTAATCTGTACAATATGGACTCCAGCACCACAATCAATATAAAAATTGGGTACTCTTTTCTAATACAAGCATATGGAGACGGATGGAAGGACTAAAACTTGTATATCTTGAGGGCATCGTGCGTAGGGGTGGGCGGTATGGCATACCGAAGATTTTTGGTCATACCATATACCGTACCGAAATTTTCGGTATTTAAAAAATCATACCGTTACCTTACCTAAACTTTCGGTATACCTTATTGCGGTATACCAATATTTCGGTATAAGAAAATAGTATACCTTCTGCTTACCAATATTTCGGTATGCCATACCATACCTAAAATATCGGTATATATCATCCTATTACATAGTTTGCTATACCGTTATACATCTAAAATTCAATAAATCTTATAAAAACCATGTACTAGAAAAATGAAAGATAGCTATAAAACATACTCTAATAAATAACAAATTCAAAAATATACGACAATCTGCAAACGACCAAATTAAATAAGAGTAAATCTCATGAAAACCGGGTTTACAGGTAAGCCTTATTTTTTAATATTACTCTTTAATATATAAAAAATAACTCTTTGAAGAGTAATAATTTTTACACAATAGAGTAATAATTCGTATCTCTAAAAAGTAATTTTTCATGTACTTAAAGTAATCGATACATCGGGATTTACAAGAATTTGAAGAGTAATTTTTTAATTTAAAAAGTAACAATTCATGTGCTAAAGAGTAATTTTTTATGTACTAAACAGTAACCGAGTTTACATAATTAATATATCTAAACCCGTTTTACAAAGTGTTTGTCATTAAATAAATAGTACCTAAGAGATCTACACAAAAATATATGGAACTTATATTAAAATCAACACTTTTAAATTTTCATATACATAGAATTACTTAATTAAAAAATAAGTACTAATATCATGTAAGTCAATGATCTTTATCAATAATTTATAATTATGAAGAAATATACAGTAGGATTTTAGATTTAATCTTTAATAAAATAGTGTATATATATAATTTAATTAAAAATTATAATACATAAATAATAATTATAATTGTATGTATCATCTAATATGGTAATATCGTATCATATAACTCAAAAAATTGAATATTTTACGGTATTTCGGCATATATCAAAATACCGCGGTATTGATTATTTATATACCTTTATCGTACCAAAATTTTCAATAAGGTATCATACCTTACCAAAAATTTCGGCATACCTAAAATTTCGATAAAATCGGTATTTTTCGTTATGATAAGGGCGGTATACCAAAATTTCGGTATTTTTCCCCGGCCCTAATCGTGCGTTCAATTTAGTATAGGATACTATTTAGTATAAGATGGATGGACTAATATTAAAAGGGCAAAACTTGTGTGTCTTGCAGACATGTTACGTCCAATTTAGTATAGGATACTATTTAGTATAAGTATTTGTAACCTTTATTTTCTAAATTTTTTTTAATGAGATTGTATATTCTTAGAACAAAATATTTTACTCTTATTAATTAAAGTGTATACCTTTTAGAATAAAATATTGTACCCTTATACACCTTGTGCACCTGTGACAGAAGAAAGCCAACTACCACCTCATATTAAAGTATACTTATATAGATAAAACATCTCGTAATTAAAATATATTTATAGTAAATTATATTATAACATTTTAAAATCATATATTATTATTAATCATTTATCATAGTATTTTAAAAAAACATTCTTTACTTATCAATAAGAGTACTTTATCTATATAATAATTATACTAATAACTCGTCTAATAAGAAACTATCTATAAAAATATTTCGCTAAATAACATATATCAAGTTTTACCCATCACATCAAGTTTTAATTGTTTTAGTTAGGGCAAATATCAAATTTGGTCATGTAAGTATGTCATTTTTCAACTTTCGTCCTTTATCATTTGCAATTTTCAATTTTGGTCATTTTTTGTCCAGTTTTGGTCTTTTTGATCCAGTTTTAGTCCTTTTTGTCCAAATTTAGTCATTTATGTTAAAAAATCCAAAAATGGTCCGAAAGTGTATACATTTAGGACCAATAGTAAACCAAAAAAGGACCAAATTTTAAAAAAAAGATCAAAACTGGACCAAAAGGACTAAAACTGAATGAAAATAATTAAAACTGGACAAAAAAGGACCAAAATTGAGAATTACAAATGATAAAGGACTAAAGTTGAAAAATACCATACTTACATAACCAATTTTGATATTTACCCATATTACAATCAATTTACTCACATAGATTAAAATTTGTGTTAATTTTGTTCAAATTTCACCGAATATTGCAAAATTTGATGGAATCTCACACGTCATCCGCTACCCATCATCACATTTGCATTCCTACAAAAACTTTTCCATCCACAAAATCCTTTATTTCAAAAAAAAAAAATCACTTTATCCAACAATTTAAAAAATTATTTCCAACAATTTAAAAAATTATTTTGATTTTAAATTTGTCACTCTTTTTTTTACACATATACCATTACTTAATATTTTTTATTACCTAAAAATACTATAATAACTCCTAAAATTAGTAAATTTGATAAAAAAAATACAACTCTTCTTAAATAACATGAAACAGTAAACATAAAGTACAGGGAGTACTGTTCTTAAAAAAAGAAAAAGACAATTATGTAATTGTAAAAGTTATACACTTTTTACTAAAAAAAATTCTAAAAAGTTATGAGACTATTTTTGTTTATAATTTTATATAAAAAATATAATAAAATCTAAGAATTTATATAAAACAATACAGTCAAAAATAAAACCATAAGGAAGAGAGGGTTTATAAATATTTTAATTTTAAAAATAAATATTAAATTATAATAGATTATAAATTATTAAAATTTACATAATAATTAATCAATTCCTCTATCCCACATAACTCTTTATACTTTATTTGTTTATAAAATTTTTTACATTTAAAAAGAATGAAACTATAATTTATTCAATAATTTTAAAAGTTATTTTAATTTCACATAAGTCACATAACATTACTTTATACTGCTTTCGTTCCACACTAAGGGTAGTTTTTGCTTTTTTACATGTAGATTAATGAGTATTATTATTTAATGTGTAGTGGATAATTGTATTAGTGGGAGGGTGGGTCTCATATTTTAATTGTATTAGTGGATGTGTATGGGTCCCATGCGTGTAAAAAAAGAAAGTGAACTCTTTGGGTGAGATGACTAAAATGGAAAAAAAAGACTATTTGGGTGGGACGGAGGGAGTATTTTATTTATTATAAAAATACTAAAATAATACCTCCAAATTATGTAAAAGAAATTTTTATTTTTACAACCTGGAACAGTAGCAAACGTGAATGGTGTGAAATATGGTAAGTGGGATTTCCTATTACACTCCATGTTACATCTAGTGTTACATGTGGTGGGATGGGGATAAGTGCACAGTGCACATACTGTCCCCATTCCACCACATGTAATACTAGATGTAATATGAAGTGTAATAGGGGATTTGAATTGGAAATAGGAGAAGCATGCGATTCCATTTCACAAAGACTTTCTCAAATAATTTTTTATATTTAATTACTAGTGCTGCACATGTATTCAGCCGCAAAATTATGAAAAGATTCTTTTGGATTATTAAATTTTGGAATTGATTTAAGAGAATCACTTGTGTGACATGTGGTATCTATGATCTTCTAACATGAAGGGGTGGGGACACCCACTGATATATGGGCCCCCACCTCCTCATATGAGAGGGTCATGGATGACCACGGGTTATCCAAAAATTACCCTTGATATAAGCTTAAAGAGATGCACTTCAAATGTAGACCTTCTCTTTATACATACAGTATGATCATGTACTTTACATGTGCAGTCATAGACTCATAATATGATGACTTTTTTTATGCAAGAGTTGAAAAAATAATTTATATATAATATTATACTCTTTGTCTTTTTATAAAATATTCATTTATTTATTTTATATAAATTAAAAAGTAGTCCATCCATTCAACCTAAAGATTTTCATTTTATTATTTCGTGTGTCAACTTTAAAGGTATTCATTTTCCATTGTTAATAAAAAAATTGCAAATATAGCTCATCACTCAATGCTACTCATACAATTTCTCACTATGAATGAATTAATAAAATAATAGTAATACTTCTTAATATACGAACAAAAAGTAAATAGAGACTTTTCATGTGAATGGAGGGAGTATTATTATATATTCCCTGCGTCCTATAAAACCTTTCACACTTTCCTCATTTATTTATCCCACAAAACCTTTCACACCCCAAAAAAAGAAATATCACTCAATCTAACAACCTCAAAAATTACTTTAATTTCAAATTTGACACTTATTTTTCACACACATCTCATTACTTTACATTTTTTTATTACCTAAAAATACTACAATACCCTCCAAAGTCAATAAAATTGCTCAAAAAGTGCAACTTTTCTTAAACAATGTGGAACAGTAAACGTGAAAAGTATTATGGGACGGAGGGAGTATAAAGTGGGTTGTTGTATTAGTTGTGAGTGGTGGATCATGTGGCCTTTATATGGACAAATTTGCTAAAAATAAAAAATAAGTACCTTTAAAATGGACAACCCAAATAACAAAATGAATACCTTATCAACGGACGGTGGAAGTATATATATATATATATATATATATATATATATATATATATATATATAT
Organism: Pogostemon cablin; assembly: GCA_023678885.1. Classification (NCBI taxonomy): domain Eukaryota; kingdom Viridiplantae; phylum Streptophyta; class Magnoliopsida; order Lamiales; family Lamiaceae; genus Pogostemon; species Pogostemon cablin. The sequence continues at coordinate 15,989,458 of CM042963.1, read as the reverse complement.
ATATATATATATATATATATATATATATATATATATATATATATATATATAACACTATCATAAAAATATACCCCTTTGTCCATTGATAGTGTATTTATTTACCTTTTGTACCTAATTTAAAAAGTACTACTCCCTCCGTCCGATTTAAATAGTCTCATTTATTTTTTGCACGTGGATTAAGAAAAAATATTTAATGCGTAGTGAGTAGTTGTATTAGTGGGTGTGTGCGCCCCCATATTTTAATTGTATTAGTGAATATGTGGGGGTCCCATATGTGTAAAAATAAAATGAGACCATTTGGAATAAACACCCAAAACGAAAAAAATTTGATTTTTAAAGCGGACAGAGGAGTATTATTTTATACTTATAAAATGAATAGTTGCATTGGGAATATCAAAATATGTCTAGTTCTAATTTTAGTCATTTATTTTATGCAATTCTCAATTTTGATCATTTTTTGATCGATTTTAGTCTTTTTTTTTCCGAATTTAGTTTTATTAATAGAATTTTGTCCGATTTTTTTTTTTGTTTAAATTTGGACAAAAATGACTAAAATCGAACAATAAATGACAAAATATGAGAATTGCAAATAAAAATATATTAAAATTGAAATCAGTCATACTTAAAGGATAAAATTTGATATTATCCTTAGTAGTATTAATGATATGTATTGGATCACAAGAGTATTACTTTTCCAAAAAGAAAATATTAGTACCTTTAAAGTTAACGCCCAAAATGATAAAATGAATATTTTATTAGCGAACAAAGTGAGTATATACATATGTTTGAAGTTTATGTAAAATTTAAAAACCTTGAATATGTGATAATCTTTTGTTATTTTAAATTTTGATTTGTTATGTTTTAATTTTATGTCAAATTAATAGGGGTAAGTTCAAATTTAGTCCTATAAAAATAGCTTAATGCCAAAAATGTCCCAAAAATTGGCATATTTAGTCCCATAGGAATCTCAACCAAAATCTGTTAAAATTTAACAGATTATTCTAAACTGTTAGTAGGACCAAAAGTGCAACTTGCAGATTTGATCTATAATTTTCTAATGTTTGCAGAAATAGTCCCAAAATTGAATTTATATTTTATTAAATTTTGATCAGATTTAAGTTATTATTTGGGCTTCAAAATGGTATCAGAGCCCTAGGTTTATTTATTTATGAATGAAAAATTATTATAAACTTTTATCATTTAACGAGAGGAGAGTTTCAAAGATATGAATCTGAACGAAAGTTTGACATTCGAGTATGGCAGGACTAGTAGCCTTGTTCAAGGCGAGAGCAATAGCCCTATCCGGCCTGTTGGAGACAGTAAGATATTTTGTCCTGTTTAAGAATATTATTATATTCTGTATAGACAAAGAGCGGAGAAAAGAGAAGAAGGTAACCAATGATTCTGGGATGGACTCGAACGAGGAATGGACCGTGCAAGAGCTTGTGCCAATCAGACAAAGGCAGAATGCTTGGAGGACATCCGAAAGGATGAACTAAGATACTCCAAGGAGATGTCAAGAAATATAGTAGAACTCCATAGTTTCATTGAGATCCATGGACGTGTCCCAGACAAGAACAATGGAGAAGGTGACCAAATCAAGGTCCAAGTGAGATCTACAATTCATACTTCTTTTCATGGTGATCAAAATGACGGAGTGGAAAGAGATCGAGGCAAATAGCTCTAGGATGAATCAAGATCTTAGAGAAATACAGAAGATTGTGAAATTCTTTGAAGAATATTGCCAAAATATTTCCAAAACGATAGTTTAGATCAACTTCCAAATGGATAAGATGGAGACGTTGCAAAACAAACAACTTTATCTCATTAAGAAATTGAGAGATCAGGTAATATCCCTGGAAACCAAGGTAACCGGGAGAAGGTCAGGAGGAAGGTTACCACCAACCTATGGAATAAAACCCCCTTTTACATCAGAAGGGGAAGACAACAGAGGTCATAAGGCCGAAGTCCGAGAGTGAGAAGATTATTGCTATCATTCGAGGAAAATCCATAGATAGAAAGAATGAATCTTGAGGATCTACAAGATTTATATGAGTTCTTCCAATGACTAATATTTGTAGATCTAAAGATGAATATCGTGGAGACTTCAAACTCTCAACAGCAGACTCATCTGACTTAACATGGTCTGAACTAGGAAGAAGTAACTTCTGGATCACATAAAGTCCAGGAGATATGACGAGAAGAAACAATTCCAAGCCAAGAAAATTTCAGAATAAGGGCAACGAGATTATCTAGTGGAGCAAGTCAAGTTTGAGGATCAAATCTACACAATAACCCATATGATCGGTCTCACCATGCACCGATAAATCCATACGGGTTGATCCTAAACCTCAACACCTCGGATTTCAAGAATACAGAAACTTTAATCGATTGATGGACGAATGCAATAAAAATTACAGGAAGTGCACTGGAGTTGGATAAAGAAGGGTTCATAAGATTTTTAACTATGAGCCTGGATGGATCAGTGAAGTGCATCTGGGAATTACTCTCAGACGAAGTAAAGAAGGAGGCAATGGAAGGAAAAGTCCTTGCAGATATTGTTGATCGCATGAAAAAGATCTTCAAGGTCCATTTCATCGGAGTGGGCTACTTTGTAGGAATAGAAGAAGAAAAGAAGAAGAAGTATAGAAATGTCTTATACAACTGGAGCTACTTGACATTTGTCATGTAGACGCGTACATCCAACTCTTCACAGAGTACAGACGTAAGTCAAAGATAAAGGAGAAGAAAGTTTTTCACCTATTCTTTGCCAAGATTCAAAGCCAATGGAGAAAATACTGATCAAGGAATATGAACCATATGAGCTGGACTCAATAGCAAGGAGAATGTCTTTCCTCAAAGCCAAGATTGCAGAATGGTGCCATCAAGAAGCTTAGCATAAAAATTACAATAAATTGACGTGCTAAACTCGCCAATAAATTGCATGAAATGTTTTTTTTTTTTATTTTTTATTTTTAAATTTCGAGGTTATAGAATTGCATCTCTATCTTGTGAGCTTTGCTGGATCCTCTTTAGATTTGTTTTTGAGAAACATTAAGTTGTTTTCGAGTTGGTAAATCTTCGGAGATGAGTGAAGGGGTTTTTTCTTTAATAATAAATTATTTTATTGTTGATCGTAAGATGATAAATTTAATTTGTGCTTGGAGAATTATACAGAGTTTTTGAAAGTCATCAATGTTAGAGATTACAGGTGGGTGTCGAAACCAACAAATAATAAACCTACTACAATAGATAGTCATAAGTAAGGTCGTATCCACAGAGATTGGTAAAATAGATTTATTCAACGAAATTAAATAAACAAAGATTTGGGGGGTTGAGTTTGTATTTAAACTAGAGTTGCAGAAGATTAAATATTTAGCCAAAATAATCTTCGGAATGGTTTAACATACATGATCACAGATGCAAGGATGACTCTTTCACATTAACACCAAATTGGTTATAGTTGTTGGTACCACCTAACAAGCTAATCTTTCCATACTTAGTCGATAGTTAGGGTACCACCTTTAATTACTTCTCTAGCAAAATAAACAACCCTAGATACCATCATAGGATTTAATTTACCGACCGCATTCAATTTAGAAAGACTCAATTCTAGCCAACAAACGCACCGGTAGGTTCATTTAGACTAGGTTGCATATCCCCTATAGCAATAATCGAAAGTGAGATGCGGACAATTATGCCACTTCCCACAGTTATTAGAAACAATTAAATAATTACGGATTTAACGTTCTAATTGGCACATATTATTTTCACGAATCGAATAAGTGATCAAGTTAATCAATCCGCCAAATAATATAATCTAGCACGGAGATTATACAAATGATGCAACATGAAAAAGAATAAAAACTAGTTAGATCTCACATGATAATGTTGAACCACGCCTCCGATTATCCAGCTAGATGAAAGATTTAGCAAACCATAATAATACTTGAATAAAAACAAAGAGTAATCTTCATGAAGGAGTCTTACAGCGTGAGAAAATAAAGTTACAGAGATAAAGTAGAAGTCGAAGTAGAAGTGATCTCCTTGACGTCTTTCCCTAGTATTTAACGTAAAATAAAAACATAAATATGAAAAGAAGATCGCATGATTGAAGTCTTTTATGAGATTTATCTCCTCCTTAATCTCTTCCTAAAGTAACTAAAATCAGTGCAGGGAGTAAGAAATTCCTAAATTATATGAGGAAATGAGATTTGATATGTGAGACTTGAGATTTGGGCGCTCAAATTAATAATTCCCATCCAGGTCTTTAGGCGTGCCAATGCCTTATCAGCAATTTTTATTTTGTATCTTTCAGCAATTGCAGATTTCCGCCAGCATCTAAGGCGTGACCACGTCTTACTCACAGACTGCTTCTCTTTTTGTAGCTCCACTTCATCCAAAAATAGCCCAATTAGCCCATAGAATCAAATAAATCCTTTTCATACCTACAAAATATAAATCTTGATTAAAACAAATATTTAAGGATTAATTGACATCTAAACATGGGAAAATATGACATCAAAGTATGATATTCTTGCAACTTATCAATTACAATGTAGGACGAAATTTTCTTCCTCGAGGTTAGATTTTTTAAATTATGTAATTAGATTATTTTACCTACCTCTTCCATTGTTGAAATATAGTTTGCGAGTTAATTTTAGAGTTAATTGCGTAAAAAATCCTTACCTTTATGTCAACTGCAATTTTGTCCTAACTTTTTACTTTTGGCAAAAAAAAAACTACCACATTTTAGATATTTGCAAATCCCACCCATGGGCTACCTATAATTCTGCCCGATGGATGATGGGGCAATAGAATCCATATCAGTTTCCTTGTTAGCAAAATTGACGACTTATGATAACAAAGCTATCATAGTTAGTTTCTCGACATCGTGGCAAAAGCTCATTACCGCCACCGGCTGATTTGTCGGCGTCTTCCTCACCGACTGCATGACGATGAGGTGTTTACGTTTTCCTGCGAGGCGCGGAGCTGCGAAGGACGATTGCCTTCAGCCAGGAGAGGAATTTTTCCGAAATAGATCAGACGGCAAGCGGTCGCTCCTTTTAGCAGAGATGGTGAGCTGGCACATTTTGCAAATTCCAAAGCTTTTATTTGATATTCACAACAATGAAGAAGAGGATTCAAGTTCTGGCATGCAACAAGGTTTCAGACGCGCGATGGGTAGATCTGGCGAGGAGGCTTGTTTGTGGATGATATGGTCAACGTCAATGACAGTACAGTGATGGATTTGTGATTTTTGGCATTGTAAACTAGATCTGCTGTCGTCTTAGAGCTCTCAGATCTACAGCTGTTGGTGGAGATAATGGGGGGTGAGCTTTGGCGACCGTTGGTAGCGTATTCCGGCGATGGAATAGCAGTTGGTGACGATGATTCGTTCTCCAATGAGAAAGGCAGACTTGGGGTGCAGAATCTCATTCTAGAAGATGACCTTCTGTATGATATAAACACTGTCGTTTTGGCTAATAAGCAGGTGACATGGATTTTATTGCCAGGTCATCTATTTGGTGTAGTGTGTTGCTACCCATGTGCTCAATTTGCAAAGAATATGGAAGGTGTTGATTTTTTTTTCCAAATTCCAAAAGTTTGGACAAAATTGCAATTGAATTAAAGGTGGGGTTTCTTATTGCAATTAACCCTTAATTTTATAACTAACCTTTATCTGGTGAATAGGCATGGTCTTAAGGTGGCTGTTGGTGTTGCAGTTGAAGCAAATTAAAGAAGGACAGCAGGAATATGCAAAGATTGAGCCATGAGGGCGCTTCACTGATTTCTGCACGTTTCCTGATTTCCACCTAGAACAATTTGATGTCATCTGGATGCTAAATCTGTTTCCAATTTCTTCATTTCACTTTACCTTCATTATACATACAACGTAAGTGGCATTAAATAACATCTCATAGTAACACTTTAAATATATAACTCAGATGGTAATACTTTTAAAATTATTATGATATGTAACATTTTTGTAACACTTTTTATATAAGTAACACATATATTTAACACTTTTCTAATATGTAACATATGCATATAACACTTTTATCTATATAACACATTTTATGCAATACTTTTACAAATGTAACACTATAATATAACAATTGTACATAAATAAAATTTTTTTAAGTAACACTTATATGTACATAAATTATTTACATAATATTTTAAAATAGTATTTTTTAATACTCCATATTTATAAGATGAATATTAATTAAAACGTTTTATATATTACCCATATTTAAAAAAAATAGTATTACATACTTTATAATATTTTTTTAAAAAATTGAATGAATTAGTTTAATAGAATTATATAATACAAAATAGTTCATTACATAAAATATGTTTTATTTCAATATATATTATTTAAAGTTGAACTATAAAATTAAAAAATATATATTATTCATGAAAAATATTTTAAATTATATTTACTTACATTTTATGTTAACGGTTAAAATATTTAAATACAAAAGTTTTACTATTTAAAAAGGAAAAAAAACTTGAAATATACTCCCTCCATCTCGCCCAAAGGGTGCATTTTACTTTTTGCACGTGAATTAAGGAGTATTATTATTTAAAGTATAGTGGGTAGTTGTATTAGTGGGAGTGTGGATCCCATATTTTAATTGTATTAGTGGTTGTGTGTTTGGGACCCATATGTGTAGAAAAGGAAAGAGAACCCTTTGGATGGGACGCCTAAAATGGAAAAAAGAGACCCTTTGGATGGGACAGAAGAGTATAATAAAATAAATATTTAATATTTGATAAGATTATTGGACTAGCTAAGTTGGTATATGAAATATATTATAACTCATAAGTAATGGGATCAAATCCAAGCAATTGCACTTTTAATTTTTTATTTTATAAAAAAAAGTGTTACATAAAATATTTTGTTGTAACTTTTATAAAGTATTACTAAATTAAATGTAATATTTTTATTAAGTGTTACTATATTAAGAAAAAGTGTTACATATGATAATAGGTAATAGGGGCAACAACGACACCCTTAAAAGTATTATCTATCGTCTATAATAACACTATTAAGCACTAAATAATATTTTTTACGTGTTACGTAAAGTTATTTATGTTGTAGTATATAATAATTGTCTGAGAAGTTTCTATAGTGGTTAAAGATATTAGTTTGAATCAATTCATCTGCATTTCACTTATTTCTCTTTGCTCGAACTCCTAAATTGTTGTTCTGGTGCCCGATGACATTTTTACGATCTCATTTCCATTGCAGCCTTGGTTCACAATGAAATTCAAGAGAAACCGACAGAGTTAATGGGAAAATTAAACAGATTATTTTGAGAGATAAGTTACCATTGGCCAACTCCTCTCTCAATTTAATTTTGCATTTTGATTGTAGGTGCTGTACGTTTTTTTGCTAATAAAAGAGCATCACTTTACAATTGGAAATAATATATATGACCCGTGAGAATAAGATAAACTTAATATGGTAAAGGTCAATCCTTCTGGATTTACCGTTTTACATTATCCAGACACTCTATCAACTGTGTTTTCTATAATGTCATTGATGATTTCACTATGTTAAATAATTTTGCAGAGCACTGATGAGATTATTTATGAGTCACTTTAGAGATACGATGACTTAGAAGTATGTGATGGCTTTGTTAGTTTGGTGCATGCATGGTTTAAAAACTTAGAGGTATAAGGGATTTTTTCTCTGCTTCACAATTTTACACATGTTCTACAATATTGAGATATGTTGTTTGTATTTATATATATTGATCAAATAATGCACATGTTTTGTGGTCAAATTTATTAATTAGGAGGGATTTTTGGTCTAACAAACCAAAATTTATTAATTATGTATTTTCATATTTACGAGTTGGAGATGCAGAACCTTATGTTGACGTATAGCAGAATGCTGGAATATCCATAAATATTGAGGTGTAAAGAAACATGTTTATTTCTTTGCTCCAGTAGAAATACCACATCAGTTTCTACTGGAGCAAAGAAATAAACCTGTTTCTTTACACCTGCCAGGATCTGATCAACCGATGGTATGATCTCAACCTATCAATAGATTTCATGCCAAAGTTCTCATATAATTGTGACTTAAAATTTTATTATATGCTATGGCCTATTGTGCATAACTTTTTATTTTAATTATTTTATCGTTTGAGCACCACATATTGAGGTGAACCCTTCCTAGTTTATTATAAGTGCCAAAAATGGAGATGTAAGAAAAATGTAAGACGAAAAAAAAATGATGAATGTATGCATCATAATGAAAATATACACACAATGATATATATATATATATATATATATATATATATATATATATATATATATATATATATATATATATAATCTTTTTCTGCCTACGTGTTGTCTCCAGAGGCTCTCTTCGAAGTGACGTGCAATTTTCTCATTTTTTTATTTTTAAATAAATTTTTTTATATTTTTCTTATTTACTTTCAATTAATTTCCTTATTTTATATTTTCTTTTTAAATAATGTATCAATACCTTTATTCTCTTTACACTTATAATGATTTATTTATTTTAATATATTAATTGCAATCAATTATTAAATGTTTCAATATAAATAAATTAATTAGTACCAAATCAAATCATATATAGAGGAAAAAAATATTTCATAATATTCTTTCTTACCCCACCTATAAATAAGTCTTTATTATCATTCATTATAAACAAACATATTCAATTCTCCAGGAGGAATAAGAGCTTTCTTCAAGTTCCTCTAGAGAATTAATTCAAGTCAGTAAAAAATTTATTTCGATGGAGCGATTCAAGTGGAGAATAATATTTTTCAAGAAGATATCGATTAGTATATTTCAAGAGCAACAAAAAGTCTTGAAAAGAAAATTGATCCAACGATTAATATTTTTCAAGAGGAACAAGAAAATCGATTTAAGGTGGAGCGATTCAAGTATTCTTCAAGTAAAGAATCAATCAAGTATTTTTCAAGTGGAATAAGAGGAATCAATTTAAGTTTCTTCAGAGTGATTCAAGTATTTTTCAAGAGCGCAACAAGATGATCGAGTCTTCTTCAGAGTGATTCAGGTATTTTTCAAGTGCAACAAGACGATCGATTCAAGCATTCTTCAAGTGAAGAATCTATTCAAGTATTTTTCAAGTGGAATAAAGGAATTCATTTAAGTCTTCTTCGAAGTGAATAAGATGTTGTATTGTACTTCTGTAATTTAGAAATGTTTGACTTTTATTATGAATATGAAATAAAATATATTGATAAAGCTATCTATACATAAATAAATGTACGTAAATATTATTTATAAATTTATACTCCCTCCGTCCCATAATACTTTTTACATTTACTGTTCCACTTTTGTAACAACAAATTTTGTATTTATAATAAAATAAATACAGATTGCATACAAAGATAATTTCAGATGGATTTAATTTGGAGAAGATGTAAGCGAGTTATAATCTCAATCAATCCTCTGATTCTTCTCTCGAACCAATGTGGCTTTGACTTGACTTTGACTTGACTTGTGTTTGTTGACTTTGACTTCTTTGACGAAGTGTATGCTGACTGTGTTGATATTGTGTGTTGACTTGTATGTTGAGTTGGATCTTCAAACGAAGCTTGTTCGAACTCGAGTGTGTAGTCTTGAACGTTGACCCGGAGGTGTTGAACATTTGTTCGGATTGAATGTTAACTAGAGAGCCTTCCTCGAAGAACACTTGATTTGGGGGACTTGAAGCCTTGATCCCGGATTAGTAGCTGTTCTTGACTTGAAGCTTTCTTGATGCCTTGAAGATCTTGAGCTTGAATCTTTGGAGGCTTGAACACTTGAAGATTCGTTGAAGATCTTGAGCATGAAGCTTTAGAGGCTTGAAGACTTGAAGCTTTGTTGAAGATCTTGAGCTTGAAACTTTGAAGACTTGAAGGCCACTTGAAGCTTTGAAGATCACTTGAAGACTTAAGCTTGAAGACTTGAAGATGCGAAGGTCGCTTGAAGCTTTGGAGGCTTGAAGCTTTGAAGACTCGAAGGCCGCTTGAAGGCTTGAAGATCTTCGAAGATCACTTGAAGACTTGAACTTGAAGACTTGAAGATCGAAAGTCGCTTGAAGCTTTGAAGACTGGAATTGAAGGCTTGAAGATCTTCGAAGATCACTTGAAGACTTGAGCTTGAAGACTTGAAGATCCTCGAAGGCCTTGAGCTTGAAGCTTTGAAGATGCTTTGAAGATCGCTTGAAGACTTGAAGATCCTCGAACGTTGTTGAGCTTGAAGCTTTGAAGACTTGAAGATCGCTTGAAGTTCTTCGTTCGTTCTTCGCTTGAAGATCTTGAGGGAGCTTTACTCATGTTCTCGATCTCTTCAAGAGCATCGTCTTCGAGTGCTTGAATGTCTGTCTTCTCAAATGAATGGAGGAGACCCCTTTATATAAGTGAGAAAAAGGAAGTCCAGGCCATTTGGGCCTCACTTAACGGGCTTAGGCCTTCAACTTGTTGGACCGTAATCAGGCCTATTTGACTTGGGCTTGATTTAATTTATATGGGCATGTTTGACTTGGATCAGACCTCATTTGACTTGGGCTTAACTGACTTGGACCAGACCTCATTTAATTTAAGCCCATTTAATTTATTGGGCTCAAATTATTTATTAATTTACTTTAGGAATTAATTTATTTAAATTCCAAAATAAATTAATATTTGATCAATAAAATCCACGTGCCGCTATTTGATTGAACCGTAAATTTTAATTGCTTACAACCATGTTGTTTAAGAAAAGTTGCATTTTTGACCAACTTTATTGATTTTGGAGGGTATTGTAGCATTTTTAAATAATGAAAAGGTATATAGTAATGGGATGTGTGTGAAAAATGAGTAGCAATTTTGAAATTATAGTAACTTTTGAGGTTGTTAGATAAAATGATATTTCCTTTTTAGGGTGCGAAAGGTTTTGTGGGACAAACAAATGAAGAAAGTGTGAAAGGTTTTATGGGAATGAGGGAGTAATATTTACAAATTTAGATTGTAAATGTCATATCATATGTTTATATTAAATAGATTTTATATGAAAATAAAATACAATTTTAAAATACAGTAGGAAAAAAGATATTTATATATAGACTTCTTTTATATATACAGTAACATTAGAAAAAAAAATATTCAAAATTTCTTCAAAAAGTTAGAATATATGTGCATGTATTAACTTTTACACATGATTAAACTATATGTCATATTATAAAAGACAAAAGTTACATACTAATTTATTGTAATTTTTTTACAATGATGACATAAATTGTCTAGTTATAAGAAAAAAATTCAATAATTAATATTGTATAATTATATGACATTGATTATTCATTATAAAATAGAGCAATAATTAAATGATTTCGCATAGACATGCATGCCGGTTTGGAACCGCCGGTTCCGATTCTGAACTGTCGATTCCAGTTTCGAACCGTCGGTTCAGATTCTCGAAAATGGAGAACTGGAGGTAAGACGGTTTCGGTTCTAAACCGAAACCGGCTGTTCCAATTTTATTTTATTTTAATTTTTAGCCTCAAAATATAAAAAAAAAATAAAAAAACCAGCGGTTTGAATCGGAACCGGAACTGCCGATTTATTTTTCAAGGAATGAGAAATCAGAATCGAATCAAAATATAACCAGTTTCGGTTCCATTTTTTCCGATTTCAGAACCGGCAGTTCCGGTTAAAACCGCCGGTTCTATTTTTTTGTGCATGTCTAATTTCGCATATTCACGCGGGTTTCATACTATATATATATATATATATATATACTCCCTCCGTCTCGCGTTAATGTTTATTTTTGCTTTTTTGCACGTAGATTAAGAGATATAATATTTTAATGTGTAGTGAGGTGAGAGAAATAATATTTAATATAAAGTAGGTAGTTGTATTAATATTATGTGTGAGACGTACATGGAATAATTAATTGTTTTGAGTGGGCCCAACTTGATAAAAAAAGAAAATGTAAACTTTAACTTGGGATAACCCAAAATAGAAAATGTAAACCTTAACGCGGAACTGAAGGAATATATATATATATATATATATATATATATATATATATATATATACACTTCTTCGAACTTGTAAAGTTTAATGTAAAATTCTTGGAAATTTGACATTTTATAAGACTTTATGTGTAGCTATTATTGTCATCTCCTGCATGTAATACCTTCTAGCTCTGTTTCCTCTTTTTCTTGCGGTATTTGTTCGATCTTTTCAGTTTCGAGTTTGGTTTTTCCTTCTTCGCTTTTTCCCAGTAGAATGACATAAAGAGCAATAACTAGTAATATAGCACCAGATACACTGAAAAAAATATACTCAACCAAGTTAAAATACCATAATCATTGATATGTGAAAGCACTATCTTCTCTTAACTAACCTTCCCCAGTGAAGTGTCTCCTGGAATAGTACTGCTGAGAAAATAGCAGTGATAATAAGCGCCAACGGGCCGAAGACAGCAGCAAACACGGGCCCCTTCTTTTCGGCCACCCAAACTTGTAGCCAGTAGCTAATAGCAGTCACAATTACTCCCTATTATAAAACAAGCATATTATTGCCAAGATTCAAAATATCTTTTAATGTTCTTGACAGTATTAGCATGACTCACACAATAGAACACTGAAAGGAGATTAATATTCCATCCAAGTTTCCAAGACTCTACTTTTCTTTCTGTTGTTGCAGCCCAAACTGCTGATGATGCACAACTAGAAAGGCATTGCAGTGCTGTAAGACGCAATTTAGCCGGATACTGCTTGATCAGGGGACTCTAACAAACGAACGAGAAAAAATTAGGAAAGACACACATGTATGTCAATGTTGAAAATAGTAGATGATCCAGGTTCGATTCCCTTTGGGAACGAATTAGGAGAGGAGTTATAAGGAGGTTTGGAGATAAGGGGAGTATGGGTGCTAGGTGTAACTACTAACTATACTTACCACTAACATTTACCGATAAAAAACAAAAAGATGAGAAAACCTGCATGATCAGCCACGAACACCACGCCACATTGGCTGCTAGAATAATGAGGGAGCCCTTGATCCAATCGCTCTTTGCATAGTTTTCTTTCCTCAAGTGTAAGATGTTTGTATGGCTTTGTGAGTAGCTTGCAAAAGTACACACTAGAGCACCTGCAAGGCCTAATGCAGAACCAATCACTTTGGCCATTCCATGCCTTTTTCTTATTGAGAGGCTTTCCACACTAACAATTTCAAAGCCAAGCCACCTTATTAATTATACACCTCCTAAATGAATAGTATGAATCTGATACACATGTACCTGAAACTGACGGCTAAGATGAATGTAATGGCTGGGTTCGTGTTGGTTAAAGCAGTGGCAAATGTTGCTGACACGTAGTTTAGCGCCATATAGAATAGATTTAGACTGAGTGTGATCCTGGAAAATTAAATACAATAATTATCATTAGAAACTCATAGTAATGTAAAAGAGACCAATGAAGTGTTTACCCTGTCGAAATCAAGACCATCTTGCAAAGCAAGGTGAATGGCAATGGAGGAGATTTCTTGCCCCCTAGATTTAACCAAGAAACATTAAACAAGACTAGTTTAGTTTAGCAAGAAAAAATGGCTAATAAAATGCATCTCTTGTAATGAAACCTCTCTAGGAAGAAGGCAAAGGGGGCTAATGCAAGCGTAGCAAAAGCTTGGCGATAAACGACGAAGACCTGAGGATTCATTCCTTGTACGATTGCAGCTTTGGACAACAAGGACATCCCGGCATAGATAAACTGTATGAATATCATCACAAAGTATGGTTTGTTCCTCTTCATGTATGCAACAACACCATTCATATCGAATGCCATCTTATGTTACTTCAGGACTAAGATGAACACCTTCTTTATAGCCACGAGTTACCATGACTTGATAGCGAGAGACTGAGAGTGGTGGGGTGGATCATTAAATAGGTTGATAGGAAACTCTATGAACAGTATATGTTATATATGTGTGTGTTCATAGTATATATGCTTTCTTCATACATGCATAATGATGAATGGACAAGAATCTTTGTGAGTGTATAAGGATGTTGTTGCGTATGTAGACTTCTACTTGGAGGAAGACTTGGGAGCAGTTCAAGTAGGACTGGGAAGCCCATATGAGGACAACAGGAGATGGAGATAGATGGAGCACTGAGACTAGAAATTTACTCTCTCTGTTCCGAGAAAAACTCTTTCCGTTCGGTTCGGATCTCCTGTTACATTTCGATATTACATCTCCTGTTACAAACCGTTGGATGATTGACACGTAGGATAGACTAGTCTATACCCTAAAATCAACCCTAAGGGGAAATGTTGAGATTTTTCACTCCGCATACGTGTCATTTATCTAACGCGTGTAACAAGAGATGTAACACCAAAATATAACAGGACATCCAATGTGCTTTCCGTTGATTGTTCGATATGTTATGTTCTCTTTTAACTAACTTAATTTATTGATTTTAGTAGGTATTCTCAGGGTTTTTAAGTAATTTAAAAATATAAAGTAATAATATGTATGAAAAAATAGTGACAATTTTAAAATTAAAATAATTTAATATTTTTGGATAAAGTGATTTTTTTTGACAAACAAATAAAAAAGTGTGCAAAAATATACACATGTAGATTTGTTGTTGCATGTGTAATATTATAAGACGATAAAAAAAGAGCAACTAAATGATATATGCATACTAAATGATATATGCATCATTTAGTCCTACCATCAACTCATCAACAAGAGACGACTTTGAAAATACACACCATGAAAACTATTATTAATGGTCTTTGTGGACAAGTGGGATCCCCTGTTACACAAGGTGTTACATCTTGTGTTACAGGGGTGTGTGTGTGTGACAAGTGTCCCATTTCACACACAATTGTGTGTGAAATGGGACACTTGTCACACACACACACCCCTGTAACACAAGATGTAACACCTTGTGTAACAGGGGAATTGAATTGCTTTGTGGAGGGAGTATTCCATAGAATCTTTTCACGTGGAGTCTTAATGGTCTTTCATTCATTTTAATGTTAATTCTAATTATATTCTTAAAATTAATATATATGGTATACATTTGTGTTTTTTTATGAATTAAGGAATATTATTATTCAATATGGAATTGGTAGTTGTATTAGTGGGGTGTGTTAGTTCCATATATTAATTGTATTTATAATGTGTGTGAATCTCATGTATTTAAAGAGGAAAATATATATCTTTAGTGCGGAATCCCATAATGACAAAATGTATACCTTGTCTGCCAGACTGAGGGAGTATTAAATTCTAAAGTAAATATTACTCCATTCAATGTATACCTTGAAATTAGAGATGTAATCAAAGCAAACCGTTCGCGAACTATTTGAGTCTCGGTTTGATTAAATATTCGTTCGAACTTGTTCGTTAACCTTAACGAGCCAAACCAAACTTGAATTTTGGGTTCGAATAGTTTATCAAACCAAACTCAAGCCTAAGGTGTTCGACTCGAAAGCTCGCGAACATATTCGTTTATAGGCTCGCTAATGGCTCGCAAACGCGTTCATAAATTTTATAGTTATTCTTTAGAATTATATATTATTATTTATTTATTAATATTCAATAATTAAATATTTTATATTAAATCACACAAATATGATAATAACTTAAGTGATTATTCAAATATTTAAATACTTTTTACCGTTTATTATTATATTTTATTAGTTTGTTTATTTAATAGGAAAATAGATTTTTTCATCCGTTAAATTTGTCCAATTTTGAATTAGTCCATAAGTTTTTCACTTTTTGAAAATCGTCCATTATATTTGCAAAATTTTGAAAATCGTCCATTATATTTGAAAATTTTGAAAATGGTCCATCATGTTTACCAAGTTCAACAAAATCGTCCGTTTCAACAGGTCATTAGTAGGTTATTCTAAAAGATAAAAATAAAAAATATGTAATATATATATATATTATTTTACAAAAAAATAGCCCCCACTAAGAATTTATATTATACTCCCTCCGTTCGAAAGTGGGCATTTTACTTTTGTGCACGTTGATTAAGAAGTATTGTTATTTAATATGTAGTGGGTAGTTGTATTAGTGGGAGTGTGGACCCCATATTTTAATTGTATTAGTGGGAGTGTGGACCCCATATTTTAATTGTATTACTACTTCAATATTTAGTTAAATTTGCTCCACTTTAGTATTGAGATTAATATTATTTGTTTGGTATACGGAAGTGAAAAATGAAAAGTGAGATACAATTGGTTAAATAAAAATATAATATAAATTAATTGGAGTGAAAATATTCAAATGACCTGCCATAGCAGGTCAAAGGACCAAAATATTGAATTGTATGAAGTTAATGGACTAATATGAAGTTAATGGACTAATTTCAAAATTGTTATAAAATTAACGGACTAATTTCAAAATTGAAAAAGTTAATGGACTAATTTTAAAATGAGTGAAAGTTAACGGATGAAAAAATATATTTTCCCTATTTAATATTATGAATAACATTAAATGTTTATAAACGAAATATTCTTTTAATATCCAGGCACAAAATTATTTAAATGTTCATGAAAATATATTCATAAACAAGTTACTTTATGTGTTCGTGAACATGTTCGCGAGTCTTAACAAATAGTTTGAATCCGAGCTCGAGTTTGATATTTTTTTTTGACGAGTTCGAGCTCGGGTTCGAGTTCGATAATTTCTTAACAAACGATTCTCAAACCTAGTAGTGTTTGACTCGACTCGATTCGATTACATCCCTACTTAAAAGGTTCTCCGAGACGGAGGAAGTAAATCTCAAGCATTAGAGTCCACCTGTTGTGTACTTGGTGCACTTTGTTAAATTAAATTTTAATCTAATTTTCACCATTAAATAAAATAAAATAATAATTTAAAAAAAAAAATAAAACTATCAGTTATACTATATTTTTTCCTCGTCAACCATAAAGTGTACCACTACACTAAATACGCCTTAAAATAGATATAAATTATAAAAAGAAAAAAGAGTTGGTTTTTTGTATCCCCGAATGCACAAGATATGTAAGGATGTAACATTTTGACAAGAATATCTCACTCTAAGTGTTTGATAGAATCTCTAAAAAAAAAAAACATTTTAGAACCAAGAAACTTTGAATGAAAGAACAACTATTTTGTGGTGATGTGTGTGAATGATTCAGAAAGATAAACTGGAATGGATTTAGAGTGGTTCGGTCATGAATGACCTACGTCCACTATATGATGAGCTTCTCTTATTGATCAGTGTAAACAATGGAGTACAACTTGTGAAAATGAGCTGATAAAACACTTATATATACATTCTTCTCATTCAACACAAAGTTACGGGACTAGTGTGATGTTCCAACTTTCCAGCTGTAATTCAGTTATCAATCTGTTGAGAATCAATCCGAATTATCTATCCTTGTACAGCTCACGTGTTGAACTACTAGATGAGTTAATAACCGACTCCAAAAGATCTAGATAGCCACTGAAAAATATCTTTACACCTACCCACTCGAATTATATCACCATTGTATGATTTCATGTACATACTCCTCAACTTATCATGCTGCTTCACAATACAAATGATGCACTCATGCAACTTGACCATGCATGAACTGAACTTGTTAACTAAACTATTCACAATCATCACAAGACAATGAATCAGGTTCACTTTACAAATTCTCCGTCTTAAACCTTATTCAACCCCACCAACCCTCAGTCCTATTGCACTGCTTTGTAATGAGTGCATCCACTCAATCCACTATTCTTTAATGAGTACAGCAAAACTCAGTCTTGCTCTTCTAGCAAATATTGATCAGACTCTTACACAACTCAAACTTTGAAGTTGCTAGAGCCTTAGTGAGATAATCTGCAGGATTTTTTGAAGTATCAACCACGCAGACTATCACCTTCCCTTCTTCTATCATATCCCTTACAAAATACAACCTTACATCTATGTACTTAGTATGTTTATGATATTCCTGATGCTTAGACAAATGTATACCACTCTGATTATCACAACTAATGACAACTGATTTCTGTTCAACCCCAAATTCACTTAGGATGTCAATCAACCACATACCTTCTTTTACTGCATCTGTAAGTGCAATGTACTCTGCCTTTACTGCAGACAAAGCCACAACTGGTTGATGTGTAGCCTTCCAACTAATAGCTGTTCCAAATAAGCAATACACATAACCTGAGAGAGACTTTCTAGTGTCTAGATTGGCTGCATAATCAGCATCTACATAGCCTTCAAGAAATTTATTACTTGAATCCCGTTCTTTCAGCGGACCTCAGCACAATCCTGGTTCATTTCCTACACCGGGTGTATAGTATGCTGCTATTATTTCTTATCGGAATGTATGGAAATTAAGGTTGCAGAAGAAATGGAAGGTTACATGCTTCGGGTAGTAGCCAAGATTATTTATTTATGAAATAGAAATACTTATTACATACTCATAACACTTAAATAAGATGAGAAGACTCCTCTAGCTACCTATTATACCTGAAAAAGATACATACAAAGAAAAGAAACTACAATGTTTATTGAACGAGAAAATAGAGGGTGATGGTCAATACCTTCTGCTTCCTCATACTCTCTATTTATGGAGGCTTGTGGACTTGAAATCTGGATTCCAAAGCCTCCTAACTTCTCGTGACGTCATTGCTTACGTCACATGTCTTGGATGCATTCATTAGTTGGCTGCATTGGATGCCCTCTTTATCAGCTGGCCAGGTCCACCTCTTCTGGCCCTTTGTTGCAGGATCATGTGACTTTGTTTCCTTGCGGGTCACTTGGATTTTGCTTTTTTGGAGAGTCATTTCTTCTCAATGGTATCCGAAGGGTCTTCCAGCTCTTGGTTGTTTTGAAGAGGTTTTACCCTCTTCTTTCCACTGTTTCCTTTGCTGGAAGAGGTCCAACATTTTTATTCTTTTCTATGCTCAATTGTACCCCTTTCCCAAATTCTGGTTCAGTTTGGATGGAACAACTGGTGTATATATTCTTTGTCCACCTTCCCCAGTAGATCATACCACAGTATTTTCGATGAGTTTCTCTACTCATCTACAACTTGTTTTCCCAGAGCAGCTTTCTCTTACTTTTGAAAGAGACTTTTGCATACTTTGTCTTTTTTCCTATTAAAGTGTTTAACAGGAAAGATCCGTTCACAGTGTGGTCTTCAAATTTGAATGAAAACTTGACTTGGGTTATTGCCTGGAAGCAGGCATACAAACCTCTCGCTTTTCATATAGAGATTTGATCATCTGAGTAGGTTGAAACCAGGACTGGTTCCTTCCCGGAAGGCTCCTTGATGATATTTGCAGATTTAATATCTGAGCTTCATAGTTTGATGAAATGAAATACTTTATGACAGCCTATCCCAACTGGTTCTGGAGCTGCACTGATGAAATGTAGCTCCAATGGTTCTCTCTTGGTCAAAGTATTGTTATTTGACCATGCCTTGGTCACTACTTCCACTATCCACTTTGGTAGTTTTAAGATTTCTGGGAAGATAGGTGTCATGGTGTATATTGAGGCTAATGCCCCAAAGTTGAACTATTACTTGACGTCTTCTAGATTCGACCCAGGCCTCATCCAGACTCAGGGATACTCTCCCGATATATCTATCCGACATTTTTTTCCAAACAGATTCCCTATCGCGTGTTCAATTTTTTCCAACTGGCTTGATATTCCTGCTAATTAGAAAAATCAGTTAAGTTAATACCAGCCTTAGTGGTGCTCGTCATAGGCCTAAGACTGATCTCTTCATCTTTAACTACAGAGGTGCTGAGTTAACTCGTCGACTCTAGATGTGACTCAAGATCCTCGATTTTTTCTTGGACTAGTTCTTTTTTCGAATGTTCGGATTCAGAACAAGTGCTAGGGGTACTTGAATCCCCTGCTCTGGGTTTAGGGCCCCATTCCCAAATGCACTACTTTTGCAGATTGTTCATGACTGCCCCGGAGTAAAGGCACTTGTATTGTCTCGAATAGACCCGCATGCCTGCGATACAATCTCGTATTAGATTAGACTCTTTGGTCTGATCTTCTTGTTGTAATTTTCTAGTAACGTTAGCATTCATTTCCAGAGTCTCAAAATCCTTTTGAAGCATCGCAAGGAGCTCCATCAGGTACTTGGATCTCATTAGGATGGAGTCTATTTTACCTTCTTCCATCTCTCGTCAGGAAATCTACCAAAATATTTTCAACAGATTTAATAATGACAATATTAAAATCAAAATATTGACATTCAACTTGCCATCTTAAAAGTCTAGCCTTTTTTGATTTTGATTCAATTTTATTTTTTAGAAAGGCCTTGACACTCGTGTTATCAATTTTAAGAATGAATTTCTCCTGGCCTTCTCCCGGTCACCTTGGTTTCCAGGTGTTGTACTTGGCTTATTAGGTTTTTGATGAGATCGACTTGTTGCTTTTGCAGCGCCTCGATCTTATCTATCTTGAAGCTAATTGTAGTTATTGTTGTAGTCATCTTCTGACAAGTATTCTCCAAAGAATTCCATCGTCTTTTGGATTTTTCTAAGATCTTAACTCATCTTAAAGGATTCTGGGGTGATCCTTTTCCACTCCGTCATTTTGACCACCAAGAGAAGTGGTATGGTTTGCAAATCTCTCTTGGACATTGATTTGATAGTCTCCTCCATTGTTCGTATTTGAGGACACGTTCATGGATCTCAGTGAAATTGTGGAGTTCCACTATATTCCTTGACACCTCCTTTGAGTATCTTATTTCATTCTGATGAATTTTCTCAAGGTGTTCTTCCTCTGTGTAATTGGCACGAGCCTCTACTCATTTCTATCCTCGTTCGAGTCCATTCCAGAATCGGTTGTTGGCCTCTACTTTTTTTTCGCCTTTTGTCTATATAAAATATTATAATAATTTTGTATAGGGCTGCATGCTCTACCATATCCAATAGGCCAGAAGGCGCTGTTACTCCAGTCTTGAACAGGGCTAATAGTCCTGTCATTCTCGGATGTCAAACTTTCGTTCGGATCCATATATCATTGAAACTCTACTCTCGTTAAGTGATACAAATATATAATAATTTTTCCATTCATAAATGAATAAACCTAGGGCTCTGATACAATTTTAAAGCATGAAGATTATGAAGAAATTGAGAATAAAATATTGTATAGAGGTTAATATATTGTTAAGGTTGTATGGTCAAGTAGTGTTGTAAAAACCATGTTGTAGAAGACATGTTGTAAAAAGGTTTGGACCACTTGACTAACCTTAGAGATATTTTGGGGATTTTTTTTAAAAAGTTGGCTATTTTTGTTAGTTTTTCCTCAACTTGGTAGAGTTGCTTTTTGCATTTGGATATGTGACTACTTTTGTACATTACCCTAAGTATATTACTAAATGTACCCCAAAATTACTAAACATACCCCCAATCAATTATTTTACTTCTGAAGCAGAGAAAGACCACAGATGAAGGAGGTTGTTGATCCAACGATCTGATAATTTCACTATCATCAAACTCCAATTCATTGTTGAGCTTAATCAGAGTTCCAACTGGGCAAATTGGTGGGATTTTGGAATCAATTAAGAGGGATTAAATTGGTGTTTGATGGGCATTTTCTCAACACACAATTAATCTCCAAGTATGAAGGATGCGATTATAGCTTAGATAAGCGACCAAGTTATATTATCGAACCCAAAGGATAGTTGGTTATCAATTTATTATTATCTATATTAAGAGAAACTATTGTTGGCAATTTAAATAGAGTAGTTATAAAACTAATAAACGAATAATAAAATAGCAAATAAAATAGAGACAGTAGAGATAAACGAGAGTTGCTCAAGTGAGAAGATAGGTAGCTCTTCGGGCCATACAGTTTCAATAATTAATCTCCCTTCCATGTGTCAATGTCTGACTCTGCCTTGTGAAATATGGACGTATCACTAAACAATGCAAATATACTCTATAGACACAAGAAGATAAGCGTGTAACACGTGTGAATTACCTCAGAGCAAGAGACATAATTACACTTCTCTTTCTAGGTACTATCAGTATCAATTATTTCCCGTGCACTAAGTACTCTAACCCGATATGATCTCCCTTTATAGGTACTATATAATTATCCTCTTCATCCTAATTTCTAACCTAAATTCAATTCAATTAATAAGTATTCATATAAGATAATTCTAATGACGTTTCGGAGTCCCCTCACTTAGAATCATAACATGTAATCCTGCTTAGCAAGGAATGCACTCAATCAATAACTAAGATATGTATTTAGACTCTACATAATAATTAATAATGCATTAAATGACTCTGAGTATGAATTAATAAAATATAGTCTTTGATGAGAGTGAAAATAAGCATGTTTTAGTGTCCAATTTAACATCTTTTTGATTGATATTGTTGCCATATATTAGCACAAGTATCTTATATTCAATATATATGAGAATAAGATGCACTTGAGGTGTTTTATTATGTTTTAGGTGGAAAAATGGATCAAAAGTGCAAAGTTGAAGAAAAAGGTGCAATTTGTGTATGAATGCTGAAAAATGCACATCCAAATTGTGTAATTTTTATATATTCATGTGGAGATATGAATTAAAATTGTGATACATGATTGAAAATTCATAGAAGAAAGGATCTTTTTGGCTTAAGAAACACCTCAATCGAAATCCAAACGAGAAAGTTATGATCGAAATGGTGACGTAGCGCAAGCTGTTTCTACTCAACACTACTTTTCCACATTACATGACTTGTTATATCTTCAAATGGTGGTCTTTTAATGAGATCCTTATATTCAGAGAAAGCCAAGGAAAAGAGAATTGCGTGAGCACAAGAATCACTAAAATCGGAGATCAGATGAGGAAGTTATGCTTAAAATCGTAAAGTCGCGCAGCTGCCAGCGAGAATTTTCGAAAATTTCCGAAAATTACCTATTTCTTGGATCACAATTAATCTCCTTATTACATAATCCTCCATGATTCACCCATATCTTTTATTTTCCTTACCACACCTATATATATTTTACATCATTATTCATATGAGTAGAGAGCCACATCCATCCTACACCACCCAACAAGGGCGGATCACCCCCAACCATCATCCACATCCTTTCCTCCATCCATCCATCACTTTGAATATTCATCTGTGGATTCAAGAGGAGAATCAAGAGGAGAATTTAAGATAGAGAAGGACGCGACAATGCCCACATCTAGGGTTTCGTTCGTTTCTTAATTTATCTTGTATTTTTCAGACATCCGGGTAAGATCTATCCAACACCCATGATTGTTCTTCGCAACATCATGGGCTAGATCCTTTTTGGTAGATCTAGGGTTTATGAAGGTTTTATCTAATTAATTCAACTTTAGTGTGTAAACTCCATACAACACTACTTGTGGTTTATTTTATATAAAACTATGCTTTTTAAATTCATACTCACAGTCGTTTTGTGCATCATTAACTGTTATATAGAGTCTGAATACATATCTTGGTTATTGGTTGAGTGCGTTTATTGCTGAGCAGAATTACATGTTATAATTCTAAGTGAAGGGATTCCGAAGTCTTATTAGAACTATAATATATGAATACTTGTTAATTGAATTGAATTCAGGTTAACAAGTAGGATTAAAGAGAGTAATTTTATAGTACCTATAAAGGGAGATCATATCGGGTTAGAGTACCAATTAGCTAGGGAAATAATTAATACTGATAGTACCTAGAAAGGGGGTGAAATTATATCTCATGCTCCAAGGTTATTCACACGTGTTACACGCATGTTTACTTGTGTCTATAGAGTAGATATGCATGGTTTAGTGATGCGTCCATATTCCACAAGGCAGAGTCGGACATCAACACACGAAAGGGAGATTAATGAGTGAAGCTGGATTATCCTAGAGCTACCTATTCTCCTACTTGATCCACTTTTGTATTATTCTAAGTGTCTTTATTTTATTTGTTATTTAATTTAAGTCTTTTAGTTGTTAGTTTAAATCCTCAAACTTAATTTTCTTTCGTCTTAATTAATTTAGTAAATAATTAAATTGATAATACGCCGTTCTTTGGGTTCGATATTCACTTGGTCGCTTGCTTAAGCTGCAACTGATATCCTTAATACTTGAGGATTAATTTTGCGTGCAAAGAAAAGTGTATCGGTCTTATATAAAACAAATCCACAAGTAATATTGTACGGAGTATACACACAGAAGTTCAATTAACTAGATAAAATCATTCATAACCCTAGAACTACCAAAGCGGTTCTAAACCATGACGCTTCGAAGAACGTTCATTGTGTTCGGATAGATCTTACCCATAGTCTTGAAAATTACAAGAAAGATTAAGTTACGAAGTAAACCCTAGATGTGGGCGCTGTCGCTTCTCACTCCGTCTTGAATCTTCACTTGGTTCTCACTTGATTCTCTGCACGAAACTCTCTAAGCTCATGCGGATGGAGTTAGGTTATGGATGTGGTGTAGGATGGATGTGAAATCTAACTCTCTTTTTGATGTGATCGGAAACTTCTCCTCATGGACCTTTACTGGGCTTTTTCGTAGAAAACATGCACATGCACGCACTGGAGGTGAAAATCCCGATGTTTCAGCGCTGATGTGTCTTCATTCTATTAGATTTGGCTTGGTCAACGACATGTCTATAAACTGAAATTCGTCTTCACGTTCACCATTCGACTTGACCTCTGTGGTTCAACCAAGCTTCACTTGGTCGGTTAGTATATACGCTCAAAATCAATTCATACATTCGCGTAACCATAAGCTTGGCAAAGGTCTCAAAAATTAATTCATAATTATTTCAATACTAGGATCACAAATGACTTATTCTTTGGGTTGTAATGTTGGCTCTTTGGTAAAGGTAGGAGAATATAGATAAGGTGACTAACTTCACTAGTAGAGAATCACCTTGGAGAGTTGCTTTCCATCAAACAACATTAATACTTCTTCTCCTTCATCATTCTCATGATTTTTCAATACTTCTTCTCCTACTTCACTTGGAATCAACCTCTTTCTTCTTCTTCAATGTACTAGGGTACCAATTTTGGGTACTACCCTTTTAAGCAATCGGGGTACCAGTTTCAGGCACTACCCCTTCACAAGACTTAACCACATTTTTATTTTCATCACTGCACAAACTTTCCTTCCCTTCTTCTTCTTCATATACAAGCTAGCAATTTATTCACCATAACTCTCTACTAATAAATATGGTATTTCAAAGCTTAAGTATAGGTAAATAAAGGCTTTTTATCATAGGCTTGCCAAAGAAAAATCTTTAAAGGCTCAACGGGACTTTCAATGATATAAACTGCTAGGTAGGATAAAATTTGGCTAAGTGACTCAATTTAAGCAATAACGGCCTAAGATCATTTCCTAGTATTTATCAATCATAAACTTCAAACAAGACTCCAAGACAAATTCTAAAATATGAACATATGAACGATATTCATAAGAATAAACTATCATACTTCGATATAGCATGATTAAAGGCTCAAATTCTCACATGGGTAATAGATTCCTAAGCACTCTTCAAAGCATGCAATCAACATCAACCTCTACATAAACTACAAGTAATAACAGTACATACCTATCATCAATAAAATCAACATGCATAAAAAACAAGTGCACATGCATAATCGAGAAGTATCATAATCACTAACACGATCAAACATCAACAATTGTATCCATCCTCAACATCATCAATCAATCTCAATTACAAACCACTCACACATGAATTTCAAACAAATACTCAACCACCCACACAATCACTCAACCTGTAAAGTGAAAAAGAGAATAGAGGTGAGAAGAAATGGACAAAGATAAAACTTGGTGCCACTACTCCTCCAGAGCATCATCATCACTCGCTTCATTACGCCAATCATCGAAATTCCTCTGCAAGGTATCGATCTTCCTGTTCAAAGCTTCATAATTCTCATTCAGATATCCCAATCTCCTATCCATAGCATCATATCGGAGGTTGAGCATAGCGTAATTTGTGTTCGCCAATGCCACCTGTCGATTCTGTTGGCAATTGGATCGTGTGGCTTAAACGTGATCGTTAGGATTAAAGATAAACAATAAGCAGCGGAAGTAATTAAATCATTTACCGTACTTCTGGGTTGATGTAGAGGATGAACCGTTGCAGAGAACCACCTCTCAATCTTCTGCTGTATGTCCTAAGTCAAATCCTGCTGTTGTGTGGGCAACAATCCGCAGGATTCTCTCAATCTGCTCCTGTTCTTTCTAACTGTCAAATGAGGCATTGACTTAGGGTTAACAGGAGCTGAGATGACTTATATAGTTGGGCTACAGCAGGGACCAGGAGGAGAAATTGGGCTGGACCTCAATTGAATTTAATTAACCAAGCTTAGCCCAAAGCTTTTAATTAAATCCAATAATAATAATATAGTCCACTAAAATATTATTACTGCACTACCCGTCCAATCCCAAAATTATGTTCTGGGCTCCTTCTTATTATAAGCCCGACAGTCTCCCCATGTTTAAGATATACAATGCCCATTAATTAATTAAGTTACTGACAACTCAAATTAATTAATATCTCATCCGAGAGTAGAACCACTCAACCTTATTATCATGCCGGAAATTAATCCACTTGCAAGATTTACATGATAAACCTTATGAGCTCCTCAAGGGGACATCATCAACCTATGTCGGACATGGATTCCTTCTACAATCAACAGCACACCATAGATACAACACTATTTCCCAACTCACCAAGTTTATTGATTTAATACTTATAAATCTCACCCATTGATGAATCAAAGAAATACATACTGCCCTACGTGTCGAGGTTATTATATAGGGATTAAGAGTACGAACTTCCATAATAACAGAGATCAAGTTCTACTATATAGTCAGTATAAGAAGAACGATCTCAGGCGGTCCTGCTCAATACACACAAGTGCACTAATGTGATTCTATAGCCAAGACAAGCTAATACCAAACCACACTACAACCATACCGATAGAGAGTCCCCGTCTATCTCAGTTGTGAGCATCTGTTTATACTTTATAAGGAAACCGATAATATGATCTTCTGCGTGTTGTCGCACAACATATTATCTACAGTATAAAGTAAATGGACTATTGCGTCATGCATATAAAATAAATTATAAGACGCAATCATTTGATCAATGATTCTCATTTCAAATATTGTTATGACATTGTTCATACTAAAGCTAGACTTTTAGTATACAATCCAACAATCTCCCACTTATACTAAAAGACTATGCTGTCATGTCTTCTGCTATACATCTGATTCCTACTCCCACTTACGACCATTAAAAGCTCTCGCCTTAAGGTCCTTGTAAATGGTTTACTAGGTCATCATCCGATGCAATCTAGGTGACAACAACCTTCTCCTCATCATACGATTTCTCGTAACAGGTGGTACTCGCGCTCCATGTGTTTAATTGCCTTATGGACTTGTGATTTCTTCAAGTTTGCAACTGCACCAATATCATCAATGTAAATTGTGATTACCTTAGGCAAACTTAGAAACACTTCAAAGTCCATCATGAAGTCTCTAGAGTCATATAGATACTTTGGCTGCCTCATAGGCTCCAATTTATCATCTTTCCATGATGGAGTCCGGAGTTTGAAATATATTTCTATATAACACTCCTCTACATTATGACACTACTTCCTAAGATTAAACACATAACCTTTGAGGTGAATTTACTGCAGTCCAATCTGACTAAAAAATCCGAATCTACGTAATCCACAAGAAGTAGTGAATCTGTCCAGTAAGTCCACATATAATATTCAGTCCTTCTCAGGCACTTTATAAATGTCTTACCACAGTTCATCATTCTTGTTCCGGGTTACGTTGATACCTTCTGTTCATGCGTTCAGCAAAACAGATATCCAACTTCGTTCATAGCATTCTTTAGATTAAGCTTCCTTATTCGCCGAAGCATAAGGAACCGCTTTCATCTACTTTATCTTCTTTTTGTGTCACAAAGACACATTTACTTAGATAAATTCACATGCTAAACGAGTGTGGACTGTATCATTTTATGAAACTTGAGATAAGCATAATGTCCTTTCTGTGATCCGTATTACCGTGATCAAAAGGATATATTTTGCCTTTCTTAAGTCCTTCATCTTTACCGCTTTATTAACCGTACCCATACGCCCGATAATACTCTTTCATTGTCTCCAATGAGCAAGATACTATCTACATATAGTACAAGAAAACACCACTATGTTTCCGTCACTCTTTACAACACACAAGACTCATCTGCTCATTGATTTAAATCCATGCCACTGGATTACCTAATCAAAACAGATGATTCACAATCTTAAAGCTTGCTTTAGTCCATCGCTGGACACTTTTAAGCTTACTATCAAAATGCTATTAGTACTTTGCAATGAATCACTCTGGTCGCTCCACATAGATGTTTTCCTCAAGACTTCTAATCAGGAAAGCTGTCTTGACATCTATTTGTTGTTCCTCATAATTCAATATGAGCAGCAATAAATAAAAGAATCCGGATCAACATAAGCATAGCTACTAGCGAACATGTTTCCTCAAAATTCGAACAATTTCTTTCTGAGTACATCTTTTCGCAACAAGCTTTACTTCCAAGATTTTCACCTTTCCGTATGATCCTCTTTTATTTCCCTTGACCACTTGCAATGGCTTTTACACCATTTTAGTGATGCTTTAAGCTCCAGACTTAATTTAGAATCCATAGATTCTATTTCAACATACATTGCAACTTACAAAGATTCCGCATTTTAATCTTGTAGTGCTACGTCGTATTCGTGGGACAATACCATGTTTACTAGGGATCAAGTCTCACGACTCTCCCAAAATATATATTTATGGGTTGTCATAAAACCCTCCCACTACGACAAGACACTACATGTAATTGTGTATCAGACGTGACACGCGTTGCAGTTTACCTTGTGGTATATCCACTTGTACACTTGGTACTTATACTTAGTGTTTTCCTCTCACTTTCTTTAAAACAACTTATACATGGGTTTGTGATTTATTACATAGTCCTTTTCCAAAAATCTAGTTATTGAGTTAACAATTATCCTTCGATCTTTTGGACTAAATAAATCACCTTCCATTTTTCTAAGATATCCCATATACAGACAAACGTTTCACGAATTACTGTATCCAGGGCATATCCATAAAATGAATTTAATTATTTCAAATAATTCATCATCTATCTAATCATAACCATAAGAGCCTAATGCCTTCAACCCACCACACCATTCAGCTGGGGCATACCCGGTGTAGTCAATTTGAGATTTAATCTCAACTTCTGATCAATAGCTCCTAACTATCCCAAGAGGTTTTCGCCATCATGATTGAATCGTAATGACTTAATATATTTTCCATGACGCTTCACTGTACCAGCCTTACAATTCTTGAATTAATCAAAGAACTTAGACATGCAGTGCATCATATAAATATATTGGTTTCCAGAATAATCTTCGAATATTCATAACCATCTCTCGCCTGGATAATATTAGGTTCGCTTGAATCAGAATGAACTAATTCCAACATATATATCTTTGGCTCTACTCCCCACAGCCTTGAAAAGGCAGTTAATCATTTTTACTTCCAAGCAAGACTCGCAAGTCCGATAGTTTCCACTTCAGATAAACCTCACGGTCTATCGGCTATCAACTTTTGAATCCTACTCAAGTAAAATGAATTAATCATAGACGCCAAATGTATATTTAGTTCATTTCCGAAGGTTCCTTTCTCTTACTTATATTAGAAGATGCATTATTTAATTACTATTTATTGCATTTGTGGGATGTACATGATTCAAGAGTATACTTTTTATCCACCAACGTACTTTAACGGATTATAGTCTCATTCCTCATTACTATGACCATGTCATTTAAATGAAATGAAGTATCCATCCGTTAATGCATAGAAACCGAAATTAAATTCTTTCTATGAAACGTACGTAAAGACAATTTCTCATAATCTATCGTTTATTCTTATCATGAGATAAATAAACAACTCCCACTGCAATAGCCACTACCTTTGTAGTTTTACCCATGTTATTAACAATCTTATCCTTACTCAGTGATAAACATTTAGTAATTCCAGTATCTACATACTTCGTGTCAGTAGATGCCATCACTAATCATGTTTAAACCATTAGTAAATAAGATATTAAACTTTTTCACATCATGATGAAAATTAGCTTTCTTTTGCCACATGTTTTGTTAGAAGTTTCCCACCATATACAACCTCTTGTATTTCAGGTAGAACTTGCTCAAAACATCCAGGCAAATTGTGAAGAATAAATTGATTTAGGTTTCCCTTTCAATTTACATTCCAAGCTCTTCCAATTCATTCATCAATTCAACCATGATCTTATGCCTTTTAAATTACTCTAGTATCCGAAGAGTTACATGAGACCATCATATTTCTATGAACGTCTCATCTCTTCACTAGAGACTTTAATAGGCATCATGAGACGTCCTTTGTGAGAATACACATGTATTTTCTTAAGCAGTAAAGTTCAAAACTAAGATTCTTTTCTAATCAGTTAATATTGGACGAGTAAATATAATTTCTTTAGTTAACAATTAGTGAAATTAGACCATCCGAAAATCAGAGAATCACAAATAAATATTCCGATCAAATCTTCGAATTTTATCCTTTTATATTGATTCCCTCAAAACAATATAAAAATAAAATTCACCGACATCTCAAGCACCGTGAGTCTGCAAGCCACGATAGTGTGGACGTTTACAAACCCGAACATTTACAAGAGAAGGTTTTACCCATTAATTTCATTTGTCAACCTCACTTTAAGATAAAATAATTAATAGTCGGTTCCTCTTTAGCCATGCAAATAAAAGTAGTGACTCCGATGGGGAGGATACTTATTATTTACATCTAAGTGTACACCATTATTTGACCCCAAGTCCGCGGCCCAAGCTTGTGTGCCTTACAGATGGAGAAGTACACACGCGCTCGGATAACTTCCTACAGTCATCAATTACAAGTTTGTACCAGTGAACCGCATATAAACTCATCCGATAGGGATGAAGGTCTAAGCCAACGCGCAAGTTCATATGCATCACATTACAAACGTAATTATTTAATGAAGTCTATTCCAGCAATCCATGAATAAACTCATCCGATGGGGAGGAAGGCTCTAATGCCGACGCGCAAGTCTATTCACATTGCTAACAAACCAATAATGGAGGCCGCGGAAATTTATTACCAATTCCCTCTCCCACTTAGTTATTTAATACCGAGGGCTTTTAACATGCATATAATATTCAGGAATAAAATATACAACCTAGACATGCTTCTATTAACAGTAATTTAAATAAATAAATCACATAGAACATGTCTTTCACATATACAACAATAATTGACAATTAAATCAATTAATCAGTTATATAACATAATTAATTGTATAAATAGTGGATCAATTAATTTGGGCCTCAAGAGCAACAAATAAGCACAAAATGAGCAGCATATTAAATAATTAATCAAGCCCATTATCCATGGCCCATAATCTTAGCCCAAAATTAAATTAAATCCACCAAGCCCACTAGCACAAAAAGTCCATTAATAAAATTAATTAATCATGCTTGGCCCATTACTTACAATTAATTAAAACCAGGATTGGCCCAGCAGTCCATTACCATTTAATTAGAATTGGGCCCATGACCACAGCCCAAAACCAAATAAAAAAAATAAGCAGCCCTCATTTAATCCACAGCCCATTAGCATTTTTAAAAAAATTGGGCCCATGAAAAAAAAAACAGGCCCAAAACCAACTTATTAAAATTGAGCCCAATCACCAGTGCTGCCCTATCATTCCTTCCAGCCGCAACCTTCAGACGGAAACCACGCAGCAATTTGTCACACGGCGCCGCCGCTGCCGCCACCGGCGCCTCCCACAGCCCACCGGAACGACGCCATCAGCCCATCACCGCCAGCAATCACAGGTGAAAAATGACACCGCTGCTGCAACCGGCGGCCGTACCAACAGCCCAACGCTATCGCGCCGTCAGTCTGCCCGGAAACGTGTCGTCCGCCCACAACTGGTTGTCGATCAGCACCGAGAGCCGCTTCCCGTCGATGCCATCAGCGGCGCCGCGGAGCCGCCAGCCTCGCCGGTCGCACGATACTCCGCGTCAACAGCCATCTGCAGTCCTTTCGCGCCGCTGGTCGAAAACCATGGCTTGTTCGTCTATGCTGCCAGCAGCTTTCCGCCGACACCATATCACATCCAAGAAGACGACCCGATCGAAGAGAAAACAGACCCGTCCCGGAGGCTTCAGAAATCTCGCTCGAAACTCACCTCTGGCTCCACCGGAAACATCGAGACGATTCACTGAAAACCATCGCTTGGACTTTGTGCTGCTTTCAATAGCGTAGCCCTCCATCCACGATCGATCAATCGACAGCCACCTGTCATCAGGCCGTGTGGAGTCGACTCTCTTGCTTTCTTCACTATCCCGTCGATCAGCCTCGCCAAGACTTGCTATCGTCGTGTAGTCACGATGGCACGACAGCAATCCAGTCGCCGCCCGTGCAGTCTCCGCCGTGGTCTCATCCACCAGCCACGCCGTACAGTCCCTGACTGATTCTGGGTTTCTAATTTTTTTTTTAAGAGACAAACTTTCCAGAGACCAATTCTCTCTCGTGTGTTTTACGATCATTGTATAATTGCAGCAAATACTATCTATCTTTGTTCGATAAACAAGAGAAAATATGGCATATAGGGTTTCTTGGACAAAAAATAACCAAACCCATGCATTATCGAGTGATTATGTCTAGATAAAATCATATAATCACAAAAGCCATATCAAACATTCCAACAAATCGACAATAAACACACAAAAAGGCACAAATCCTTCATAATGACTCACGTTTTACCACAAAACCAACGCTCTGATACCAATTGTTGGCAATTGGATCGTGTGGCTTAAACGTGATCGTTAGGATTAAAGATAAACAATAAGCAGCGGAAGCAATTAAATCGTTTACCGTACTTCTGGGTTGATGTAGAGGATGAACCATTGCAGAGAACCACCTCTCAATCTTCTGCTGTATGTCCCAAGTCGAATCCTGCTGTTGTGTGGGCAACAATCCGTAGGATTCTCTCAATCTGCTCCTGTTCTTTCTAACTGTCAAATGAGACACTGACTTAGGGTTAACAGGAGCTGAGATGACTTATATAGTTGGGCTACAGCAGGGACCAGGAGGAGAAATTGGGCTGGGCCTCAATTGAATTTAATTAACCAAGCTTAGCCCAAAGCTTTTAATTAAATCCAATAATAATAATATAGTCCACTAAAATATTATTACTGCACTACCCGTCCAATCCCAAAATTATGTTCTGGGCTCCTTCTTATTATAAGCCCGACAGTCTCCCCATGTTTAAGATATACAATGCCCATTAATTAATTAAGTTACTGACAACTCAAATTAATTAATATCTCATCCGAGAGTAGTACCACTTAACCTTATTATCATGCCGGAAATTAATCCACTTGCAAGATTTACATGATAAACCTTATGAGCTCCTCAAGGGGACATCATCAACCTATGTCGGACATGGATTCCTTCTACAATCAACAGCACACCATAGATACAACACTATTTCCTAACTCACCGAGTTTGTTGATTTAATACTTATAAATCTCACCCATTGATGAATCAAAGAAATACATACTGCCCTACGTGTCGAGGTTATTGTATAGGGATTAAGAGTACGAACTTCCATAATAACAGAGATCAAGTTCTACTATATAGTCAGTATAAGAAGAACGATCTCAGGCGGTCCTGCTCAATACACACAAGTGCACTAATGTGATTCTATAGCCAAGACAAGCTAATACCAAACCACACTACAACCATACCGATAGAGAGTCCCCGTCTATCTCAGTTGTGAGCATCTGTTTATACTTTATAAGGAAACCGATAATATGATCTTCTGCGTGTTGTCGCACAACATATTATCTACAGTATAAAGTAAATGGACTATTGCGTCATGCATATAAAATAAATTATAAAACGCAATCATTTGATCAATGATTCTCATTTCAAATATTGTTATGACATTGTTCATACTAAAGCTAGACTTTTAGTATACAATCCAACAGATTCGTCTCTTGCTGGTTCGCTTTCAAAGTGGCGAAGTGCTCATTCAACAATCTGAACAGCTCTCGATAATAGTGATCCTGGGACTGCCAGAAATCCTGTTACTGCTGTGATGGCGGCTCATAGTACTGATACGGCTGTGGCGGCTGCATCGGAGAAAAATTCATCTCCAGCTGCTCATGAGCTGGCTGTTGCTCCTCATTCTTATCCACAAAGTCTGCTGGATCTCCCACTAAGATCATATCCTCATCAATATAAACTCTTTGAAGATGCATACCGATCCGCTAAAAGTCTCCAATTTTCTTCCTCTAAACAAGTGTCGGATATCGCCTTGTTCTTCGGAGTGTTCATTAAAAGATTGTCGTTCATCTGAATGGTAGTAAGATCAACAAGGGACAATGGGATCTTGAAAAAAATCAAATTCTTGCCACAGATGAACATCCACATATCATCACTCCTCTAAATCAAGCCCAGCCTAACACAAGTCGACAAAATCAAATCAAGGTCTCCTCGAATCGGCCGATGCTTAGTCAAATCAACTCGATAATACTCCAATATCAGAGTAATCAATCCACCAATGTTGACCTTCTGGAAGGAGTGAGTAGAGAACTTATACAGCTGCTGGAAAAAGTAAGAAGCCACATTGAATTAAACTCCATTCATCATGCACCATAGCTTGTATAGCTATCTTCTAGGTATACAACTCCCCTCAGATCGAGCAAACAACGTGTTGCTCAGGATCCGGTCTATGTACACTATCACGGGGTTGCAAATAAAAGCAACCTTAACAGTATTGGTATTGTAATCACCTTGCCTCCCCAAAATAGATCTCCAGAACTCATCAACATTAAAACCCTCATTTTCTGCTGCAAAAATCCCCGTCGAATATCCAACCATCTTATTGAACTCATTTGCATACATAAGCTGCAGCTGGCCACCAATCTGGATCCACAATCCATATGGGAGATAATGATCTCCACGATCAACTTTTATCGTGTACAAATTCTCGACTGTGATGTGGAAATAAATCTCCCTTTTCAGCTCCATAAATCGAGTGATCCCTACTCGATTGAACATCCAACGAATATCATTGATGATATTCATCTCCACCATTGCCTGATCATCCTGATAACGAGTCCTCGTTATCTTATCCGAGATTGCTTCCCATAACTCTTCCTTCTCCTCCCAATCATCAATCTTTATACCATAATCGGAAGGTCTCCTCTTATCTCTTTTAAGTTTCTTTGCAATTTCACCCTTCTTAGGAGGATTAGTCTCCTTCCTCGTAGAAGGTGTAGCAATTCCTTTACCTACAAAGATAATACTTCAATACATAATAGAGGAGATAAAGCAAGTATACCTAACCTAGGACTAATTAAAGCATGAACTCTAGTCAAGACTTCAAATTTGTATGCAATAATCCCTTCATAAATCAATTCTCAAAATTTAAAGTGTATACTTCAAACATATAAAACATGTATACTCAACATTTTCAATTAAGAGGAATCAAAAGTCCTAAGTTTTCAACTTCCACGTTCAACATGCTTCTCAAATTCCAAAGTTCAACAAAAATTCCAAGCATGCCCAACTTCCACAACTCAATTGTTCATAAATGTCACTTCAAAACAATGAGCAAATACATGCATTTTGAAATTAATCTCAAGCCCGTAAGATTAGCATTATCAATTTCACAAAATTCCATCAATTCAACGTAAATTGAACTCACGCAAATTCATGTAAAATTTCAATAAGAACACCAAGATTCAACTTCAATTCCAACTAAAACCATGTTTAATCAACTTAACCAATCTTCACTAAGCATATACTACTCCAATTCAAGGGTAAAGAAGTAAGAAAATATATCTTTATCTCCGGACATGGTGTGTGCATGATGCTTGCTAAAAATCATCAAATTTGAGTTGAATAGTTTGAAATCGGGCTTGAATCCTCCAAATCTTAGATGTTGAAATGTGTGGAGAGAAAGAATTAAGTGTAGGATGAGTTTAGAGTGAATTTCTTACAAATCAGAATGAGAGCTTTGAGGAAGGGTGATGGGATTTGATCGAACAGTGTGCAGAAAATAGCATATATTTGCGACTCCAGACTCAGTTTGAATTGAACGGCGTGGTCGAACTAGGGCTCCCAAGTCGAACGGGATATCTGTCCACTGAAACATTTGTAGTTTGATCACAGTTTGACCAACCAGTCTTGGTCGAACCGCAGTGTGTTTGTCGAACCACGCCTCTGTAAACTGAAAAGTCGCCCCCTATTCTCCTTTGTTCCATTCAACCACCATTTGACCAGGAAGTATTGGTGGAACATGATGGGTTTGGTTGAACCGGCCCTCTGTAAGCTGATAAACTCCCCGGCATGCCATTCGACTGTAGTTCGACCAAAGCATTTTGGTCGAACCACGAAAGTATGGTCGAACTGGCTCTTGGAAGTTCATTTTTCGTGCTTTTCTTCATCCCCTACAAAACTCAAACTCTAAAACAACATCAAGCATCATATTAAGCCAAAACAAAGCTAGAGAACCACTATTAGACTATATAAAAATCATGTATATTACTCTGCTCACACTATAAAATAAATAAAACACCACTGAAAATTAGGCAAATTGCAAAAAATTGACACATCAAAACAGGTTAAAATTTTAATATACCGCAAGAAATCAACTCCCCTAGCAAATGTTACAAAGAAAAGATTATATTCTTGGTGCTACAATGAGGTAAGTACATCACACCCTTCCAAACTTAGTAGAAACTATAGTTGAAATGAAGTTTACAAAGAGATGTAATTGCCGATTAGTAAGCACCTTAAATATAAAAATTTCTTACTCATACAAAATAATAAAGCATTAAAATGGGAGGGTAAGCCCCCAACGGGCACTTGTTTAACTTCGGAGAGTCATGACGGTACCAACTCAATGTAAGATATGTTCAAAGACGACACAAGCATCATCAGGTGACCTATAGTGCTTCAATCAATGCCCATTCGCTGCTATGATGTCTCCGTCTTTGTCTATGACCTCAATGTTGGATTGTATACTAAAAGTCTAGCTTTAGTATGAACAATGTCATAACAATATTTGAAATGAGAATCATTGATCAAATGATTGCATCTTATAATTTATTTATATGCATGATGCAATAGTCCATTTACTTTATACTGTAGATAATATGTTGTGCGACAACACGCAGAAGATCATATTATCGGTTTCCTTATAAAGTATAAACAGATGCTCACAACTGAGATAGACGGGGACTCTCTATCGGTATGGTTGTAGTGTGGTTTGGTATTAGCTTGTCTTGGCTATAGAATCACATTAGTGCACTTGTGTGTATTGAGCAGGACCGCCTGAGATCGTTCGACTTATACTGACTTATAGAAGAACTTGATCTCTGTTATTATGGAAGTTCGTGCTCTTAATCCCTATACAATAACCTCGACACGTAGGGCAGTATGTATTTCTTTGATTCATCAATGGGTGAGATTTATAAGTATTAAATCAACAAACTAGGTGAGTTGGGAAATAGTGCTGTATCTATGGTGTGCTGTTGATTGTAGAAGGAATCCATGTCCGACATAGGTTGATGATGTCCCCTTGAGGAGCTCATAAGGTTTATCATGTAAATCTTGTAAGTGGATTAATTTTCGGCATGATAATAAGGTTGAGTGGTACTACTCTCGGATGAGATATTAATTAATTTGAGTTGTCAGTAACTTAATTAATTAATGGACATTGTATATCTTAAACATGGGGAGACTATCGGGCTCATAATAAGAAGGAGCCCAGAACATAATTTTGGGATTGGACGGGTAGTGCAGTAATAATATTTTAGTGGACTATATTATTATTATTGGATTTAATTAAAAGCTTTGGGCTAAGCTTGGTTAATTAAATTCAATTGAGGCCCAGCCCAATTTCTCCTCCTGGTCCCTGCTGTAGCCCAACTATATAAGTCATCTCAGCTCCTGTTAACCCTAAGTCAGTGCCTCATTTGACAGTTAGAAAGAACAGGAGCAGATTGAGAGAATCCTGCGGATTGTTGCCCACACAACAGTAGGATTCGACTTGGGACATACAGCAGAAGATTAAGAGGTGGTTCTCTGCAACGGTTCATCCTCTACATCAACCCAGAAGTACGGTAAACACGTTTTATGCTTCCGCTGATTTTGTTTACCTGTTATCTTAACGGATCACGATTGAACCGCATGATCCAATTGCCAACAATTGGTATCAGAGCGCTGGTTTCGTGGTGAGACGTGACACGTTAAGGGATTTATGTGCCATTCGTGGGTTTATGGTCTGTTTGATAGCATGTTTAAATGGGATAATTTGATTATGTGAAATAATCTGAGAATTATTTCGTGGGTTTTATACTGCTTATTAATTTTTTCATGGCATGATTTTGGTATGTGTGATTGTTAATTGTTTGTTTATTACTGGACACACACATCAAAATACCCATCTGCACCTATACACACTTCTTGAATCCCAACCCATTCCATCACTACTGTCACATACTCACGAGTCAATGGCCGACTCTATAAGAAGTACGTACGACAGTCAGTCAGGTGGGTCTCAACGTGCTATGGGCGAGTCGACGGAGGGTTGAAGAGAGTCTGAAGTGAGTCAGAAGCGATTTTCGATCGCGTCAGGCAGTGAACGAAGGCATCGCGTTCACACTAATTCCGGTCGGGTCGGAGCTGATACGGCGGCGCTGGAGTGGCGAGAGACTTCGAAAGGATCAGAGTCACACGGACTGACGGCGGTGAGAAATGAACAAAAACGAGGCGGCGACGACGACTTCACGGCGAGGTGTGTCTGGGCACTGCGTCGTCGCGACCTGGAGGCTCACATATTGACGATGGCGGAACATCAGAACAACAGCGTCTGACGGAGCAGCTTCCGGGCAAGTCGCCGGTTGTTTCGATCGAGTAAGGAGGCGTTCTGAATGAATCCTCCATGGATTCTGTTTTCTCCTTACGATCGGATCTGGGCTATTCCGAGGCGCGACATTGAGGAGCGTATGCTAGAGGTTTCGGCCGGATCTGGTGGGCTATGGTCACGATCGTCGGGTACGGAGGTTAGCGTGTGGGATTGCGTGGCTGGGCGGCGGCGCTGGACTGCGTCGCACCTTGCCGGCCTGACACGGCTTTCGATCTGATCAGTCTGCTTGTGCGGCTGTTGAAGCACCGGTGTGTACTGACCTATGGTGGCTTCGGTCGTGGCTGGATGCTGCTCAGCGGCGGGCTCACGGCGAGATTCCGGTGGACTGTTGGCGGCACCGGCGGTGGCAGCGGCGCCAGGTTGCGCCGGCAATCGCCTGAGAGGATGAGGAGCTTCAGCGGCGGAAGGATCTAGGGCAGCAGTTGTGATTGGGCTGCCTGGGCCTTATGTTAATTGATTTTGGGCTATTGGGCCCAATTTTATTTAAGGTGATTATAGGCTGTTGGGCCCATATTTTATTTATATGCCTGTTGGGCCCAATTCAGTAATATATATATATGGCTGCTCAATTAATTTTAATTTGGTTTTGGGCTATTGGGCCCAATTTTAATTAAAATGGTAAATGGGCTGCTGGCCAATATTAATTGCTAGATTTAATTAATTGTGAGTAATGGGCCAAGCATGATAAATTAATTAATTATATTAATGGACTAATTTTGTGCTAGTGGGCTTGGTGGACTTAATTTAATTTTGGGCTAAGATTATGGGCCATGGATAATGGGCTTGATTAATTATTTAATCTGCTGCTCATTTTGTGCTAATTTGTTGCTCTTGGGCCCAAATTAATTGATCCACCATTTATGCAATTAATTATGATATATAACTGATTTAATTATTTTAACTTGACAATTAATTGTTATATATGTAAGGCATGTTCTATGTGATTTACTTATTTAAATTGCTGTTAATAGAAGCATGTCTTAGTTGTATATTTTATTCTGGAATATTATATGCATGTTAAAAACCCTCGGTAATTAAATAACTAAGTGGGAGAGGGGATTGGTAATAAATTTCCGCGGCCTCCATTATTGGTTTGTTAAGCAATGTGAATAGACTTGCGCGTCGGCATTAGAGCCTTCCTCCCCATCGGATGAGTTTTATTCATGGATTGCTAGAACAGACTTCATTAAATAATTACGTTTGTAATGTGAAGCATATGAACTTGCGCGTTGGCATAGACCTTCCTCCCTATCGGATGAGTTTATATGCGGTTCACTGGTACAAATTTGTAATTGATGACTGTAGGAAGTTATCCGAGCGCGTGTGCACTTCTCTATCTGTAAGGCATATAACCTTGGGCCGCGGACTTGGGGTCAAATAATGGTGTACACTTAGATGTAAATAATAAGTATCCTCCCCATCGGAGTCACTGCTTTTATTTGCATGGCTAAAGAGGAACCGACTATTAATTATTTTGTCATAAAATTAGGTTGACAAATGAAATTAATGGGTAAAACCTTCTCTTGTAAATGTTCGGGTTTATAAACGTCCACACTATCGTGGCTTGTAGACTCACGGTGCTTGAGATGTCGGTGAATTTTATTTTAGTATATTGTTTTGAGGGAATCAATATAAAAGAATAAAATTCGAAGATTTGATCGGTAAATTTATTTGTGATTCTCTGAATTTCGAATGGTTTTATTTCACTAATTGTTAACTAAAAGACATTATATTTACTTGTCCAAATTAGATGATTAGAAAAGAATCTTGGTTTTGAAAATTACTGCTTAAGAAAATACATGTGTATTCTCACAAAGGACGTCTCTTGATGCCTATTAAAGTCTCTAGTGAAGAGATGAGAGGTCCATAGAAATATGATGGTCTCATGTAACTCTTCGAATACTAGAGTAAATTAAAAGGCAAAAGATCATGGTTGAATTGATGAATGAATTGGAAAAGCTTGGAATAGAAATTGAAAGGGAAACCTAAATCAATTTATTCTTCACAATTTGTCTGGATGTTTTGAGCAAGTTCTACCTGAAATACGAGAGATTGTATATGGTGGGAAACTTCTAACAAAATATGTGGCAAAAGAAAGTCAATTTTCATCATGATGTGAACAAGTTTAATATCTTATTTACTAATGGTTTAAACATGATTAGTGATGGCATCTACTGACACAAAGTATGTAGATACTGAATCACTGAATGTTTATCACTGAGTAAGGATAAGATTGTTAATAACATGGGTAAAACTACAAAGGTAGTGGCTATTGCAGTGGGAGTTGTTTATTTATCTCATGATAAGAATAAACGATTGATTATGAGAAATTGTCTTTACGTACGTTTCATAGAAAGAATTTAATTTCGGTTTCTATGCATTAACGGATGGATACTTTATTTCATTTAAATGACATGGTCATAGTAATGAGGAATGAGGTTATAACCCGTTAAAGTACGTTGGTGGATAAAAAGTATACTCTTGAATTATGTACATCCCACAGATGCAATAAATAGTAATTAAATAATGCATCTTCTAATATGAGTAAGAGAAAGGAACCTTCGGAGATGAACTAAACATACATTTGGCGTCTAAGACTAATTCATTTTACTTGAGTAGGATTCAAAAGTTGATAGCCGATAGACCGTAAGGTTTATCTGAAGTGGAAACTATCAGACTTGCGAGTCTTGCTTGGAAGTAAAAATGATTAACTACCTTTTCAAGGCTGTGGGGTGTAGAGCCAAAGATATATATGTTGGAATTAGTTCATTCTGATTCAAGCGAACCTAATATTATCCAGGCGAGAGGTGGTTATGAATATTCGAAGATTATTCTGGAAACCAGTATATTTATATGATGCACTGCATGTCTAAGTTCTTTGATTAATTCAAGAATTGTAAGGCTGGTACAGTGAAGCGTCATGGAAAATATATTAAGTCATTACGATTCAATCAAGATGACGAATACCTCTTGGGATAGTTAGGAGCTATTGATCAGAAGTTGAGATTAAATCTCAAGTAGTCTACACCGGGCGAGCCCCAGCTGAATGGTGTGGTGGGTAGAAGGTATAAGGCTCTTATGGTAATGATTAGATAGATGATGAATTATTTGGAATAATTAAATTCATTTTATGGATATGCCCTAGATACAGTAATTCGTGAAACGTTTGTCTGTATATGGGATATCCTAGAAAAATGGAGGGTGATTTATTTAGTCCAAAAGATCGAAGGATAATTGTTAACTCAATAACTAGATTTTTGAAAAAGGACTATGTAATAAATCACAAACCCATGTATAAGTTGTTCTAAAGGAAGTGAGAGAAAAACACTAAGTATAAGTACCAAGTGTACAAGAGGATATACCACAAGGTAAACTACAACGCGTGTCACGTCTGATACACAATTACATGTAGTGCCTTGTCGTAGTGGGAGGGTTGCATGACAACCCATAAATATATATTTTGGGAGAGTCGTGAGACTTGATCCCTAGTGAACATGGTATTGTCCCACGGATACGACGTAGCACTACAAGATGTAAATGTTGAATCTTAGTAAGTTGCAATGAATGTTGAAATAGAATCTAAGGATTCTATATTAAGTCTGGGAACTTGAACGATCACTAAAATGGTGTAAAAGCCATTGCAAGTGGTCATAGGGAAATAAAAGAGGATCATACGGAAAGGTGAAAATCTTGGAAGCAAAGCTTGTTGCGAAAACATGTACTCAGAAAGAAATGGTTCGATTATGAGGGAACATACTCGCTGGTAGCTATGCTTATATTGATCCGGATTCTTTTATTTATTGCTGCTATGAGGAACAGCAAATAGATGTCAAGACAACTTTCCTGATTAGAAGTCTTGAGAAAAACATCTATGTGAAGCAACCAGAGTGATTCATTGCAAAGTACTAATAGCATTTTGATAGTAAGCTTAAAATTGTCCAGCGATGGACTAAAGCAAGCTTTAAGATCGTGAAGCATCTGTTTTGATTAGGTAATCCAGTGGCATGGATTTAAATCAATGAGCGGATGAGTCTTGTGTGTTGTAAAGAGTGACGGAAACGTGGTGGTATTTCTTGGACTATACATAGATAGTATCTTGCTCATTGGAGACAATGAAAGAGTATTATCGGGCGTATGGGTACGGTTAATAAAGCGGTAGAGATGAAGGACTTAAGAAAGGCAAAATATATCCTTTTGATCACGGTAATACGGATCACAAGAAAGGATATTATGCTTATCTCAAGTTTCATAAAATGATACAGTCCATACTCGTTTAGCATGTAAATTTATCTAAGTGAATGTGTCTTTGAGACACAAGAAGAAGATAAAGAGGATGAAAGCGGTTCCTTATGCTTCGGCGAATAAGGAAGCTTAATCTAAGGAATGCCATGAACGATGTTGGATATCTGTTTTGCTGAATGCATGAACAGTGGGTATCAACGTAACCCGGAACAAGAATGATGAACTGTGGTAAGACATTTATAAAGTGCCTGAGAAGGACTGGAAATTATATGTGGACTTACTGGACAGATTCACTGCTTCTTGTGGATTACGTAGATTTGGATTTTTTAGTCAGATTGGACGGCAGTAAATTCACCTCAAAGGTTATGTGTTTAATCTTAGGAAGTAGAGTCATAATGTGGAGGAGTGTTATATAGAAATATATTTCAGACTCCGGACTCCATCA
Source organism: Pogostemon cablin (assembly GCA_023678885.1). Taxonomy (NCBI): domain Eukaryota; kingdom Viridiplantae; phylum Streptophyta; class Magnoliopsida; order Lamiales; family Lamiaceae; genus Pogostemon; species Pogostemon cablin. Next base: position 15,945,709 of record CM042963.1, on the reverse strand, counting down.
TGGAAAGATGATGAATTGGAGCCTATGAGGTAGCCAAAGTATCTATATGACTCTAGAGACTTCATGATGGACTTTGAAGTGTTTCTAAGTTTGCCCAAGGTAATCACAATTTACATTGATGATATTGGTGCAGTTGCAAACTTGAAGAAATCACAAGTCCATAAGGCAATTAAACACATGGAGCGCGAGTACCACCTGTTACGAGAAATCGTATGATGAGGGAAAGGTTGTTGTCGCCTAGATTGCATCGGATGATGACCTAGTAATCCATTTACAAGGACCTTAAGGCGAGAGATTTTAATGGTCGTGTAGTGGGAGTAGGAATCAGATGTATGGCAGAAGACATGACAGCATAGTCTTTTAGTATAAGTGGGAGATTGTTGGATTGTATACTAAAAGTCTAGCTTTAGTATGAACAATGTCATAACAATATTTGAAATGAGAATCATTGATCAAATGATTGCATCTTATAATTTATTTATATGCATGATGCAATAGTCCATTTACTTTATAATGTAGATAATATGTTGTGCGACAACACGCAGAAGATCATATTATCGGTTTCCTTATACAGTATAAACAGATACTCACAACTGAGATAGACGGGGACTCTCTATCGGTATGGTTGTAGTGTGGTTTGGTATTAGCTTGTTTTGGCTATAGAATCACATTAGTGCACTTGTGTGTATTGAGCAGGACCGCCTGAGATCGTTCGACTTATACTGACTTATAGAAGAACTTGATCTCTGTTATTATGGAAGTTCGTGCTCTTAATCCCTATACAATAATCTCGACACATAGGGAAGTATGTATTTCTTTGATTCATCAATGGGTGAGATTTATAAGTATTAAATCAACAAACTCGGTGAGTTGGGAAATAGTGCTGTATCTATGGTGTGCTGTTGATTGTAGAAGGAATACATGTCCGACATAGATTGATGATGTCCCCTTGAGGAGCTCATAAGGTTTATCATGTAAATCTTGCAAGTGGATTAATTTCCGGCATGATAATAAGGTTGAGTGGTACTACTCTCGGATGAGATATTAATTAATTTGAGTTGTCAGTAACTTAACTAATTAATGGACATTGTATATCTTAAACATGGGGAGACTATCGGGCTCATAATAAGAAGGAGCCCAGAACATAATTTTGGGATTGGACGGGTAGTGCAGTAATAATATTTTAGTGGATTATATTATTATTATTGGATTTAATTAAAAGCTTTGGGCTAAGCTTGGTTAATTAAATTCAATTGAGGCCCAACCCAATTTCTCCTCCTGGTCCCTGCTGTAGCCCAACTATATAAGTCATCTCAGCTCCTGTTCACCCTAAGTCAGTGCCTCATTTGACAGTTAGAAAGAACAGGAGCAGATTGAGAGAATCCTGCGGATTGTTGCCCACACAACAGCAGGATTCGACTTGGGACATACAACAGAAGATTAAGAGGTGGTTCTCTGCAACGGTTCATCCTCTACATCAACCCAGAAGTACGGTAAACACGTTTTATGCTTCCGCTGATTTTGTTTACCTGTTATCTTAACGGATCACGGTTGAACCGCACGATCCAATTGACAACACTCAAAACTCCCCCCTCCGCAGGCTCTATGGATAATGAACGGTCCCGTCCACTTCGATTTTAATTTTGTTGTAAAAAGCTTCAAACGAAGTTATAAAGTAATACCTCATCTCCTTGCTTGAACTCTTTATAAGTGATCTTTGAGTCATGCCACTTCTTCATTCTCTCCTTATAGATCACCGAGTTTTTGAAGGCTTGATTTCTAAACTCGTCTAATTGATTGATATGAGTCAACCTCAACTCCTTTTGTTCCTTAAGAGACAAGTTCATACTTCTCACGACCCAAAAAGACATATGCTGAATCTCTACGGGTAAGTGGTACGGCTTCCCATAGACAATTTGATAAGGTGACATGTCTAGCACAGTCTTATATGCGGTTCGGAACTCCCATAAAATATCATCGAGCTTCATAGCCCAATTCTTCCTATTGGTTCCAACCTCCTTCTCTAGGATTTGTTTCACTTGCTGGTTAGAGACTTCCGCTTGCCCATTCGCTTGAGGATGATAGGGTGTAGTAACCCTATGCTTAACACCATATTCATTGAGAACTCTTTCAATAAGCTTGTTGACAAAGTGGGAACCTTAATCACTTACAAGTGCCCTAAGAACTCCATAGCGGGCGAAAATATGCTTCTTCATGAATGACAAGACCATCTTTGAATCATTCAGGTGAGTTAGAATCGCTTCCACCCACTAAGAAATATAATCAATAGCAAGAAGGATGTATAGAAATCCATTAGATGGGGGAAATGGCCCCATAAAATCAATTCCCCATACATCAAAGATCTCTACAACAATACTTGGTTGAAGTGGCATCTCATCCCTTTTACTTATATTTCCCATCCTTTGACATCTATCGCATGTCGACACATAGGATTCACAATCTTTGAACAAGGAAGGCCAATATAAAATGGATTGTAGCACCTTGGATGCAGTCTTTTGGGCTCCGAAATGCCCCCCATTAGGTTATGCATGACAAAAATCAAGAACACTTTCCATCTCCATCTCGGGCATACACCTACGGATGATAGAATCCGTAAAAATCTTATAGACGAACGGATCATACAATATAAATGTCTCAACATCCCTCTTAGACTTTGCAAGTTGATACCTATTGAGATCTTTCGGAATTTCACCTACGGCAATATAATTGACATAATTCGCATACCATGGTTCCATTCATTGAGCAACCACTACGCAAGCTCTCTCCGCTCCTTCAACAAACACTGCCATAATCTTCTCATCAGGGAACATCTCCTATATGCAATCAAAAGAATCATCACAATGTTCCATGTCTCCAACCTTGATAGGTGATCCGCCAACACATTTTCTGTACTCTTCTTATCCGGATCTCCATATCAAACTCTTGTAGAAGAAGGATCCATCGAATAATCATGGGCTTTACTTCCTTCTTCTCTATCAAGTACCAGATTGCAGAATGATCAGTGTACACTATTGTCTTCATGCCAACCAAATACTATCGGAACTTGTTGAATGCATACACAGTAGTTAAAAACTCATTTTCAGTGACAGTGTAGTTCTTTTGTGCTGCATCAAAAGTTTTGCTCGCATAGTAGATGGCGCAGAACTTCTTTTCTTTCAGCTGTCCAAGCACCACTCCAAGTGCTAGATCACTTGCATCACACATAAGTACAAAAGGTTGAGTCCAATCTGGTGTGATCAAGATAGGTGTAGTAATAAACGCCTCTTTCAAAACCTGAAAAGCTGTTAGACATTCTTCATCAAAAACAAAAGGAACATCTTTTTCAAGTAAATGAGACAGGGGCTTGGAGTATTTCGAGAAGTCTTTGATAAATCTTCTATAGAATCTGGCGTGTCCAAGGAAGGACCACACTCCTTTCTCATTCATAGGTGGTGGAAGCTTCTCAATGGCTTTGCTTGATCAACCTGCAATCCCTTGCCCGAAATATGATGCCCAAGAATAATCCCATCTCTCACTATGAAGTGGCATTTCTTCCAATTCTAGACAAGATTAGTTTCTTGACATCTCTTCAAAACAGTAGATAAGTTAGACAAACAAATATCAAAGGAGGAACCAAAAATAGAAAAATCATCCATAAACACCGCCATGATCTTCTCTATCAAACTATCAAATATGACCATCATACAATGCTGAAATGTAGTAGGTGCATTACATAACTTAAAAAGCATCTTCCTAAAAGCAAAAGTTCCATAATGGCACGTAAAAGTAGTCTTTTCTTGATCCTCGGGAGCAATCATGATTTTATTATAACCCGAGTACGCATCCAAGAAACAATAAAATTCATACCCTGCTAGACTATCTAACATTTGATACATGAAAGGAAGAGGGAAATGGTCTTTGCATGTATTTTTCTTCAGTTTCCTGTAATCCATATACACACGCCATCCCGTACGAATCCTAGTGGCTATTGCCTCTCCATGATCGGCTTTCACAATAGTCATGCCCCCTTCTTAGCTACTACATTCAATGGACTCACATGGGGACTATCACTAATTGGATAAATAAATTTCTGCATCTAACCACATTAGGATTTGCTTCCTAATCACTTCTTGAATCGCAAGATTAACCCTCCATTGATTCTGAATACATCCCTTAGCTTCATCTAGCAAGCTTATCTTATGCATGCAATATGATAGACTAATACTCTTCAAATCATCAAGAGTCCAACCAATAACAGACTTATACTTTCTAAGCACATCTAACAACTCTTTAAGTTGATCATCAGTAAGAGAAGAAGATACAATTACCGGATAAGTTTCATTGTTGCCTAGATAGGCGTACTTCAAGTGCTCCGGTAGTGGTTTCAACTCCTCCTTCTTTTCTTCCTTTGGTGTGCTTTCTCTATCCAATGGGAGGTATTGCATAGTCCACTTAACTTCTTCAAGCTTGGTTCTTTTGGATTCATACATGTCATTACCCAAAACAAGTAAATTTTCAAGAAATTCAATACATACCTCATTAGAGAGCTCATCTAACTCTGTGGTGGGAAAAGTGAGAGACTCCGCCAAGCATGTCTCCAAGGGATCCTTTGATATGATCAAGGACATATCTTCGTTCACGATCTCCTCCACCACATCAATGCTGTGACATTGCGTCTCCATTGACATCTTCATTGATTTCTCAAGGTTGAACAGAACCTCTTCTTTATCCATTCTCAATCTAAGCTCCCCATTTTGGACATCAATTATAGCTCCAGCGGTGGTAGGGAATGGCCTCACCAAGATAAGAGGGACATTATCCTTGTTATCTTCTATCTCTAGCACAAGAAAATCCATAGGAAAGACAAGCTTCTCACTTTCACAAGTACATCTTCAATCACACCCTTCAAAAAAATCACGGACCTATCTGCCAACTGTAGAGCCACTGTTGTGGGAGCGAGCTCTCCCAAACTCCACTGTTGTCTCTACCAATGATTTTCAAAACCGGTTGGACCAGCTGGTTCAATCGGGAACCGGCCTCCAAATCGGTCCAAAACACTTACAAAACTATTTTTTAAGTTGGACTGGATTGAACCGGTCAAAACCAAAAAAACTGGTTGAACCGGTTGAACTGGTCCAACCGGTTTTTAATTTTTTTAATTTTTTTAATTTTTTCTGTTTTTCTTTTTATATTTTATATTTGTATATTAATTCACTTTTATTTTTATTTATTTTAAAATACAATATTTAAAATTTTAATTAAATTATGTGATTTTCCTGGATTGGTGCATCCAATGTATAGCAGTTTGAGTATAAATGATGTAATATGGTATTGAGAGAATATATAAAAATATGTATAAAATATGAATTATTAACTATAAATATTTTATCTAATTATATTTTTATATAAATTGAATATTTTCTTTATAAAATAATTTTAGTTATTATAAATTTTTTTAATGAATTGTAATATTATAAAATATAATTGAAAATATGTAAAATTCATTTTTCCGGTTGAACAACTGGTTGAACCGGTTCGATCGGTTGAATCTCGAACCGCTGCATCCACCGGTTCAGCCTCCGGTCCGGTTATAAAAACACTGGTCTCTACTCCGTTCAAGCTCTTCTTCTTTAATATCTTTAAGAAATTGGGCATAGTATGACATCTCCATGATTGCTTTTGGAGAAAAGAATGTTCAAGCTTATCTTGTTCATTATATCCAGAAATCTCTTAAACTTATCTTCCAATCCCTTCTTCACTATTCTAAAGAAAATGGAGGAGGTATCTTTGTTTTAGGAATTCCCCATTTGTCACGTTCAACCTCCTTCTCCTTGTCCTTCTCGGCTTTCAATCTCTTGGCTCTTTCCCACTTCTTCTCTACTATGAGCTCAGTATTCTGCTCTTGTGATGGTTCTGGAGTATTCTGAATAACAGGTATAGCATTTGGTACAGAAATGGGAATCAATTGCCGTAGTTCGACCACAGTTTGACCAGAATAATCTGGTCGAACTGGATGAGTTTGGTCGAACTGGATGTCTGAAAATAGAATCAGTCTGTCCAGTTCAGAGGTTGCTGGTTCGACCATAGTTTGACCAGAGAGGACTGGTCAAACTAGAAGTTTTGGTCAAACTGAGGCTCTATAAACTGAACTCGATTTATTAGCTCAACAGGTGCCGATTCGACCGTCGTTTGACCACAGAAGTCTGGTCGAACAGAAAGGTGTTGGTTGAATGGTGAGCCAAAAAATAGAGTATCGTTTCTCTATTTTTTCGAAGGTGGTTCGACCAGAGTTCGACCAGCATGTCTGGTCAAACTAAGTGAGTCTAGTCGAACTGCAGCTCTACTTTCTTTGTTTTCGTCCACCCGCTTCATTGGACCTTCGTACTGCATCCTGGACCTCAATGTGATATCATGACAAGATTTAGAATTCGTAATACTTTGAGACGGGAGCTTACTTTTCTCAATAGTTTGTGTCAACTTGTTCACATTCCCTGTCATCTTCCCCATCAATAAGGTAAGGTCTTTCATCTGCTTGTATAACTCCTCATGATTTGAATCTATTTTTATCTCAATACGATCCACCCTTCCATCATTCATAGCCACAAAATGGTTCACCGTATCCTCCAAACCAGGTTTTCCTTCTTTAGTCTTAGCACCAGGATTAACTCCAACAGGAGATTGCATCGCCGCATTTGGATTGCTGATGAGAGTGAAAATAAGCGTATTTTAGTGTCCAATTAAACACCTTCTTGATTAAAATAGTTGTCATATATTAGCACGAGTGTCTTGTATTCAATATATGAGAGAAAAATGTGTACTTGAGGTGTTTTATTGTGTTTTTGGTGGAAAAATGATCAAAAGTACAAAGTTGGAGAAAAGGTGCAACATGTGTATGAATGCTAAAAAACACACGTCCAACTTTCATAATTTTTCTGTGTTTGTGTGGAGCTCTGAACTAGAAGTATGATATATGGTTGGATACTGAAAAGACGATCGTTTTAGCATAAAGAACACCTCAATTGGATTCCAAACGAGGAAGTTATGAGCAAAATGGTGACATCGCGCGAGCTGTGCCGAACAGAACAGCTGTGTTACTTTGCATGGCTTGTTACACCTTCAATTCTTGGATTTATTGTGAGTTCTTTATATGGATAGAAAGCCAAGGAAGTGAAGATCACGTGAGCACAAGAATCACTCAAATCGGAGTTCGGATGTGGAAGTTACACGTGAAATGGTGAAGTTGGCGCAAGCTAGTTCGACCACGACCAGTGGTCGAACCACTGGTTCGACCATGCTGTATTGGTCGAATCAAATGCTTTTTTACACCCCTATTCGTGAATTTTCACGTTTTCCAAGAAAAAGCCATTCCTAGGTCCAAAAGGAGAGCTTACAAGTATAAAAGGGGATGTAGATCACACCAAAAGATAGAATTGGATTGGAGGAGAGCCACAACACAACACAACCATCCTACACCCCATAAGGGGGTTCACCCCCCAACCATCATTCACATCCTTTCCTCCATCCATCCATCACTTTGAAGATTCGTCTGTGGAATCAAGAGGAGAACCAAGAGGAGGATTCAAGACGGAGAAGGACGCGACGACTCCCGCATCTAGGGTTTATTTCGTTTTCTAATTTATCTTGTAATTTTCTAGACATCCGGGTAAGATCTATCCAACACCAATGATTATTCATTGTAACATCATGGGCTAGAACCTTTTTGGTAGAACTAGGGTTGAGAATGTTTTACGAATTAATTGAACTTTCGTGTGTAAACTCCGTACAACACTACTTGTGGATTTATTTTATATATGATTGTACTTTCTTAATCCATATTCACGGTTGTTTTTTGCATCTTCAATTGGTATATAGAGTCTGAATATATATCTTGGTTGTAGATTGAGTGCGTTCACCGCTGAACAGGATTCCATATTATGATTCTAAGTGAGGGGACTCCGAAGCTTCATTAGAACTATCGTATATGAATACTTATGAAATAAATTAAATTCATGTTATTAAGTAGGATAAAGATGATAATTTTATAGTACCTATAAAGGAAGATCATATCGGGTTAGAGTACCAATTGGTCAGGGAAATAATTAATACTGATAGTACCTAGAAAGGGGGTGAAGTTATATATCTTGCTCCAAGGTTATTCACATGTATTACACGCATGTTTACTTGTGTCTTAGAGTAGATATGCATGGTTTAGTGATGCGTCCATATTCCATAAGGCAGACTCGGACATCAATACATGGAAGGGAAATTAATGAGTGAAACTGGATTTCTCTAGGGTTCGATATTCATTGGTCGTTTGCTTAATCTGCAACTAATATCCTTAATACTTGGGGATTAATTTTGCGTGCAAAGAAAATGCACATCAAGTTCTTGGTGCCATTGCCGGAGACGACTGTTATTATTAGTTTATTCTTTCTAATTTGATTAAGATTTTTATTTGTGATTATCTATTTTTATCTAACCTTGAATTTTTCTGAGATACTCGTGCACTAGGAAATTGAGAGGAAGGAAATGAACAAATAACACATCGAGCTAAACATGGCCAGAGCAAGACAAAATCCGAATAATGTTGCCATACGTGAAATTTTCACGAACTATGGGATTGGCAACGTGGGATTGATAGGAGCAAGGGGGAAGATGATGATTTTGAGATACATCCCACTCTTATTAACATGGTGGAGAAGAATCCCTTTTCTAGAGGTTGCTTTGAAGATCCATATCAGCACCTCAAAAGATTTATTGGTTATGCAAAGACTCAAAAGGGAGCTGGAGCTAATGATAATGCTTGGCGGATTGCCCTATTCAAGTTCTCTTTGATTGATAAGGCAGAACATTGATATGATACTCTTGATGCAGCAGACTGCACTACATGGGACCAACTGCAGCAGAAGTTCTTGGAGAGATACATGCCACCCTCAAGGATCTTAAGAATGAAGCAAGAGATCACCCAATTTGTTATGAATCAGGGTGAGAAATTTTATGAGGCGTGGTATAGATTTAAAGACATGCTCAGGAGGTGTCCACAACATAGAATGTCTAAGGCTGAATACATAAGTATCTTCTACTATGGATTGGATTGTGAGTCGCGTGTTTTTATTGATGCATCATCAGGTGGAGTGCTGTTATCTAAAACAACAATAGAAGCAGAAAAGTTATTTGAAGACATCTCTATGAATTCACGTGACTGGCCTACGGAAAGAGTAAGTGGATCATATGTACTTGGCAAGGTAGCGCATGTTGAACATCAAACGGTGAAGCCAAATAGGAATGATGAGATTGTCTCTAGTTTAGCTAACATCAACAAGCTACTAGAGTCCCAACAGAGGCAGATTACAGAGTTGACACAAAGGGAGCCTAGTATGAAGCAGCACGATGTGAAGAGTGTTGAATATACTTTCAATCGATACATGGCAAGAAATGATGCAAGGGTTGACCGCATCGAGGCTACTATGAATGCTAAGATGCAGATTTATCTAAGTAGTTGAAGGTCCTTACCTTAATAATGGGGCAGATGGCCGCGAATGTGAATCAATTGACACAGAAGTTGGGGAATAATACCATCACATTGAGGTCTGGAACACAGTACTATGAAGGACCGATGATACAAAAAATGAATTCTGAAGCTCTAGGAGCTCGATTCGACCAGGGTTCGACCAAGCCAGTAGGTCGAACCACACTCTGGAGGTAAAACCAAGCACTTGGGCAACCTCCGGAGCTTCTAGCTAATCGGTTTGACCAAGATCCTCATGGTTCAACCAACCTTGTTGGTCAAACCGAGGTCAAACTAACCTGTTCGCAACCCACTATTTTATCTGAAGTGCGATTCGAACCAACCGAGGTCGAACCAACCTATCAAGAATGGTTTAACCAATCCAGTTGGTCGAACAGTGGTCGAACCAGCCTTTTTGGAGCACCTTGTTTGTCTGATGTCAGATTCGACCACGACCACTATTGTTCGACCAACCCTATTGGTTGAACCGTGGTCGAACCACCCTGTGAGCGCTCTGTTTTGTCTGAAGCATGGTTCGACCACGATCACTGGTTCGACCAGCCCTATTGGTCAAACCATGGTCGAACCGGCCTGTCTAGTGGAGAACGTGATTTCTAAAGCCCAGTTCGACCACTACACACCTGGTTCGACCAACACTCTTGGTCGAACCGTGGTCGAACCATCTCGCCCAGTACCATTTTCCACGCGTGATGCTTTATTTGATGTTGATGCTACTCCAGTACCATCCCAAGAGCATAATACTGAGCTAATAGTGGAGAAGAAATGGGAAAGAACATGGAGGTTAAGAGACGAGAAACTTAGACTGCAGATGGATAATGAAGACGTGATTTTTCTTTTGATCAAGCAATGAAGATGCCCATGGAGACTCAATCGTGCAAGAACATAGATGTGATTTCTAACTTTTTAATTTTGATTTTAATAGGATAGATGACTCTGAATTTGAGTGGAAGATTGACAAGGAGGTCTCTAGACAGCCATGTGAGGTAAGAAATTCTGAGGATCATATACTTGTTACCAAGAAAGGTGAAGTGCTGAGTGTAGACAAGAAGAGGGAAAGAAAGTACTTGAAGGTGAGGATGCGAGAAGACCGCCATCTGATCCAGTAGTTTAAAAGTTGTAAACCGTCGTGACTCTCCGACGTTAAACATGAGCGCCTGTTGGGGGCTTGTTGAGAGTGAAAATAAGCGTATTATAGTGTTCAATTTAACACCTTCTTGATTGGAATTATTTTCATATATTAGCATAAGTATCTTATATTCAATATATATGAGAAAAGGGTGCACTTGAGGAGTTTTATTGTGTTTTAGGTGGAAAAAGGATCAAAAGTGCCAAGTTGGAGAAAAGGGTGCAATTTGTGCAATGACGCTGAAAAATGCACGTCCAACTTGTGTAATTATTCTATGTTCGTGTGGAGCTCTGAACTGGTGTTGTGAAATATTTTTAGAAAGCCACTTAAAAGAGAATTGTTTTGGCGTAAATAAAACCTCAATCGAGTTCCAAACGAGGAAGTTATGAGCAAAATAGTGATGTCGCGCGAGCTGTGCCGAACATAATGGATGTTCTGCTTTCCATGGCTTTTTACAGATACAAATCTAGGAGTTTTTGTGAGAATTTTTATGGATAGAAAGTCAAGGAAGAGAGGATCGCGTGACCATAAGAATCGCTCAAATTGGAGCTCGGATGTGGAAGTTATACGCGAAACAGTGAGATGGCGCAAGTGTGATTCGACCACGACAGTCCAGTTCGACCGGACCCCTTGGTCGAACTGCAGCCATTTTGGACGAATCGAATGCCTGAAGTGAGAATTATCGCCGATTTTCATTCGACCAGGGTTTGACCAAGCTCTAGGTCGAACCCCATGCCTGGGACGCGTCCGGATCCAATTTTTACACCCCAAGTGCGTGTTTTTGCATATTTTCCAAGAAAAAGCCCATCTTAGGTCCATAAGGAGAGCTTACAAGTATAAAAGGGGATGTAGATCATACTAAGACAACACAATAGAGAATTGGATTGGAGAACAACACAACACAATCATCCTACACCCCACAAGGGGGGTTCATCCACCAACCATCATCCACATCCTTTCCTCCATCCATCCATCACTTTGAAGATTCGTTTGTGGAATCAAGAGGAGAAACAAGATGAGGATTCAAGACGGAGAAGGACGCGACAACGCCCACATCTAGGGTTTATTAGTTTCCTAATTTATCTTGTAATTTCAGACTACAGGTAAGATCTATCCAACACCCATGATTATTCTTCGCAACATCATGGGCTAGAACTATTTTGGTAGATCTAGGGTTTGAAGGTTTCTATAAATTAATTGAACTTTCTTGTGTAAACTCCGTACAACACTACTTGTGGATTTATTTTATATATGATTGTACTTTCTTAATCCATATTCACGGTCGTTTTGTGCATCTTCAATTGGTATATAGAGTCTGAATATATATCTTGATTGTAGATTGAGTACGTTCACCGCTGAACAGGATTCCATGTTATGATTCTAAGTGAGGGGACTCTGAAGCTTCATTAGAATTATCATATATGAATACTTATTAATTGAATTAAATTCGGGTTAGTAAGTAGGATAAAGAGGATAATTTTATAGTACCTATAAAGGGAGATCATATCAGGTTATAGTACCAATTGGCCAGGGAAATAATTGATACTGATAGTACCTAGAAAGGGGGGTAGAATTATATCTCTTGCTCCGAGGTTATTCACACGTGTTACACGCATGCTTACTTGTGTCTATAGAGTAGATATGCATGGTTTAGTGATGCGTCCATATTCCATAAGGTAAAGTTGGACATCAACACACGGAAGGGAGATTAATGAGTGAAACTGGATTATCCTAGAGCTACCTATTCTCCTAATTGATTCACTTTCGTATTCTTTGAGTGATATTTTATTTTATTTGTTATTTTAATTAATTTTTATTAGTTGTTAGATTAAAATTCCAATCTTTATTGCTTTTCGTCTTAATTAATTTAGATAATAATTAAATTGATAATACGTCGTCCTTTGGGTTTGATAATCACTTGGTCACTTGCTTAAACTGCAATTGATGTCTTAATATTTGGGAATTAATTTTTCGTGCAAAGAAAATGCACATCAAGTTCTTAGCGCCGTTGTCGGGGATGACTGTTATTATTAGTTTATTATTTCTAGTTGATTAAGACTTTTTTTTTTGTGATTATTTAATTCTATCTAACCTTGAATTTTTATGCGGTACTTGTGCACTAGGAAAATGATAGGAAGGAAAGAAAGAAGTAACACATTATGCTAAAGATGACCGGAGCAAGGCAGAATCCTGATAATGCTGCCATACGTGAAATTTTCACGAACTATGGAATAGGCAACATGGGGTTGATAGGAGCAAGGGGGAAGATGATGATTTTGAGATACATCCCGCTCTTATTAACATGGTAGAGAAGAATCCCTTTTCTGGAGGTTGCTTTGAAGATCCATATCAGCATCTACGAAGATTTCTTGGTTATGCAAACACTCAGAAGGGTGCTGGAGCTAATGATAATGCTAGGCGGATCGCCCTATTCAAGTTCTCTTTGATTGATAAGGCAGAAACTTGGTATGAGACTCTTGATGTCACAGATTGCACTACATGGGACCAACTTCAGCAGAATTTCTTAGAGAGATACATGTCACCCTCAAGGATCTTAAGAATGAGGCAAGATATCACTCAATTTGTGATGAATCAGGATGAGAAGTTCTATGAGGCATGTGATAGGTGTAAAGACATGCTCAAGAGGTGCCCACAGCGTGGGATGTCTAAGGCTGAATACATAAGTATCTTCTATTATGGATTGGATTTTAAGTCGTGTATTTTTATTGATGCATCCTCAGGAGGAGCGTTGTTATCTAAAACATCAATAGAAGCAGAAAAGTTATTCGAAGACACCTCTATGAATTCACGTGATTGGCCTACAGAGAGAGATAGAGGATCATATGTACTTGGCAAGGTAGCACAGGTTGAACATTGAGTAGTAAAGACGAATAGGGATGATGAGATCGTCTCTAGTTTAGCTAACATCAACAAGCCACTAGAGTCCCAGCAGAGATAGATTACAGAGTTGACACAAAGGAGGCCTAGTATGAAGCAGCAAGAAGTTAAAAGTGTTGAAGATACCTTCAATCGATACATGGCTGAGAATAATGCAATGATTGATCGTCTTGAGGATACCATGAGTGTTGATCATTAAGATTTATCTAAGCAGTTGAAGGACCTAACTTGGATTATGGAGCAGATGACCACGAACTTGAATCAATTGACACAAAAATTGGAGAATAAAGCCATCACGTTGAGGTCTGGAACGCAATACGAGGGATCGAGGTAGATGAAATCAAAATTTGAAGCGAAAGAAGCCCGGTTCGACCCCGATTCGACTAGCACAGGTGGTTAATTAGGTAGGAGAGGTCGAACCAAACACCTGAGCGACATCCGAAAGAAGCAGAAGGTCAGTTCGACCAAAAATAAGTCAATTCGACCAGAAGCTCTGGTCGAATTCAGGTCGAACGCCACTGTTCAGGACGCTCTGTTTTGTCTGATGCCCAATTTGACCACGATCACTCCAGTTCGACCAATCCTACTGGTCGAACTCAAGTTGAACAACACCATCCCGCGTACTCTGTTTTGTCTGATGCTCGATTCGACCACGATCACTACCGTTCGACCAAACCAGTTGGTTGAACCGTGGTTGAACCGGCCTGTAAGGGAGAGAATGCACATTCAGGTATGCAGTTTGACCACTATTCAACCAATTCGACTAGAAACCCTAGTCGAACTCAGGTCGAATCGTTCTGTTCTGTACTGTTTTCCACGCCAAATGCTTTACATGATGTTAATGCTACTCTCATGCCATCCCAAGGACAAAATATTGAGCTTATAGTGGAAAATAAGTGGGAAAGAACAAAGAGGTTGAGAGACGAGAAGCTTAGCTTGCAGATGGATAATGAAGATGTGGTTTTTCCTCTTGATCAAGCAATGAAGATGCCCATGGAGACTCAATCGTGCAAGAGCATAGATGTGGTTTCTAACTTGTTTAATCTTGATTTTTCTAAGACAGATGATTCTGAATTCGAGTGGAAGATTGACAAGGAGGTGTCTAGACAGCCATGGGAGGTAGGTAATTCCAAGGATCATATTCTTGTTACCAAGAAAGGCGAGGTGTTGAGTGTAGACAAGAAGAGGGAAAGAAAGTACTTGAAGGTGAGGATGCGAGAAGACCGCCCTCTGATCTAGTCATTTAAAAAGCGGTAAACTATCGTGACTCTCCGATGTTAAACATGAGGGCCTATTGGGGGCTTTTCCCTCCTGTTTTAATGCTTTATTTCTTTCGTGTGAGTAAGAAAATTTTATATTTAAGGAGCTTACTAATCGGCAATTACATCACTTTGAAAACTTAGTTTCAACTTATGTTTTTACTAAGTTTGGGGGGGTGTGATGTTATTACCTCATTGAAGCACCAAAAGTATAATCTTTTCTTTGTAATGTATGCTAGTGGAGTTGATTTTTTGCGGTATGTTGAAACTTTAATCGGTTTTGATGTGTCAATTTTTTACAATTGCCTAGTGTTCAGTGGTGTGTCTAGTGTGTGGAGTCGATATGATAGTCAATTGATTCTTTCGTCTAGTTTTCCTATTTTATTATTGATGAATCCTGTGATGATGAGTGTTTGAGCTTTGATGATAGAAAAAGGTAAAAGAGTGGCAAGATGAGTTCTACACTGAGGTTTTGACCTGACCGAGTTGAACAACACGAGGAGCTCGTGAATGCATTGAAGATAAATCAGGTGCCCTCGTTTCCTTATTCTAATTTTTATATGTGCTTTTAATTTATATTTTTATATTGTTTAAATTGTGCTAAAATTCATATGCTCTTGAAATTGATGAAGGAAGTGTACTTGAGTTATAATGCGATATGAAGTTCTATATGTACTTGTGGAATATTACTTACCATGAAAGGTGCTCTGTTACTTGTTAAAAACCCATGTGAGATTTTGAGCCTCGTTGATCATGTTACATAATCACATGATATATCTTTTCTGGTGAGTATTGTTCTTGTGTGTGTATTCTAGAACTTACCTTTTGTCTTACTTGAAACTACATGTGTGTTAGATGATGAGAGATGATTTAAGGTCATCCTTGAATTTATGAATCACTTTACCAAATAATTTCCTATCAAATAGTTTAATATCCGTAGTTAGCCCTTTTGAGCCTAAAAGCATTGTTTCTTTGGTAACCTACAAAGATAGCTACTTTAATATCCTATTTGAGCCTTAAATTCTTATATTTAGTGGAGAATTAAATACTGTCAAAGTGTGTGAATTAATTTTCATGGAGTTTGGAAGGAATAAAATATTTGGAGTTGTACAAGTGATTATGAGCTAAAAAATATGAGCTGAAAAATAAGTTGCTTAGGGGTAGTGCCCGAAATTGGTACCCGAGATGTTAGAGGTAGTACCCGAAACTGGTACCTCGAGAAAAAAAAAGGAAAGAAAAAGTATGTTGAGCTTGAAGGAAATGAGAGAAAAGAAAATTAGAAGAGCATGAAGTTGGATAGCCTTGAAGTGTAAAAAAATCTGCAGTACAAAAGATCTCAGGTTTTAATTATCTACTAATTGAGTTACTTTATCCATATGTTTCATACCCTTACCAAAGAGCTAACATTACATCCAAAAGGAAAGTCCTTTTTGATCCCATTGTCGAATCATACTTTCAGTGGTGGAGAGTTTGAGATATTTGGCAAGCTTATGGTTACGCATGCACTTGAATTGACTTTGAGCGTAAATATCTTAACCCATAAGTGTACATCTTTTACACTTGAGTGCGAGTGATATACTTCCTGTGAGAACATGTCAATGGAGCATTTGAAGTGGTGGTGATTGTCTTATCTTGTATACTATGAATTGATTATTACATGTAATGAAAGTTGGATGACCTAAGTTGAGGACAATTGTATTTTGAATGGGGTATATATCACAATCCTTGTTTTCCCACTAATTTTCTTACTCTCTTTCTCTTTATTTTTATTTTGTTGCCTCGGAACGAGCAACATGTAAGTTTGGGGGATTGTTGAGAGTGAAAATAAGCGTGTTATAGTGTTCAATTTAACACCTTCTTAATTGGAATTGTTGTCATATATTAGAATAAATATCTTATATTCAATATATATGATAAAAAGGTACACTTGATGTGTTTTATTGTGTTTTAGGTGAAAAATGATCAAAAGTGCCAAGTTGGAGAAAAGGGTGCAATTTGTGCAATGATGCTGAAAAATGCACGTCCAACTTGTATAATTATTCTATGTTCGTGTGGAGCTCTGAACTGGTGTTGTGATATATGGTTGGAAATTCACTGAAAAGAGGATCGTTTTGGCGTAAAGAACACCACAATCTAGTTCCAAACGAGGAAGTTATGAGCAAAATGGTGACATCGCGCAAACTGTACCGAACAGAACGGATGTTCTGCATTCCATGGCTTTTTACAAATTCAAATCTTAGAGTTTTTATGAGATCTTTTTTTGGATAGAAAGACAAGTAAGAAAAGATCGCGTGAGCGCAAGAATCATTCAAATTGGAGCTCGGATGTGGAAATTATACGTGAAACAGTGAGACAGCGCAAGTGTGATTTGACCACGACAGTCCAGTTCGACCAGACCACTTGGTCGAACTGCAGCCATTTTGGTCGAATTAAATGCCTGAAGTGCGAATTATCACCGATTTCGATTCGACCAGGGTTCGACCAAGCCCTAGGTCGAATCCTAGGTCGAACTACATGCTTGAGACGTGTCCGGATCCGATTTTTACACCCCAAGTGCATGTTTCAGCGTGTTTTCCAAGAAAAAACCATCTTAGGTCCATAAGGAGAGCTTACAAGTATAAAAGGGGATGTAGATCACACCAAGACAACACAATAGAGAATTGGATTGGAGAACAACACAACACAATCATCCTACACCCCACAAGGGGGGTTCACCCCCCAACTATCATCCACATCCTTTCCTCCATCCATCCATCACTTTGAAGATTCATTTATGGAATCAAGAGAAGAACCAAGAGGAGGATTCTAGACGAAGAAGGACGCGACAACGCCCACATTTAGGGTTTATTCATTTCCTAATTTATCTTGTATTTTGTGGACTACGGGTAAGATCTATCCAACACCCATGATTGTTCTTCGCAACATCATGGGCTAGAACTATTGGTAGATCTAGGGTTTGAAAATTTCTATGAATTAATTGAACTTTCGTGTGTAAACTCCATACAACACTACTTGTGGATTTATTTTATATATGATTGTACTTTCTTAATCCATATCACGGTCGTTTTGTGCATCTTCAATTGGTATATAGAGTCTGAATATATATCTTGATTGTAGATTGAGTGCGTTCACCCCTGAACAGGATTCCATATTATAATTCTAAGTGAGGGGACTCCGAAACTTCATTAGAACTATCATATATGAATACTTATTAATTGAATTAAATTCGGGTTAGTAAGTAGGATAAAGAAGATAATTTTATAGTACCTATAAAGGGAGATCATATCGGGTTAGAGTACCAATTGACAAGGGAAATAATTGATACTGATAGTACCTAGAAAGGGGGTGGAATTATATCTCTTGCTCCGAGGTTATTCACACGTGTTACACGCATGTTTACTTGTGTATATAGAGTAGATATGCATGGTTTAATGATACGTCCACATTCCACAAGGCAGAGTAGAACATCAACACATGGAAGGGAGATTAATGAGTGAAACTGGATTATCCTAGAGCTACCTATTCTCCTAATTGATCCATTTCTGTATTCTTCGAGTGATATTTTATTTTATTTGTTATTTTAATTAATTGTTTATTAGTTATTAGATTAAAATCCCAATCTTTATTGCTTTTCGTCTCAATTAATTTAGATAATAATTAAATTGATAATACGCCGTCCTTTGGGTTCGATAATCACTTGGTCGCTTGCTTAAGCTGCAATTGATATCCTTAATACTTGGGAATTAATTTTGTGTACAAAGAAAACGCGCATCAGGGCTTGCCCTTCCATTTTAATGCTTTATTTCTTTCGTGTGAGTAAGAAAATTTTATATTTAAGGTGCTTACTAATCGGCAATTACATCTCTTTGCAAACTTAGTTTCAACTTATGTTTTTACTAAGTTTGGGGGATGTGATGTTATTACCTCATTGCAGCACCAAGATTATAATATTTTCTTTGTAATGTTTGCTAGAAGAGTTGATTTTTTGCGGTATGTTGAAACTTTATTCAGTTTTTATGTGTCGATTTTTTGCAATTTGCCTAGTGTTCTGTGGTGTTTCTAGTGTGTGGAGTCGATTAGATAGTCAATTGATTCTTTCTTATAGTTCTCCTATTTTATTATTGATGAATCTGTGATGATGAGGTGTGCTTGAGTTTTTTATGATAGAAAAGGTAAAAGAGGGTGAAAGACGAGTTCCACACTGAGGTTTTGACCTAACAGAGTTGAACAACTCAAGGAGTCCGCGATCGTTTTGAAGGAGAAAAAAAATCAGGTGCCCTCGTTTTCTTTTTCTAATTTTTATGTGTGCTTTAAATTAGTAGGAGTGGAAGGATTGAGATTTTGGTGGTGATCCATGTGAGCTTATATTGTTTTTAATTGTGCATGAAATTCATATGCTCTTGAAATTGATGAAGGAATCGTACTTGAGTTATATTGTGGTATGAAGTTATATGTGTACTTGTGGGATATTGCTTACCATGAAGAGTGTTCTGTTACTTGTTAAAAATCCATGTGAGATTTTGAGCCTTATTCAAGTTACATAATCACATGATTTTTATTTTCTGATGAGTATCGTTCTTGTGTATGTATTCTAGAACTTGCCTCTTGTCTTGCTCGAGACTACATGTTGTGTTAGATAATGGGAGATGATTTTAGGCCATCCTTGAATTTATAAGTTACTAAGCCAAATAATTTCTTACCAAATAATTATATATCCGTAGTTAGCCCTTTTGAACCTGAAAACCTTATTTCTTTGGCAACCTACGAAGATAGCCACTTTGATATCCTATTTGAGCCTTAAATTCCTATATTTAGTGGAGAATTAAATGCTTTCAAAGTGTGTGAATTGATTTTCATGGAGTTTGGAAGGAATAAAATATTTGGAGCTGTACAAGTGATTACGAGCTGAAAAATAAGTTGCTTAGGGGTAGTGCCCGAAACTGATACCCCGAAATGTTAGAGGTAGTGCCCAAAACTGGTACTTCGAGAAAAAAGAAAAGAAGGAAAAAAATGTTGAGCTTGAAGAAAGGAGAGAAAAGCAAATTAGAAGAGCATGAAGCTGGATAGCCTTGAAGGGTAAAAATCTGCAGTACAAAAGATCTCCAGTTTTAATTCTCTACTAATTGAGTCACTTTATCCATATATATTTCCTACCCTTACCAAAGAGCCAATATTACATCCAAAAGAAAAGTCCTTTTAGATCCCATTGTCGAATCATAACTTTTAGTAGTGGAGAGTTTGAGATATTTGGCAAGCTTATAGTTACGCATGCACTTGAATTGAATTTGAGCGTAAACACCTTAACCCATAAGTGTACATTTTTTACACTTGAGTGCGAGTGATATATACTTCCCGTAAGGACATGTCAATGGAGCATTTGAATTGGTGGTGATTGTCTTAACTTGTATGCTATGAATTGATTATTGCATGTAATGAGAGTTGCATGACCTAAGTTGAGGACAATTGTATTTTAAATAGAGTATTTGTCATAGTCCTTGTTTTCCCGCTAATTTTCTTACTCTCTTTCTCTTTATTTTTATTTTGTTGCCTCGGGACGAGCAACGGGTAAGTTTGGGGGATTGATGAGAGTGAAAATAAGTGTGTTTTAGTGTCCAATTTAACACCTTCTTGATTGGAATTATTGTCATATATTAGTACAAGTGTCTTATATTCAATATATATAAGAAAAATATGCACTTGAGGTGTATTATTGTATTTTAGGTGAAAAAAGAATCAAAAGTGCAAAGTTGGAGTAAAGGTGCAACTTGTGTATGAATGCTGAAAAACGCACATCCAACTTTAGTAATTTTTCTGTATTCTTGTGGAGCTCTGAACTAGAAGTATGATACATGGTTGGAAAGCACTAAAAAGAGGATCGTTTTGGCGTAAAGAACACCTCAATCGGATTCCAACCGAGGAAGTTATGAGCAAAATGGTGACGTCGCGTGAGCTGTGCCGAACAAAATAGCTGTGTTATTTTACATGGCTTGTTACACCTTCAATTCTTGGATTTTTTGTGAGTCTTTATATGGATAGAAATCTAAGAAAGATAGAATCACGTGAGCATAAGAATCACTTAAATCGGAGTCTGGATGTGGAAGTTATACACGAAACGGTGAAGTTGGCGCAAGCTGGTTCGACCACGCTGTTTTGGTCGAATCAAATGCTTTTTTACACCCCTGTTCGTGAATTTTCGTGTTTTCCAAGAAAAAGCCCTTCCTAGGTTTATAAGGAGAGCTTACAAGTATAAAAGGGGATATAGATCACACCAAGAGATAGAATTGAATTGGAGGAGAACCACAACACAACACAACCATCCTACACCCCACAAGGGGGGTTCACCCCCCAACCATCATCCACGTCCTTTCCTCCATCCATCCATCATTTTGAAGATTTGTCTGTGGAATCAAGAAGAGAACCAAGAGGAAGATTCAAGACGAAGAAGGACGCGACGACTCCCGCATCTAGGGTTTATTTTGTTTTCTAATTTATCTTGTAATTTTCCAGACATCCGGGTAAGATCTATCCAACACCCATGATTGTTCTTCGTAACATCATGGGCTAGAGCCTTTTTGGTAGAACTAGAATTTTGAAGGTTTTACGAATTAATTGAACTTTCATGTGTAAACTTTGTACGACACTGCTTGTGGATTTATTTTATATATGATTGTACTTTCTTAATCTATATTCACTGTTGTTTTGTGCATCTTCAATTGGTATATAGAGTCTGAATATATATCTTGGTTGTAGATTGAGTGCGTTCACCACTGAACAGGATTTCATGTTTTGATTCTAAGTGAGGGGACTCTGAAGCTTCATTAGAACTATTGTATATGAATACTTATTAATTGAATTAAATTCGGGTTATTAAATAGGATAAAGAGGATAATTTTATAGTACCTATAAAGGGAGATCATATCGGGCTAGAGTACCAATTGGCCAGGGAAATAATTGATATTGATAGTACCTAGAAAGGGGGGTGAAGTTATATCTCTTACTCCAAGGTTATTCACACGTGTTACACGCATGTTTACTTGTGTCTGTAGAGTAGATATGCATGGTTTAGTGATGCGTCCATATTCCACAGGGCAGAGTCGGACATCAGCACATGGAAGGGAAATTAATGAGTGAAACTGGATTTCCCTAGAGCTACCTATTCTCTTACTTGATTCACTTTCGTATTCTTCTAAGTGACTTTATTTTATTTGTTATTTTAATTTAAGTCTTTTAGTTGTTAGATTAAAATCTCAAACTTAATTGTCTAGTCTTAATTAATTTAGTAAATAATTAAATTGATAATACGCCATCCTTTGGGTTCGATATTCACTTGGTCGCTTGCTTAAGCTGCAACTGATATCCTTAATACATGGGGATTAATATTGCATGCAAAGAAAATGCGCATCAATTGCTCCATGAAAATTTCGGCCTCCTTGGTTGTTGATAGTTACCCGGGGGACCACAATTGTTGTAGTTCTCTGGGTAATTCCTATTTCCTTGATTATTCGGATACCTCGTACCTTGAATACATTGTCCCATGGCATAGTTTGCTTCTTCTAAATCCTTTTGGATCAGTCTTTCTTCACTGTCATCCTGCTGCATCATCATTGGTACTCTCTGTGACAAATTCGTAATCTATTTCTGCTGAGATTCAAGCAGCTTGTTGATATTTGCCAAGCTCGACTTTACCATCGTATGTTTAACCTGTGTTACTTTTCCAAGGACATAGGTCCCTCTCACTCTATCAGTTGGCCAATCTCTTGAATTAATTGAAATATTCTCAAAGAGCTTTTAGGCTCAACGGATGTCTTAGCAAGTAGCGCTCCATTCGATAAAGTATCGAGCAGAATACGAGAATCACAATCCAACCCATTGTAAAAGATACTGATATATTGAGCTTTTGACAACCTATATTTTGGACACCTTCTAAGCATATCCTTGAATCTGTCCCATGCTTCATGAAATTTCTAATTACCACAGATAGCAAATTGATTGATTTCTTGTTTCATCTTAAACACCTTTGAAGGTGGCATGTATCGCTCCAAGAACTTCACTTTCAATTGCTCCCATGTAGTACATTCCCCCTTTCTAGGTACTATTATTATTAATTATTTCCCATGCACTAAGCACTCTAACCCGATATGATCTCCCTTTATAGGTACTATATAATTATCCTCTTCATCCTACTTACTAACCCGAATTCAATTCAATTAATAAGTATTCAAATAAGATAGTTCTAATAAACTTGGGAGTCCCCTCACTTAAAATCATAACATGTAATCCTGCTCAGCAGTGAACGCACTCAATCAATGACCAAGATATGTATTCAGACTTTACATAACAGTTAATGATGCACAAAATGATCTGAGTATGAATTAATAAAGCATAGTCTTATATAAAATAAACCACAAGTAGTATTGTACGGAATATACACACGGAAGTTCAATTAACTAGATAAAAACCTTCATAACCCTAGAACTACCGAAACGGTTCTAGCCCATAATGCTTCGAAGAACGTTCATGGTGTTTGGATAGATCTTACCCATAGTCTTGAAAATTACAAGAAAGATTAAGTTGCAAAGTAAACCCTAGATGTGGTCGCCGTCGCTTCTTGCTCCGTCTTGAATCTTCACTTTGTTCTTACTTGATTCGCTGCACGAATCTCTCTCTACATCTCCAGCGGATGGAGTTAGGGTTTGGATGTGGTGTAAGATGGATGTGAAATCTAACTCTCTTTTTGATGTGATCGGCACCCCTTTTTATACTTGTAGCTTCTCCTCATGAACCTTTACTAGGCTTTTTCGTAAAAAACATGCACATGCACGCACTGAATGTGGAAATCCCGATGTTTCAGTGCTGATGTGTCTCCATTCGACCAGATTTGGCTTGGTCGAACAGGACCCTCTTGGTCGAATGGCATGTCTGTAAACTGAAATTTGTCTTCACGTTCGCCGTTTTACTTGACCTCTATGGTTCGACCAGGCTTCACTTTGTCGAACGGAACCTCCTTGGTTGAACGACCACTCTGTGAGTCAAAACGCTCCAGTTCGACTTCACTCATGTAGTTTGACCATCCTGAGCGTGGTCAAATGACCTTTCTTTAGTCGAACTACACCTCAAAAAATGTGTTTTCCAATTCAGAGCACTTCTAAACTGTTTTCATATACAAATATACTTAAATAGCCTCAGTAGCATCTGATTCATGGATTTTCTATAAACATCCCGATTCGTCTTGATAATAGACCAAATCATACTCAATTTTCACACAATTCGAGCTCAAAATACGTGAATTGTCACTCTCATCAGTGTCATTTCTAATTCTTGAAAAGTGTTGATGAAGATACCTTTACTCTTCCATATATGTCGAGTCATATGTATAACAAGTTCAGACAGACCACCATTCTTGTCAACCATCAGAGACGTCAAGGCCTTCACTGGAACAGGGTTCCGATACCCCGAAATCTCTAATTCACGATCACTATCTATGTACTCAGTTACATCAACGCCATGTTCATCAATAAAGTTCTGTATAAATAACAGGTTCTAGAATAATTTTTAATGCAATCAAAATGTTTAAGAACCCTAAAATAATTGATTATCTAAAATTGATTCCAGTTATTAAAGGTGAAATTCTGGAATCAGAGAAAATGAAAATGGAAATCATAGATGATCAAACACCAAGAGTTCGACAAACCTAAACAATGAACATCGTCATTTTGCTGTAATTATAATTAAAGTGGGGTATGTTTAGTAATTTTGGGGTACATTATTAATGTATTTATGAATATATTATTACATAAAGGTATTTAAGTCATATTAATTAAAATATTTTAATTTAAATTATTTTTGGGGTATGTTTATTAAATTCGGGGGTGCAAATAGCAGCCCCTTATAAAATTGATCGAATTTAAAATAATGTATAAAATAAAAATAATTGACCCACATTTAATTATGATTTCTTTGTAACTTTTTTTCCTATTCGAGGGTGATAAAAAAAATTGAACAAACTAAATTAATTATATCAAAATAGAACAATTAATAAGAAAGAAATAATATGATTTTTAAATCTTTAAATAATATTAAAGAATATTATAAAACTAAAAATGATGATTGAGAATGTTAAACCAATAAAATGTTAATAAGGAAACTAAATAATATAAAATAAGTAAAATAATTAATATATATAATAAATTAATGCTTAACCAATGCTACCACATCTAATCTAATTTTAGTAGTGGAGATTCAAAATTAAACAAGACAACTACTTGCAAATTATATATGTATTAATTTGGATCAATTTAATCCATTTGAATTATCGATAGATAATTTGTTGATGGGTTTTATATTCCATATTAAACGCAGATTAAGGTAGAAAGTTAGATACCTGAACAAAGTCGACCACCACTATTGCTTCTAGGAGCTTGCATGCTATTGTAGGCACATTTCTTATGCTTTAAAACATTCTTTAACATTCAAACAATATACAACCAGTCTTCGCTCATGGTCGTTTTTGTTCCCACTGTCATTAAACTTCAAAAAATGTAAATTATATTCAGAAGCAGATATGCAGCAAAACTAGTCAATTGATAGATATATAGAGCAACAAAAAAACCAGTAATTTCAAACTTCTTGTTCCCAACCAACAGAATTATTGAACCCAGCAGCATGACAACCAGCAGACTGATAATATTTAGACCTGGTACTAAATCAGACAGCAAACCCAGTAAGTGCCTGCAATGATGCATGATTGAAAGCTAACAAATCTCTTGAAAATAAGAAAGCAAAAAGAATAAAAAAAGAAATGTAACATACTTCATTTGCACCCAAAATCAAATTGCATCTACAGTAATCATTGAAAGATAAGTTCTCTAGCAACTTACATTTTAAGTTGGTTAAGCAAGAATCTGCACTTGCTGTTATTAATCAAATATTTTATAACATACATGATATGCGGATGACTTGAACACTTTAATTTAAGGAAGAGCTTGGTTGGGGATAATGGGTGGGGTAAATGTAAATATGGGTATATTGACTATCATTGTTGATGATTGTTTGATTTAATGAGAATTAAAATTCCTCAATTATTCTCATTGATTCAATTACTACTCTCCACCCTTCAATCACTTTCAATCCCATTGTGATTGACCTTTTCAATGATACCCTTTGTCATTTCGATTGAAGATTTCTATTGGTAATGTAGGAATATTATTGAAAGATTATTGAAAATAGCACTAGGCTTGAGACAGGATTTTCTAAGCTCTAGCTATGATCAAAAATCACGCTAAAAAAAATAATATTCCAGTAGAAAAATGACATCCTACATCCAATCCTAGAGAGAGGACTAAATACTCATATTATTGTCAAACATTCCAAATAAAGAAAAAGAAACATGAGTAATTTGCTAATCAATCTTCTAATTAATCTTCTCCGAGCAATCTGCTAACCAATCTTCAATCTCCTAACCAATCTTCTTCTTTCTCCTCACATATACTCGATCGACCAGCACTTCGATTGGATTTTTATTATCTCTCCCGTCCCCAAAACGAACCTTGTCCTCAAGGTTAAGATTAGGAAAATGAACTTTAAGTTCATCCACTTCTTCCAAAGTAGCATCATCAGCTCCCATGTGCTACCGCTGAATTAAAGCCTCTCGTACCACACTTCCCTTTCGATGAACCCACCGATAATCAAGAATCATTTTTGGGATGTTATTTGGATTTCCATCTACTATATAAGGGGGTAAGATTGACCTGATGCCGTCTAAGGGTCCGATATGTCGATGGAGCAAAGACATGAAACACCGGATGAATCCTAGACCCCTCTGACAGAATAAGCTTGTACGCCACAATTCCAAGACGACTCCCAATCTGAAATGGTCCATAGAATTTGCTAGCAAGCTTATGGTTGATCCTCTTAAGAAAAGATTATTGGCGGTAAGGTTGCAATTTCAAGAAAACCCAATCACCCGCTTCAAACCCATCTGAGCACCTCATAGCATCTGTGTATTGGCGCATTCGATTTTAAGCAGCTTCCAAGTTATATCACAACTCATGAAGTAGTTCATCACGTTCCCATAATTGAATGTCAACTTCATGTACGGCAGTCGATTCTCCCTCATGAAAAGAAATATTTATTGTCGATCGTCCATACACGATTTCAAATAGAGTCATATCTATGGATTGCTGATACATTGAATTGTACAAGTACTCCGCCCATTCTAGGTGTCGTTCCCAATCTTTGATTTCTGATAAGAGAAACAACGTAAGTATTGCTCTAGACACTGATTAACCACTTCAGTATGTTCGTCAGTTTGGGGATGGTATGATGAACTCATGTTCAACCTCGTACCCTGTAACTTAACCAACTCTCGCCATAAAACACTAAAAATACCTTATCACGATCAGTAACAATAGAAGCTGGAATTCCATGCAACCGGATAATATTCTGGACAAATATTTCAGCCACATTCTTAGTTGTATAAGGGTGATCCAAAGCAATAAAATGAGCATATTTTGACAAGCGATCTACCACTATTAAAATCTATTCTTAGTCCCATTTTAGGTAAAATAATGGTTTAGAGTAAGAGACTCTATTGTTGTTGTACACGTGTGAACAAAACAAAATTTATAAGTATGTCGTCCCAAGGAAAAGTAAACTCATAGGTGTATCCGGATTTATCATCAATTATGCTTTGTAAGAGTGATAAGATTGAAGGTTTGGTTTTATACTAATGATTACTCTAGCCAATTAACCTAAGAAATCAATTAACAACTAATAGTAATAATTCTCAATCATGTAACAAGATGAATGGAATGTGGAAAGAATGTATCTAAGAAGAGAGCAAGGCTAACCATACTCATGGTTAAGAAACTAGCTAGATATGGATGACTTTTAACATCAAACTTTATTAATCATGGACTAAAAGCAATCACGTTTATACCCCTAACCCCTATGGCCAAGGCAATTAGTTTCTCGACTCTTTGACAAGTCTAAATCTCCTAAGATTATTCTTACTCTCAATTCCCTTAAGGTACTATGATCATAAGTTTGGTTCTTTTCACTCAATTTCTTAAGTGTCCTCTTATGAATGTTCTAAGCACAAGAAGGATATAGCTTACCTCCCCTCACACTAACCTACATGCTCGTCTTAATAAATGGTTCAACTAAACCACTAATCATAATATTGGAATGGTCATTCTAACACTATGAATAGAGACTTTAATCACACAAATATTGAAATGAGACATGAATCATTAATCATAAAAGGAAGTCCAAAATTAACTTCATTCAACATCTAAAATCCTACACATCTAGCATTCTTCTCAACCACTCATATGATTAGCCCTACTATAGGACTAGCTACTACACATCATGTTCAAATCAATACATCCCATGGCTTGCTCCAATTGAGCCAAAAATTAAGAAAAATAGCAATTGAAAAGTAGATCGGCTTCCCTTTTGTGAAGATGGCCTTCCTTCCTTCCAACATGCTCAATTCTTCAATCTATGATGATCTTCTCTTCTCAAATTGATGGAATAGTAGAGTAATTGATGAATTTAGGGAGAACCAATGGATTGAATGGATGAAAAGTGTGGAAGATGGATGAATTTTGATGTGTGTGTGAAGGTATAGTATGATAGTGTGTGTTTAGATCTTAGAAACTGATCCAAAAATGTGATTTTTTATTTTTCACACTCAATTGGGTCTTTATACCCCTTGAAACCTTCTAGAACATTCTAATTTTAACTCTGGATTTTGCACCTACACGGATCGTGTAGCAGCACACGGCTCGTGTAGTGCACACACAGTTCGGAATGTTCTGCGTGTTCCTGGACATGGCTCGTGTGCCAGAACACGACCTTCTCCTGGGCTTGTAGCATTTTCTGAAGCTCGAGCACGGCCACCTCGAACAGGTCCGTGTTCCGCACACGGGGCGTGTTCGAGCATGCCCTTTTCTCCTTTCTCTGTTTTGGCTCCCGACTTCGTTTTTCTTTATTTTTAACCTGTTTTACACACATTTAAGCTCATTTACACAATTTTATCAATACATACCTCACTTCTCCTAATAAATATAAAACTCCACCAAAGTTACACAAATACGGATAAAAATATCTAAAAATCCATAATAAAGACACTAAAATCTAGGTGAAAATGACAATGATCAAAATCGAATCCTTACCCCTAGATCGAGGCAAACCCATTATGAAGTCCATTGTTATATCCCGCCAAACTTCGTGTGAAATTGGGAGGGTGAAAGTAATCATGCTGGTTTACGACTGTCGATCTTATTCTGTTGACAATTATCACAAGGTCGAACATGCTCAATGACTTTCCATCTCATACCCAGCCATATGAAAAGTTGTTACAGTCGTTTGAAGGTGCTGAGAACCCCAGAATGGCCTCCAAAGGCTAACTCGTAGAACTCCCTAACTAAACGCGAATGTAATCCACCATTTTCGTACTCCATAACCCTCCATCATTGTCTCACCACTCATGAGAGCTTTCAATGTTGAACCCCATTCAGCATCATTCTCTGTGGCAGTAGCAATTTCTTCCCAAATCTGTGCAACTGGCTTGGAAATCCTCATTGCCATGTGTTCACCCATGTGAACCTGGTTAGACCCCTTACTTTCATCATGTAACTCTTCTCGTCGTGAGAGAGCATCTGCAACATCGTTTTTCCAACCAGGTCTATAGATAATTTCATAGTCAAACTCCACCAATTTAGTAATCCAATGTTGTTGTTCTTGGGTGGTAATTTTCTGCTCCAACAAGTATTTGAGACTGCGTTGGTCTGTCACAATTTTGAACCGACACCCCAATAAATACAGTCGCCAACATCAAATTGCCTCAAGCACAGCCAACATTTCTTTCTTATATGTAGACCATGCTAGTTTTACCTAAGGAATTCCCCGAATTAGATAAGCAATGAGTCTCCCACGTTGGGATAAAACAACTCCAATTCCTAATCCAGATGCATCTGTCTCTTTCACGAACTCCTCATTAAAATCAGGTAATGCTAAAACTGGTGTTGAGCTCATAGAGATCTTCAGTTTTTCAAATGCATCCTGCGCTACTTCATCCCAAAGAAAATTATTTTTCTTAGTTAGATTATAAAGAGGGTGTGCAATCTCATCGTACTTGGGATAAAATTTTCAGTAGTAGTCTGCCAGCCCAAGAAACCCTCGTAAGGCAGAGAATGTAGTGGGTACCAGCCAATTTACAACTGTTTCAATTTTTTGTGAATCCTCTCAAACCCCATTAAATGAATAAAGTGCCCCAAATACTCTACTTCTTCAACCCCAACAAAAATATTTAGAGAGCTTAACCATAAAGGAGTTAGATTGTAAAAGCCCCAATACTACTCGAAGATGCTCCAAGTGACTACTCCATGACTCACTGTACACCAAAATATCATCAAAGAATACAGGGACAAACTTTCGTAAATAATTTCTCATGATTGCTTGAAAAGTGGCTGGCGCATTAAATAAGCCGAAAGGCATAACCAAGTACTCGTAGTGCCCACTATGAGTTTGAAAAGCTGTTTTATGCATGTCATCAGGATGCATGCGAATCTGGTGATAGCTTCTCTCAAATCCAATTTCGAAAATATCTATCCCATGCAACTCATCCAACATGTCATCAACTGTTGGTATTGGATATCAATCCTTGATTGTGGCTGCATTAAGTGCACGGTAGTCCGTATAAAACCTCCACGAATCATTTTTCTTCTTAACCAAAATGACCGGTGAGGAGAATGGACTGGTACTATGTTGGATTAACTTGGCTTGTAGCATCTTTTCCACATGTTTCTCAATTTCGTCCTTCTAAAAATAGGCATATCGATATGGCGCCACATTCACCGCTTTCGTTTCATCGATTGAACAAATCTGGTGATCAAACTCACGTTGAGGTGGTAGTGTTTTAGGTTCGCTTGTTACCTCAGTACACTAGCTTAGCAATTCTGTAATTTTGCCTCCTTTTTCTCCGTCCAGACTATGTGATGTTGAGCTCACACTAGTGGACGATAATTCATAGCATTCTCCCCTCCGTACCCGGCTTTGTGATAAGTATTCTACTTCTTCCTTATCCACCCAATCATACTCCTTATATCCAATTGCTTTAAGCAACAAGTCCTCCTCTCCAATCCAAAATTTTAAGGAATTTACCTTTAAATCCATCATTAATAAACTTATTGATGCTAGCCATAGCGTTCCAAAAATAATATCCCATTTATATTCTGGTAAAGCATAAAATGTAACGTTTAATTGCTCTGATACCAATTGTTGGTAATGTAGGAATATTATTGAAAGATTATTGAAAGTAGCACTAGACTTGAGACAGAATTCTCTAAGCTCTAGCAATGATCAGCAATCACACTGAAGAAACAGAATGTTCCAGTAGAAAAAAATGACATCTTACATCCAATCCTAGAGAGAGGACTAAATACTCAAATTATTGTCAAACATTCCAAATAAAGAAAAATGAAATATGAGTAATTTGCTAATCAATCTTCCAATCAATCTTCACCGGGCAATTTGCTAACTAATCTTCAATCTGCTGACCAATCTTCTTCTTTCTCCTCATATATACTCAATCGACCGGCACTACGATTGGATTCTCATCAATTTCAAACCAATAAGTCCCTAAGTTTGCATATTATAATTATATATAATAATTCCCATCATCAAAGTTGTACGAGAATGTGTAGAATATTTTCTTTAGATAAATTATCCTTCATGATTGAAACTTTCATATATAACCTTTTAAATTACTTCAATACATGAAGATACAAGTGTCTTTTGCAGCTAAAATTCATCACGAGTAAGTGAATGATAAGAAAAAGTTATGATTCTGTTTCATGATTATATTACTCATGAATGGGCATGAAAGGGAAGAAGGGGATTCTTAACCTTGTCGTTGCAAGAGTAAGTTCAAACTCATGCACAGTTGCGGATGTGATAGAAAATAAGCACAAGTATCCCAAACTTGGAATTGAAAGGTTCATTCCAGTAGTCTGCATAAGAATAATAGAATAAATCAAGATACCCAAGTATTATTATTATACAAAAAAAAAGTATCTTTTTACATAAACTAGTCCCTCAAGAGTCAGCCACTGGCAACAGGATCAATCAATAAGCCATAAATAGGAATGTGCTGGTCGACATGGGCGTTCATCCTGGGAAGCTGGCGGCACGATTAGTCTTGGTGGTCGGCATGAGTTGTGTTGGCCTACCAAAAGTTCATGGTTGCTTTCTGATACTAATACTAGGCACGAGTGAGCTCCCGATCGGCACAAGGCATGCCTACTTACAGAAAGTTTCTCTCCGTGCAGTTTCAACCCCAGCTTCCAATTTTGCTCAATGTACCTCCGTTTTTCATCTAAAAACACAAAATAACACCTCAAATGCATCTCTAACTTGAATATATGCAAAGTAACCATACGATGCTCAAATACGAACATAAATTCTAAAAAAAATATTAAATCGGACCTTAAAATATGCAGATTTTCACTCTCATCATCCCAAAAAAGCTCTTGAAAACTGAACACACAGGATCATATATGATTCTGCATAAACCTAGATTAATAAGTCGAATTAAGACAAAATTACCTCTCCAAGCATATTTTAATAGGAATGCCAAAATGAAGAGACTCAAGATTTTGATAAAAAGTATCTAATTAAAGAGAAACTTATTATTAACCACAATGGAAAGGCCATACAAGAAGTCAATAGAGCAGACCTTTTCACCTCTAGCATATGAATGAGCTGCTTTTGCCAGTTCATAAAGAATAATCTGATATCACAATCAACAACAAAAATAATTGTTAACCACTATTAAGTTAAAATTATTAGTTTCAGATAGGAAATGAAGTTGAGAATGCAGATAAACTGCATGCTAATCGCTAAATCTGAGTCCATTAAGAACCAGACTCTCAAGTACCTATAAGAAATTCCAAGAGAAAAAATATTGCTCTGAGGAAAATAAATCACTAAATAAACAATAAAGAAAAGAAAAGAGAGAAAAGGGCCAACCTATAGGCCTGCAAATGAATCAAAACAAAGGTTCATTTAATGCTAAAAACTTGAAATCACATTACCTATTTTACAATTCGATACATGGATCAACAATTCGAATTCACATTTTGATATTAATTTAATAGTAGCATTCTTTACGAGCAATAGATAGTATTTGGAATGAAGCGCAAAGGCAGAAGCATTTATCCGACATTTTTTAAAGAAATCTATGGAGTCCACATACATTGGCCACACAACCGTAACCATAACTGAATACCCACACACGTCTCAAATTGATGATACTCTCGACTCATGAAAGACTTTGAAAGTAGCTTTGATCTAGCTAGGCTCCTAATCATATTACATATTATGCATTTAATGACAAGCTTTTTTTAATCTAATACGAACTTCCTTACAGATTAACTATCATAAAATAGAAATTATATTTTGAGATTTCATGCAAATTTTGAAGGGTGGATGCGGAGAGGCAATCTGGATGAAAGAAACCATTCTTGTTGAGGATGTCAAAAAAGTGAAAAATGTATTCTTTAGCAGAATACAATCAATATCATAGGGGTTGAGCCAATTTAGCAAATCATTTACAAATTATAAAGACAATTATTTACTAGTAGAGGAAAGCAATCACAAAATTGAGAAATTCTAAATACTTTCAGGAGGCATTGAACAAATATGGTCTAAAATCCAGCATTCAAAAGATATAATGTTATCGAAATTAAGATGATTTAGCCATAGAAATGCTATATCTGGAAGATCCCTGATAAAAAACTTATTCAAAACCCCAAATTTCTCAATTAAACCATTAACAACAGATGACCACTTTTAAAACCGTAAACAAAATGGTCCACTTTAAAGTTTCTCATTACCTTAATCTTTAATGGCATAGTCACCAACGTCTTTTAGCCACGACGGCCACCCATCATGGACAGTGGAGAGTCCCTTACAAGTCGAAACTCTGGCGTCACCGTCGTCATTAGTTCCATCGCATCTTCGATCCTCTATGCCTTTCTTCTTTCCACAGCTCATTCAGCGCCTTTGTGGTGATGGACTCTGAGCTCCATGCTGGTCGGTTTTCTTCTTCTACGACCTTTCATTTTTCCAGCAGCTCTTGTTCCGAGAAGAGTTTTGATTGGGAATGCCTCGTCGATTTTGAAAATATTCTCCAAAAATATATCCATTTTTTTAGAGTACTGATATCAATATTGGGAAAAAATATATTTCTTTTCTGATATCGAGGAAATATCAGGAAATATCGATAACAATGTTGATATTGATTTGCCACAGTTTAAATTTTCTCAAATATCGAGGAAATATTGATAAAATATCGATAAAATATCGAGAAAATATCGAAAATATCAAAAAATTATCTATAATTTTTTTAAAAAATAAAATATTTTTTGTTTTACTTTTACTAATCAAATATATTTTTCTTGTTATTGATATGTTTAATTTTAAAAAATAAAATAAATAATAAAGCAACACTTGTGTGAAACCATCTCATGGTGAGATTGTTTTACGTTTGATTAATTCGATAGAATGACGTACTACTGACACATTTAAAACTATGTTCAGAATTCTCTAATTCGATAAGTTGGTAACAATATTGTTTAGATCTAAACGGCATGACATGTTTTATATTTGAGCTTCATATATCATTATTTTGGTATTAGTTATTATGTATTAAACAATAAGTAGTAAATTATTGTATGACTCCAGACTATTTAAATATGTTGTTATTAATTTGCTTATCATGTGTTATAAGTCAATAATTAGAAAATCGGACCGGAGGCCGAATCGGCGACCCTAACGGTTCAAGGTCGGACCGATTGAACCGGGCGGTTCAACCGAAAAAACATAAATTTTTTTTATAATATTATTTTTTTAAAAATAAAAAAATAGTTAAAGGCCCATTTCCTCTATTTTCTAACAAATTATGAGGCCCAAAATAGTTAATGATAAAGCCCATATTAATTTATTAGTGACGCCCTTCTGCATCCCAACTCCCAATGAGTCATTCATTTTATTGATTGCGCCGCAAATTTCGCATTAATTGGAAAAAAATAGAAAATCTTTGAAAATTAGTGTAAAAGTTGCTAATTCGACTTTCAAAGTTTCTGTTCACCAAGAAACCACAATAGAAAAAGAAAGAATAAAAAAATAAGATTGAAATCCCAACTCCCAAGTCAATTGAAATTTCAACTTTGAAAATTGAAAGATTCACACAATCCCTCTGAGATTTCTTTCCTGCTCCAAAGAAAGAACTTATTTCCTGGAAAATGACAAACACCATCCCTTGTCGTCGGCCACTGCCTAGAAATCGCGTCGTCACCTCGAGATCTGTTGGAGTCGCGTACCATGCGAACACACAGCTTCTGCCAGAATCGCGACGGCCACCGAAATTACAGATCCGCTTGCTGCGCACGTTGGTGACAGAGTTCGACGGCCTCCGGAGATCACAGATCTAGTGGTTTGGGACGAAGAGCGCATATCATAGAGGAAAAAACAATTATAATTGGCTATTTCCGGTTCGGCCGACCCAACCGATTATTTTGATTTTTGCAGGTTCGAACCGATTTTTTCCAGTTATACTCCAAAAGCGGTTTTCAGGGGTAATCGGACCGGTTTCCTGGCCAGTTCCCGGTTGAACCGATTGAACCAGCCGGTCCGATCCAATTTTCAGAACACTGTTATGTTTTATTGAGATTTTAAAGTGTATTTATATATTAAAATTAGTTATTATATACTCCCTCCGTCCAAGGCTAGGAGGACCTTTTTTCAATTTTGGTCGTCCCACCCAAAGAGTCCCCTTTTCTTTTTTACATACATGGGACCCACACACCCCTCTAATACAACTAAAATATGGGACTCACACTCCCACTAATACAATTATCCACTATACATTAAACAATAATACTCCTTAATCTACGTGCAAAAAAGCAAATGACCCTCTTACGCCGGGACAAAGGGAGTATTGAAAGTTAATTACTCCCTCCGTCCCATTTTCATCTTCATATTTACTGTACACACGCAAATTAAGAAAAGTTGCTTTTTAAGTAATTTTTGGGGATGGTTTGGTATTTTTGGGTAATAAATAAATGATAAAGTATGTTATGTGTGTTAAAAAGGTAATGACAATTTTGAAATTAAAGTATGTTAGAGGGATATTAGTTATGTACTTTTTCCTTTTATGGAAGTGTGAAGTTGAAATTGGGGCGGACCAAAACGGAAAGTGTGAAGTTGAAGTTGGGACGGAGGGAGTAATTAATTTTCTTTCTTTTTTTTCAAGTTTTCGTGATTTTTTAAAATTTTACCAATATTAATATCGATATTCGATATATCCATCGATATATCCGTAAAGTGAGGTATCGATATTTTTATCGATATCGATATGTTCATCCTTGGCCCTAGGTTCTGGAAGTGGGCCGGTTCATCTAATTGGCAGTCAGGTAATTTCATCTCCCCAGAAGTTATTGTAGAAAAAAAAGGGAAACGGGTCAATTTGGACCCTTTTTTTATTCTATGAGATCAAATTGGACCCTAATCTAAGTTTTTGTTCATTTGAGCCTTTCATCTATTTTAATGGGTTCAAATTACACCTTTTCCAAAAAAATTAAATATCAAAATAATTAAAATTTTCTCTCTCCTAATTAATTTAGGTTAGAAACAGATTAGACTCTTTAACACATGATTTAGCCAAAACACACCACCCACGTCGACGGCCCAACGCTCCCTCGTTTCGTGAATCATATCTCCTTTACTTTTCT
Organism: Pogostemon cablin; assembly: GCA_023678885.1. NCBI lineage: Eukaryota > Viridiplantae > Streptophyta > Magnoliopsida > Lamiales > Lamiaceae > Pogostemon > Pogostemon cablin. The sequence continues at coordinate 15,909,100 of CM042963.1, read as the reverse complement.
AAATTTTCTGATCGATAACCTCTGAATTTAATTTGTGATACGATGTTCGAATTGGCAGTTTCGAAGTCGGTTCTGTGTATGCTGATTAGATTTATGCTAGTTTGTGCTGTGGAGTCAAAATTGGGAAGATGGAGGCTTCTGATTAGCCATAATATAGTGGGCATGACCAATTAAAAAAATTATCGAACCACAGGGAGGAAGGTACTAGGGTCAAAGCAATCTCGTGTTTGTCATAGTATTATAGAGATGATCATAAAGGGAAGATAATCAATAAATGACAATAAAATAAATGGATAGATGAATGAGAGATGGATGAATGAGCCAAGTAGATAGAGATGAAATTAACAATACTTAAAGCATGGAAAATCTAGGTATCATGCAATGAATTCATATGTGTCATGGGAAAAAGGCTAAGGGCCAACACTAAGATCACCTAAACTCCCTCTCGGAATGAATAGGATATGGAATGACATTCATTGGATTGGTTCTCACTCAAACAATTCCAACTAGGTACTAAGCTTGAAATGAGAGTCCCTTCACATAATCTATTGACTTCTCAATCTAATAAATGATATGTTCTATCAAAGGGTTCTAAACTATGAAGGACTTCTCAATCTCTTCACAATCTATAATGCACATGAAGTGTTTGATGAAATGATTCACTTAATTATCCTAAATATGCAATTGACTTCTCAATCTAATCACATGCTTAAAACAATTAAACACACAAATCATCATAAACCTCAAGATCTAAAGCATCAATGATAGAAAATCAATTAACTCAATCAACATAATCATTCAATTACAAAATACCAAAAATTATCCAACACAATTCATATTGCTAATCTCACAAGGGAGATTAGCCTCTCATATCCATAAGAAAATTAACATAGACATTAAATTCCTTACAAAATATGATAAACAATAGGTTTCAATACAAAGTTTAGATGAAAACTCCCTTGGATGTCTCCAATGGTGATCTTCTTCTTCCCCTTGCAATTCACCTCTCTTCCTTGCTTCTCTACTACTTGGATGGAGGATTTGATGGTTGGATGAAGGTAGATCCAAAGGATGAAGAATGGATGAAGGTGAAGGTGAAAAATGGAGGAAATGGTGTGTGAGGTGTATGTGGAAGGGTTGGAATTCGGATCTTTTTTTTCACATATTGAAGTATTGGGTATTTATACCCCTTGGGAGGCTTCTAGAAGGATTCTGATGTGTTTCTGATGCTGCAGCAACACGACTCGTGTGCTGCAACACGACCGCAGGGTGGCCGTGTAGGCGTTTCTGATGTCAGAAAACGGCCAGGGCTTACAGGGTCGTGTTGCGTAACACGGGTCGTGTTGCGTAACACGGGCTGCGCAGTCTCACCGTTTCGCGCATAACTTCCACATCCGATCTCTGATTTGAGTAATTCTTGCGCTCATATGATCCTCTTTTCTTTGGCTTTCTATCCATATAAAGATCTGACAAAACTTCCAATATTTGAGGGTGTAACAAGTCATGCAAAGTAGCACAACCGTGCTGAGTAGGAACAGCTTGCGCGACGTCACCATTTTAATCATAACTTTCTCGTTTCGGCTCCAATTGAAGTGTTTCTCATACCAAAATAATCCTCTTTTCTATGGCTTTCCAACCATGTATTACACTTCTAGTTTTAAGCTCCACAAGAGTACAGAAAAAGTACACAAGTTGGGCGTGCGTTTTTTTCAGCATTTTGCTTGATTTGACTCATTCTCCCTCGTTTCAACTCCGAATTGAGATCCGCTTTTTCCTACATCTTCCTTATCACGTCTAGGATCCATTTTTATCTAAAAATCATACGTTTAAGCTCATTCACACACATTTACATAAAAACACAAAACACAACCAAATAACACATAAAATACGGATAAAATCATACGAAAACACATATAAAAAGACACTAAAATCTAGGTGAAAATATCACTCATCAGCTTCGTCGCCGGTTGAGCCCAATTCTAAATCTGCGAGGAAGAGGATGAAAATCCATCAGTTTAACTTCGTTTCCACCGATTCGGCGGTGGCGCCACCGATGGACGGCAGCGGCAAGAGAAAGAAGCAGCGGAGTTATTCCAATTGTTGATTATCTGAATTTTGGAGTGACCCATGTTTGCAGCAAAAGAAGAGATATGGAAGAGGCTACGGTGATTCACCCTGCTTTTAATGTCCTATACAACAATTTTCACAACCGTCATTTTTTCGAGGTTTATGATGGCCATGAATGCTCAGATTTAATCATAATCTCTTCAATGTTGGGACTTGGGATAAACAGATCCACATTCATTCCTAAGGAGCAAATAAAGAAGAGCATAAAAAGTACAACACAAGAATTTACATGAAAAACTCTAAAATCGGAGAAAAATCATGAACCGAGAAAATACCACTATGTGAAAAAATTTTACAATCACCAGAATTTCTTTTTCCCGACCCCAATCTCTACACTCTTACAAACCTTTAAATAATTCACACCTTTCTCTCTATTCTCACAACCGAGAATCCAAGAAAGAAATTTAAATAGAATCAAATACAAAGATTAAAGTGTACTTGACTGGTGCACTTGACATCAAGTTCAAGAGCCTCCTTAAAAAAAGATAAAAATTGATTTTAAAAAAAAGCTAAAAGATAACACCATGGGCTGGGCCGTCAAATGATGAAGTAGGCGGTTCGACCGGGTTGTTTTGGGTGAGCACACGGATTGTTGGGTGACTTGTCAGTGAGCTTCCATGATTAAAAATCAATCCAGTTAACATTCAACACCTTCAATTCAATTTCTTCACCAACTTCGATTTCTTCTTCTTCTTTGAAGGAGACTCATCATAATGAGTTACCAGAAAGTGCCGCCGGAAGATTATCCTCCTCCAGGTTCATACTAACCTTAATCCGATTTCTCAATTGCACTTCCGATGTCTTTAATTTATTTGTAATTGAAGCTTTATTATTATTATTTTTTATTTATTTTTTTTGAGAAATTTAATTGAAGCTTTATAGTTTGGAATTATCTACTGATTTCCGTTGTTTGGTCAGGATATGGGTCGGCATATCCTCCGCCGCCGGGGCCACCGCCGTATCAGCACCTTCCTTATCCGCCGCCGCGGCCTCCGGGTCAGCCATACCCACCGCCGCCGCCAGGTGCCTATCAGGACTATTTCAGCGGAGGGTACCCTCCGCCGAGGCCTCCGCCGCCTCAGATCGACCATCACTATGACCATCACCATCATCACGATTCTGGTGGCGGTTGCACATCCTTTATCAAAGGCTGGTACGTTGGTTTTTTCGGCATTTATGATTTGATGATATGGATAAGGAGTATTATTATAATGGAATTCGTGCAATTCTTCGTTTCGTTTAAATGTGATTGCATAAAGGTTTTGATTTGAGTACAAATATCTTTGCTGCTGTAGTGTTGTGAATAATCCGTACCATAGATGTATGAAATAGAATTATAACACCAAACCCTGTTATACAAATAGATTTAAGCTTGGCCTGATTTCTTGGTGAGCTTCTTAGATCAACCATTTCTCAGTCAATTGTAACTCAAAAATCTTGGTTGTTTTCTGGATGCATTAACTTAATGAGGTAAACTCTTTTAAACAATAGAAAGACTACACGTCCTTCTAAATCGTACACGTTTGCCTTTTCACGTAGGTTAGGAAAATGAAAAATGTAAAATTTGTTATGTGTACGAGAAAGAGATGGAAATTTTGAAATTAATGTTTATTAGTATAATGTTATGTTGAGCGATTTTACCGTATTAGGAATAATCACAATCTAGAGGGACGGAGAGAGAATAAAGCATGTAAAGCTCTGTTAGTGAAACTAATTAGCTAGTCACCCATTATTTGTCAACCAATCAATTACTAGTAGTTGTATAAGTAGTGCAGATTCATGTGTACTTCAACTTCATTGCCTTCTGAAGAAATATTGTCAATCTAGATTTTTCTAAATCAGATCCACAGATTGTTTGGCTACCTGCTTGTCTCTCTGCCACAATTCCATCCTTAATCTCATTTATACTCTCTTGCACATAGAAAGTGAACGCTATCTAAACGTTGAAGCACCCATTGCATGGGTTTTCAGGAATCCCATTCATGCAATATGCAATATGTTTTGTGATTGCATAGTTTAGAATTTATAGGTTATGTTTCAACTCTTGATGTGTCTTTCATAATTCATATACATTTTTGGTGGGTTGCTGGAGATTAGATTGTTTTCTTGCTTCGGCTGGTCAACCCGGAGCTTATAGATCATATGATTTTTGGCAGTGAATAGATATCAATATCATATGTCCTACGAGTGACTTTGGACCATAGTTTCCAATGTCTTACATAAAAGTTGTTTCACTAAACCTTCTTCTTTCATTAAGTTCTTCCTCAATTCTTATCCAATGTATGACTCATCCATACATCGAACTCCAAAGTGTATGCACATGTATAACTCGTTTAGTTGAGCATCTTATGAATGTAATGTATTTGGTGGTTGTGATTTTACAGTTTGGCTGCCCTTTGTTGCTGCTGCTTATTCGAGGAATGCTGCTCGTGCTGCTTCTGAGTAATCTATGCAGTTTTTGGAATTAATATTTAAATGGCTTTGGAGAATTACTTAAATAGTGTGTAACTTTTGACTCCACTACTGTATTAATCAAGTATCATGTACTTTATTAGTATGTATTATGTACATTGATCATTAGGGCTGCTATTGAATCAAATAAAGTTGCAGACTACATTATTCAACATGTTTAATCTGTGCACAATTCTTAGTTGATCGTGTCATATATGATCCAGATTTCAGCAGGTATAGGTAAAGGGGTCCCCACACGTATATCTATATGATGAATAATACTCCCTCGTTCATTCCATTTTTTTTTCACATAGATTAAAGGGTATTATTATTTTATTTGTAGTAGATAGTTGTATTAGAAGAGGGTGTAAGTCCCATTTTTTTTTATTGTATTAGTGGAGTGTGGTTTTATTGTATTAGTGGGGTGTGGGTCCATATGTGGGAAATTGATAGATTAAGAATGGACGATACAAAATAGTAAAATTGATAGATTAAGGAAGGACGGATGGAGTACTTTATTGGGAATAACATTGTGATAAATACCAATATTTTTATAACCGGATCGAAGAACGAACTGTCTGTCGAGATTTAACACCAGTCGGATTGATTTAATTGGAGATTCAATTGAAAAATTAGATTTCAGATTTTTTCAATTATATTTTATAGAATTATCATTCATAAAAATCATAAAAATCTATAATCACCTAAATTATTTTGTAAAATTGAAATCAATTTAAAATAAAAATATAATAAAAATATTTATAATTCATACTTGGATGGACCTTGCTTCAGACTGTCTTATGTTAGATCATTTTACACTTTTTAAAATAGTTATCACTCTCGTTATAAAATAATATCACTTTCGCTGTAAAATGTTAACACTTTACATTTATACTATAAACAATTCGCTATTAAACAGTATCATTTCCGCTATAAAATGTTAACACTTTTCATTTATACTATAAATTGTTTATGAAATATCATTATCACTTTTTATAAATTGAGCATCACTTTTCATTATAAAAGTTATCATTTTTTGTCCGTCTCACATAAAATTGTTCTCATACAATCTTTACCTTCATACTTTAGTTTATAACATAATTCATCATTTAATGCAAAATTAAAATATCATGTTCTAAGTATAAAAGTAAAAAATTAAAATATCATTAAAAAAATTTGAAAATTTGAAAAAAAAATATTTAATTTGTTTAAAAAAAATACTAAAACTTGTTGGATCGATTCTTCCAATTTTTCCAGTTCAACCTGGTCTAACACTCTACAACTTCAAAAGTAATTTTTTAAGTTTTTCGAATCAATTCTAGCTGCAATTTCCAGTCAAATTATTGCATTTGATCATCTTACTATTTTAGTTTTTAATTTTGTTCCTTTTTATTTTATTTTATTTTTAAGATCTCTCGAAATCAAAATTGAATAAAAAGAATTAAAATTGATAACTAAGACTAAATGCGAATTTTAGTATATACTCAAAAGTCAAATTTGATAATTTCTCACCAAATATTTTAAACCAAACATCCATGGGTGTATAGCTTAATTTGATATTTAGCCAAACATCATTATATTTATATACCCGAATATGATACTGCCCAGAAAATAATATTACTTCATATCCCTTAAAATAAAAAAGTAATATCTCTTATTTATAAAATTAAGGTGTATGGTGAACTATACATGTTTTTGCTCTAGTTTATACAACCTTTTTAATTTACAAAGAATTACCCATAAAATAACAACAATGGAGGAATTATAATCTTGCATTTTAAACAAAAATAAATAAATGTACTCGTATAATCTCAAATATAAAAAGAACAAGAATAAATTCCAATACCTTTAAAGGGACGTCTCTTATGAGACGAGATATAAAACACGTCGATTATTTATTAAAGCATGCTTATTAATAATTAAAAATATTAATTATATTATAATACTTTAAAATTATATTTTAATACATAATTTTTATATAAAAAAATATTATATTTTAACTACTAAAAATTATTTATATATCAATCATATATATTTTAACACGTCTCAAATAAATATTGGACTTTGTCATGTTTAAAATATAAAAGAAACAAAACAAAATGATAAGATGAATAATTAACTAAGTTGTAAAATTATAATGTAAGAAGGAAAAAAATACAAATTTAAATAAGAGAGAGAGAAAAAAAAGTTGAAAAATTGTAAAATAAATAATTAATAAAGTTCTAAAATTAAAAGGAGAAATAAAATTAATAATATAATAAAACAAAAAAGAGTCAAATTCAGAACTCCATCTCTCTAAAATAAACTCGATTTCATTTTGGAATATTTCATTATATATAAGTTTGTTTTCTTATTCAACAAATTAATTAATCGTAAATATAACAAATATCCTCCATTTATAACATGCAATTTAACAAATTAATTAATCGTAAATATAACAAAATATCCTTCATTTATAACATGCAATTTACAATAACATTAATATTTTCCATGGAGAAAGAAAAAAAAAACTAAATATTAAATTCAAGACTTGACTAAATATTAAATTCAAGATAAATAATTGTGTTCGTCTAATGAATGTTTTCTGTAACACAGATAAAGAGTGATAACCTTTATAATAAAAAGTGATATACTCACTCTGTCTCATAATACTTCTCACATTTACTGTTCCACGTTGTTTAAGAAAAAATATACTTTTTGACTAACTTTATTAACTTTGGAAAGTATTGTAGTATTTTTAGGTAATGAAAAAAGTATAGAGTAATGAGACGTGTGTGAAAAATAAGTTGCAAATTTGAAATTAAAGCAACTTTTGATGTTGTTAGATAAAGTGATATTTCTTTTTTTTTGTGTGAAAAATTTTGTGGGACAAACAAATGAGGAAAATATGAAAAGTTTTATGAGACGGATGGAGTACTTAATTGATGAAAAGTGATAACTGTTTTTTAAACTATTTCATGAATAATTTATTGTATAAATAAAAAATAATACTTCCTCCGTCCCAAAATTTTTTGCACACTTCCTTTGTAAAATTCCGGAACTTACAAAGGAAGTGTGCAAAAAATTTCGGGACGGAGGAAGTAACATTTTAAAATAGAAGTGATTACAAAAGTAATACTTACAAAATACTCCGTATAAAATTACCTCACACATTTACAAGAGTGCCACTAAATTCCAATATCGTTTCACGCCTTTCTTCTTAATCTATATAATCGAAATGGAATGTATGGAGTAATAACTAGCTAGGCCACAACAAAAATGATTGGCCAGAATTTGGAAGAAGTAAAGCTGGAATAAAATTGGTTCAGCAGAGGAGAGAGCATAATACAGATAGGAGAAAAATGAACTATATTTACACAGTTTTACACAGCAAAATGGCTGCAAGGCCCAGAAAGAAAACCAAGAAAACACTGCAATTAAGATTTGGATTCACAAGAATTTCATCTCATAAAAGACATTCTTTCATTCCTCTAGGACATCATAAACACATTCTAAACCTTAAACATCAAACTCCTCCCCTTCTTCCACACAATGGAAAAAAGATAAAAATAGATTGAAAGGAGATGCATTAGGTGATGGCATTAATCGAATATAAACTAACTGCTAAAATTACTAAATTTACCTCTTACTTTCCCGGAGTTTGGTGACTTCATGTCTGAAAGATATATAGGAGTTAACGGAGGAGAAGGAGCTTTCTCTGTCTTCTGCACTATTTGAGAAGATTCCAAAGGCTTGCTTGAATGTATTGCCATTGTTCTCTGACTACTAGAAGGTATCGAGAAACTCCGAGATACTGTCAGCCGCGGGAGTGGAAGTCGAGACCCTTCCACTGATGACATAAAGGGATTCCTCTTTGTCGGAGATACCTCTCGAATTCTATTACCTAAGGGGGCAGAGTGTCCAAGAGCCCCAGCCGTATGCACTGTTTTGGGGCCAAAAGAATCAGGAGGTCTAGGGAGCTCATGAAGCTCACTTATTTTAGGCGAACATACAAGTGGAGGTGGAGCGTTCTCATACACGTTGAGAGATGGAGGGGGTTGAGGACCAGGTGCACCACTATGTAATCCAGAACCTTCTGTAGAGCTAATCGGACCACTGGCGGGTATAAGTGGCTGCTTGTTACTTGATGGTTTGCTAACTAATGGACCAGAGAAAGCTTGCCTTTTGATCTTTTGACTGTCAGATCCGATTCGTGTATCAGACTGCGAAACAGTCGGGGGCAGGGGAAGGCAATGCTTCTTGCTGCTGTAATCTTCAGAGGCTAGTAGAGATTTAGAAGAATTGCGTGCAGATATATGGTCATCCACAAATTTCTTTTGCTTCTCAATGTCCAGTGGAGATGAATGCCATATATTTTTGGAGCTGCCAACAGTATTTGATATGGATGTAGAACTGGTTATTGAACCTTTGGCGTCATCAGGAGTGGGAAGTACATGTCTACTAGATTTTTGCGCAGACGTCCTCAATTCTCTAATTCTTTCGGCAGGATCAAACTTCTCAGCATACAACGGAGCAGAATGACTAACTGCTCTACGTTGTTCACCAATTGTTACATCTCCTTGGTTTTTGCCAACATTAACCTGGGCCTCAACATTTTTTATCTGAGACATTTGTGAACTTGGAGCACTCAACTGATCCAACTGCAAATTTATTGTAAACAGATTTATTATCTATGATACAGAATTGACGAATGATCATATCAATATAAACTTGTAGAGCATAGTGAAAAAATCTAGATATTTATCCCACAGCTAATTGAAATATCCAAGAGCTAAGATAACAATAACATTACTCCCTCAGTTTCATGTATCAAATATCAATGCACACTTTCCACCCAACCGCCCCATTATTTATGCACATTTCTAAAATTAATAATATTACACAATATCACATGAGCACTAAAATGACGCCTCCTTTTTACACTTTACAAACTCAAACCCCAAAACTTTATCCACTTTTTCTCATTGAATTACCGAAAGTACCCCTACTTTATCTTACATATTATACCTAGAAAGCAACTCTTCTTAATCCACATGCCAGCACACATGCGCATAAGTACATGGGAGAGAGGAAGTATGATTTTTTTTTTTCATGCAAACTGTTACAAAATATTACACTAAGGTCTGCCGATTCTGCTGATTTCTATTACTCAATTGATAAGTCAGATTATCGTTTCAAAATAGACACAGTATCAGACTTAATGCACAACCCTGTCTTATTTCTATTGCAGTCTAGATCATATTCAAAGTGGAATACTTTAACCAACAGTTTTTACGCAAATTTGTTTCCTTGCTGGCTTGAAGTTACAATAATAACTTTCTAAAACTGAGCTTGCATCCAAGATACTTTATGCAGTTAGGTAATACAAAAGTTCGTAAATGAGCAACTCAATTAATAATAGAAAGTAGAATCATTAATTAAGTTAAAGAGAAATTAGTACTAAAGCTGTATTCTAGAAAAGACCAATTTTAAAACTCACATCCATTGAGCACCTTGATGTGGTAGTAATGTCTACCTCTTTCTTGTTCTGGGTATAGACAAAACTTAATTCTCCATCCTCATTAGTCTCGACACTGTCCACATCATTCAGTTCACTTAACTCATAATCAATGTGTTGCTTTTCTGCAACAACTCTAATATGTGGTTCAACAGCTTCAAGAGACTGGAGTCCTTTACGGAAAAAGTTTAACTGATTTTACAGAAGGGGAGAAAACTCATCAAACTCAGAGAAGACTGAAAAAGTTATCAAAAAGAAATCATGGAGCAACAAGAAAAAAACCTGTGCTGCATGGTGACGCGCTGCCTGTGTTAATAGACTCTGGCATTGCCCTTGCTTCAATGATTCAACTCGAAAAATGCATAACCTAGCAGCCTCATCATACTCTTCACGAACAGTTTGCAACTGGTCTAATGTAAAAGTCTCTCCCTTTCCATGTCTTGATTTTCTTTTTTCTCTAAATTGTCCCACCATGAATTCAAACATATCTCTGTAATTTATGCAAGTAATCAATAAGGTTGTAACGTGACAAAGAATATCCAGTAAAATGAAGTGGGAAAAAAGTTGTACCTTTTCTCATCACATAGCAATTTCATCTCCTGGACCAATAAAAAGTAGATTATCACCAAGAACCAGGAGTGGAGATACTTAACATATTATATTAAAATACTGCAACCTTAAAAATAGATTTACTTGACAAATCATACTAAATACTGTGAGTCTGTGACCAGCTTGATCTACAAGCATCAAGTACCAAACGTGTTTAAGCAGAAGTTTATCATAACAGAAACCTTTACACAAGTTTAGGACCTTCAAACCCCATCCCTTTTTTTCTCCACATTTATAGGTGTGATTATGTTGGATTGTGTGCGAGGGGGTGGGAGTGGCAGTGCCGGCTATATTAGGAGTACTAATTTTTGCCTCATGTAATGCCATGTAAATTGGAGCATAAGATTATAAAATGATGTTATCTGACAGAAAAAACAGCATAGCAGTTCACAGAATCAACCAAACATGAACATGAGGGAACAAGACACAAGTTTTCCAGGGCAGAAACATACATATTATTAAGATTTGAGTAAAAGTATCACGAAGACAGAGAGCAACAACAACAACAACAAAAAAATAAAAATAAAAAAGAGAGAGAGAGAGAGTTGAATAGAGCTTTTAACCTCCACTTTTCTTAGCTCACTCAGGAGAGACTCTGATGGGTGTGTAATTGTCATGATAATATGAGACCGCTGAAATGAAGATAATAGTGAGTTATGATGGAACTGAATAGTTTATGAGGAAAAATAAAGATTAACTAGACAATGAACACTAACATAGCTATCAACGAGTTTCTGAAGTTCAAGCTGCGCTGTACCCAGCACTGATAATGCCCCCCCTGCACAAGCATAGAAAATCATCTAGCACTTAGTTCGCTTCCAAAACATTTTGCAACATCCAGTTATATCCTAACCAAAAGAAAAATTAAGATGCTTCAAGATCAAGAACAAAGAAGTAAAATTTCAAGTGGAAGAGAATGAGAAAACCAAAGATCAACATAAATGATAAAACAATCTCAGAAATAATTATGCACAATAAAAACATCTAGTAACCACAATATTCTCTGGAAAAAATAATATAAAAATTATATATATCTGTACATTAACAATAAAGTTGGTGTATAAGACACATTTTCACCTCATTAAATATGAAGGAAATATCAATAATGTCAGGAACACACAAGACTCAATAAAAAAAATCATCAAAGCCAGAGTTTTAAGATATACGAAGTACGTTTCTATGATTAAAAATTATTATAAGATAAGTCTCAATATGTTTACTTCTACGATAATGGAAGATACAAAAAATTTTCTGCAAAGAGTCGGACAGTAGAGATAAAAAGCTAAAACACTAGTAAGTATTTCCAGTTCATATTTACAGCCACGTCTCTTTTAGTACACTTTATACTTCTAATAGCACTCCAAGCCACATGTCTTCTACTTAATTCATTCAGTTCTATATAAGTTACATATGATATCATAATTCAGAATAAGTTTAAACCTAGCCATTGCTTTCAAATTATCTGATAATAGCTTGAAGCATGACTTTGGATCAGTGATTTCCTTGAAATGAATCAGAAAACTGGAGGAATCATGTTAATCTATGGTGGAAAAAAATCTTAATGGTTACACAGGTATTCTGTCATTAACCAGGTAAAAAGAGAGAAAAAAAAAGCCAAATATTAATAGTTTCATGTCTAAGAGCTATTTATTGGTATTTACAGAAAATTTGGATACAAACATAGTTGTTAGAGGCGCGCCTCCAAGGGGGCTCAAGCTCAAGCCTTTTCTTTTTTCCTGATTTTATGATCTCAGGCGCTGATCAAGAGGTGCGCGCCTCCCTGCACCTTTTGTCATCTCCTCAGGATATTTTGGAACCCAAGCAGTACCACTCAGCCGCTCACCAACTTAAAGGAAAACTCAAGCGGACAAAGGAAAGTGTGTTAAAAGGCTCATCTTTAAAACTCAGCTATGAAGATGAAGATACTGAGTTTGAGGTGCACAAAAAGGAAGAATATAATGAAAAAGATGCCCAATTTGATTAGGAGGAGGAGGAGGAGGATGATGGAAATGATAAAGATCACGATGATTATTGAATAGTTTGGTAATAATTTGATACATCATAACTTTTTAAAACATGAAAACTTCGTCTTAATGGATTATTTGTATTTGTGTTGAATTGTACTTTGAAGTTGACTATGTATGGATTTGTATGTTTTATTTTATCATTTATTTGAGTTATCATGTATTATTGTGTGAGGTTACGTGCTTTTTACTTTTATTTGGTTTGGTGATTATGTTTAAAGTAGGATATATACATATATATAAGTTGTAGAAGAAAACTAGGGCAGGTCGTGCAAAAGGCGCACGCCTCTTGCAGCTCCACAAGACCCTTGAGCCTTTGTTCACCTCTCACCTCTAACAACTACAGATACAAATATGACTGCAACGCCATAAAAATTTCTATCAAAGAATAGCAAAAGGAATCCTACAATTGCAACATATGCATAAAGTCAAAGAGTCAAAGAGTTGTTCTTGGATATTTTTTGAAGAATTAAATACAAAAATAAATGCAATATCATCACATTTCTGTTATAATAACTAAAGGAATGCCTATAAGTAGAAGCCATTGGCTCACTCACCTCTTTCTCCATCATCATGCATTGCAGTTTTCTCCAGCAGACAATTTCCCATTTCCATTAATGACTCTGAAAACTCTGAAAGGAGAAATCGCTTTATTGTCACAAAAAATCAAATGCAACAGGTTTTACCTAGAGATTCAATCCACACATGTAAGGCTCGTTACATGATATTACTTTCTAAGATGCAATCTAATACCAAAAAAAAAAAAAAAAAAAAGGCTATCCTAATCATTTAGCTATCACAAAATTATCATTTTGTCAAAAATCTAGTGTTTTGGGGTCATTTCCAGAGCCATTGAAATTCCAATACATTATCATAATGTGATACTTACGGCTGAAACAGCACCACCATACCACAACCCCTTTTCTGTAGTTTTATTAGGAAATTTCAATATTTTCATTGTCATCCTTAATTCACTTTCATTCATAATATGGGGTTGGAAAATAGAAACATCAAATGACTTTTTAAAAGAAATAAATACTAATTGAATATGATCACTAGTCAGCATCAAACATATACACTGAAGCATGCTTAGGAGTTTCTTGGGAAGAACTCTAGGATAAAAGTATTGATGCAATTTCAGTAAAAAAAAAAATGCATTGAAAAATAAATAATGGATATAGAATATATTAAGAGAAAGCACAAAGGAAGAATTTGGAGACAGTAAACACACTGTTGTTAGAGGCAATAGGTGCGCCTCTTGTACATTAGGGCATCACATCATCTACAATTCTACACTTTAATTTAACCTATTTAACGAATATTTACCTAATAAAATAAAGTTGAAAAACACATAATATTACATAATAACTCATAAAAAAACTTTGAACATGAACACGATTTAAATACCAGTTAGAACCAAATAAATACTAGAATATTGTAAAGTTCAACTTTAAATATTCAAGAAAATAACACAAAGTGCACAAAGTAGAATGACTAGCAAATTAGCAAACTAACCACTAATCATCTTGATTAAATAGATAAGATCATCCTCATCAAAATCAAATGGTATCTCCTGTGGAAGAATGGAGATCCGATCTTTTTTGCCTCTCTAGTTTTTGACAATAATAGAAACTCCATAGGGGAGGTGGTGGGTAGTGATAAAATTGCATTTTAGAATACCAAAAAAAATCTCTAAAATGTAACAAAACCTGTTTGGAAGGCAGATAGACTGTTTGTAAGAGGCACACCAGTGGTGCAGGGCAGAGGTGCAGGGAAGCACCTCAAAAACAGCGCCTGCCTCAGTCTAAATAGGCACAATACTAGGAGTCCCTTAGGAGGCACCCCTCTATCAACTATGAAAAACAAACACAGCCATATCATCTTACCATCTTGCACTCATTGCGTATCTCAGAGTACAGAATAAAAGCCCAAGAAATTATATCCAATATGATCATTTTAACATAAGGATATCCAATGAGGCTATTTCCATATTTAACGCTATCAACTTCTTTTACACTGCTTTCTTATTACCTGCCTCCAGCATTTTCATTTGCAACTTATTAAGACTTTCGGTCTTGCTAATATATTTGGGCAAGAAAATTGGCTAGTATGGTATAAATTCTTGCTCATACACAGAATTAAGAATTTGAGAAACAGCCCTAATGCATGAGCGAAATGATTCTGCAAAAACTTATGGTGCAAAGCAACTATTGATTTAGAGTTCAGAAAGCAGTGTTCAAAGCAATTTTATTCTCAATGGTTAGACAACTTATCTGCTAAAACCCTATGATTTCACCACTCCTGCCCTGCGAGGCTGCGACTAGTAGGTCAGCAGCTTACCTTCAGTTAGGTCTTTCTAGCTAGAAGATTACGTGTGTTTGGTGACTAGGAAATGGCCTCATCACTTCCCCAGAAATCACTACTTCAATCAATTAACCTCAGACCCAATTATTCCACCATGGACCTCAACAAAAGAGCTTGAAAAAGACATCTTCAGTTAGAAAGTTTTTCCAATAAAAAAAATTTAAGACAAAAGCACTACAGTGTGTCACAAGATGAAATACATATACATCACAATATAACATGATATGTCCCAATCATTCATCAATTGCATGTCCCTTACTCCACACAACCCCATGAATACATTTTTTCAACATTTGTTTAAATGTTTGCAACATTTAAAACTATAACTGAAGCTTGAAAAAATATAAAATATAAAATTACCATAAACGCTATTTGCTGTAGCAGCTGCAGCAGAAAGTAAGCCATCATAGCATGCTCTCATATCTTTCATATCCTGTAGGTGCAGTGCAAAAATAACTCGATGAGATTGAAAGAAGTAAAGGATTTCCAAAATAATGCCAAAGCACGCCAAATATAAAAGATTCAGTAGCAGTAGCTCCAACAATAGCTGAGGTTTATACATAAAATCCAAACGCGAAAAGGATTAAGAACACAAATTTCTCAGGTCACTTTTAGTTGCTAGTAAGTTCACACACCAATCTGACAGTTCCGTTATCGGCACTAGAACAAAAGAATCCCATTCAACAGGAATTCATGTTCACTCGACTCATCTCTTCTAGAACCACGCAATATCTCTCAAGTCATCAAAACTCCAAGGATTATAGAATTTACAGATTATTCTTCTCAAAAAACGCACCTAAATCTGTGAACCGTTGGCATTGGCATCAAAAGCAATGCACCATGTTCATCTACAAAACTGACCTAGCAACAGAACTCCATTATACTGAAATAAATAAAATTGAGCTCTAGCTGACACAATAGAACTAGAATTTTAGCACAAATTAAAAACAGCATTCATCAAAAGTGATTCACCTTCGCTGCTTGAGCTAACCCATCCACGTGAACCGAAATATGCTGATCCCAATCTTCCTGCGGCTCGCCTTTATTCAGGCTCAATTTCCTCAGCTTACCTAGAGGCGATTTCATCTCCGAACTACCAAGTTAACTGGAATTTTCCGTTCCAATTTCAGAACTAAAAAGGTGATGAGTCTCCCGAATTTCTAAGTTACAGAAAAGAGAATCAATCGAAAATAGCAGAGGTAAAAACGAGAGAAAGGAGAGGAGAAAAGTTCAACGTTATGCGGCGAAATTGAGGAGGCACCGGCACCGGCGGCAGTAGCACCTCGCCTCTCGTCTCGTGTGGTGTTATAGCGAGTGTGAAAGAGTGTCTTTTTAGTAATTTCTGTGGGTCAGAGGAAAATATCTTCTCATGTTAGGTTTCCTCCAATCCCTGCGCTGAGAACTGAAGTCGCGAGTTCGTTTGGGGACAATTAAACTTGTCATTAAAGCCTCCCAACTGGCCAATAACGGAATTCGCCTTTTCTTCCAAGAATTCAACAGCCGTGGGGTAGGCGTTTCGATCACACTTTATAATGTGATTGGGAAGAAGAAAGGATCCACTCTCTTACGGATTTACTATTTTGCCCTCCGATACGCCAATTATGGTCAAACTTGTTTTATTTGTGACTGCGACCCCTAATCCATTGAAAGGTGGATTTCCATGATTCAAGAATTTCTCCTTCAGAGGCCCAGCCCATTTAAATTTATAAACCGTTTAGGGTGGGTTTCTTTTGCATCGGATGTACTCTCCCAGTTCCCAAAAATGTTCACCTTCATTGTACCATGAAAATTTAAAAAAAAAAAACTCTCTTGGGGTGTAAATCGAATCGATTCATCACTAAAGTGTGATTATTGTATATATAAAGTATACTTATTTATAATTAAAGTATATTAATAATAAATCATATTATAACACATTAAAATCATACTTTAATGCATAATTCAACATACTTTAGAAAATATACTTTAACAATCATTAAACATATTTTATATATACAATAAGCTACTTTAGTGATGGGTCGACCCGTCTCACACCCATTTCACAAATAACCCGTCTCACAAGAGATTTTGTCTAAAAGAAATTATTTTTTAACTATTCCCTCCGTCCCACAGAAAGGTCACCATTTTACTATATTGGGCGTTACATCCAAATGTCCTCATTTTCCACTTTTAGTAAAAAGGTACAACAAGTGGCCCACCACTCACTACTAATACAACTACCTACTACACATAGTATAAAATAATAATACTCCTTAATCTACGCACAAAAAGCAACCGATGACGCTTGGGCGGGACGGAGGGAGTAATTTAATTATTGACTTTTGGGGATAATTTAGTATTTTTAGGTAATAATTAAAGTATAAAGTATGTTATGTATAAAAAGAATGTTTGACATTTTTTAAATTAATGTATACTTTTGAGATTTTAAATTAGAATTTTTTATATTTTTTTAGGTGAACAATGATATTGGATGAACAAGTGAGGAAAGAGTGAAAATTTTTCAGCGATGAAAGGAGTATAAGAGGATTCAAGAATATCAAAAGTTTTCAAGATATTCATTTTAATTATTAAAAATGTAAATAATATTAATATTTAATTAAATAATTTTTTCTAATTGAAAAAATTAAGAGTATTAGTATGATTAGATCCGTGCGCAAGCGCACAGTCTTTGCCAACCATTTATGAATCTGGAATGGAAAAAAAAAGGTTTTTAAAGTGTTATATTCGTGAATAGTAAAAGTAAAAATAAAAATAAAAATCAAAAGTATATTAAGTGTGATTGGTTTTTGTTAAGTTATCGTGGGTGGGAAAGTAATGTGTATCTCCATTGAATGTTTGTTTTTTCCATGTAGTCTAATAATTATAATATTTAATAATGGGTATAGAGTAATTTTTTTTGGTGTATTTACTTTTTATTATCCTTTACTTTAATGAAAGGTAGATGACAATTTGTATAGATTTTTAAAAGTGTTGATTGTAAAATATACCACATTTGCTAAGTCATCGTCATCTTAAATTTAGATTTAATAAATCTTTTATTTTACCTAAATGTATTTTTTTATTAAAAAACCCCTTAATTAAAAAAATATATTGTCCACAATATCTTAAATATGGAAATCTTATGTTAGGACTATGACACCATGATCAACATCAAATCAAACATTTGATGCTACTATGAAAGTTGATATCACGAGCAACACCAAAAGACAACAATGTCAGACATGATTACAGATATTCAATTAAACATTTAAACTATTAAAAAAAACACTTTATGTTCTTTTAGGGTATTTTAATTAAAATATGACAATGAGGAGAATTGGTATAAATCTAATTGGTTGGTAACAACGATTTTTAAAATTAGGTATTTTTGCACACTTCACTTTTTAAATCTAATTGCGATCAAAACCTAGTTTTCAAATCCCAAAACAAATCTAACCTATAAAACTTAGTACCTTTCAAAAAAAAAAAAAAAAAAAAAAAAACGGTACCTCGTCTTTATTCTGCAATTTCCATAAAAGAGAGAGAGAGAGAGAGAGAGAGAGGCAGAGAGCCATCTGAAAGCTACCTAATCCAATGAAATATTACGAGCAGGAAAGAAAGCCACCCTCACATAGAAGTACAGAACAGAACGCACATTCTGTCCTAAAACCATCACAAGCTAACACCCTTGCACAGTTGCACACCACCTCGAAAGCCATGCCAAATTAATTTAATTTAATTACAGCAAATATCAGTTCAATGGACACACTATACAATCACAAACTAAGAAAGATCCAAACTGAAATCTCCAAGAATCAACGTTTTGTTTTGTCATAACCTGGGTTCTGTTGGTCGGATGATGCTGTTGTCACCAACCGTGCGTTTTGCTTCTCCCATTCTAGATGCCAACGCCAGAAGTTCAGGTGACCTTTCCCAGTTCTCACTTTTCTTCCCCCAACTTGAATGCACGCCTGCTCGATCACCTTCATCAATTGTAGTTCTAATTTCCGGTGATGACTCTCCCAATCTTCCATTCTTGGTGTTTAAGCCATCATTATCACTATATTGACCTTCATGGTGATCTAACACTGCACCAATATCTCCCCATACTGCCTTCCTTCCCATCTCAATGTCGTCTTCAGTTTTACCTTTGTTAGAACTGGCAAAACCACCACCCGCAGATCGACCTGGTAAAGCAGCTTCTCTGGGTACTTTAGCTCTAAAATTGTTCTTTGATGAAGGTATAGAGATACAAAAGATCTCCTTGAAATTCAGCATCACTCCTTTGTTATAGGGATTAGCTCTACGATCGTATCTATACCTAAAATTCTCATAAGTGGTCTGCAAACAGAATCGGAAACTATATATTGTTAATACCAAGTTAGAAGTTGAAACTAAATTCCCTTGCAAAGTAGCATTAGATATGAAAATTCAGTCTCCCACCTGATTTGTACTAATAAGATAGAGATGGAATGTCATAAGGCCCCCAACAAACCAAACTGCGATGAATGTGTATATGATTAGAACTATAGAGGCAGGGGTCTTGATCATTGCTTTCCATACAGATGTCTCCTCAGCATTCATGATCCTTTTGACATAAACCCAGCAGAAACCGAAAACGTATATACAAAGGAGTGTTGTTGTGAAGACAAACATGAAGAAGAACCTGTAATTTCTCTGGAAAAGAGACAAAAAGAGAAAGAAGAGAATGTGATTATTTGTTAGAAAATAAAATACAAGGTGCCATCTGCATTAAATTTTTTGCACAAAATAGTATAATACTGTTTCAAAAGTATATTGTACTCCTATCTTTTATGTAATTCAAAAGCAACAATTTTAGTGCATTAAATTGGCATGGATATCTTACCAGCCCTATGCACTGCCCAACCCAAGGGCAATGGTGGTCAAATCGCTCGACACAATTATTGCATATCGAGCAGTGAGAGCAACGAGGAGGTCTATAAAGCATGCACGTGTCACAATACTTAATCTTCACTGTAATGCCATTAACTTGAACTTCTTTAATGCGAGGCAAGCGCAACTGTGGTGTCTGATTCCCTTCTCCGTTCTCATCATGACCTTCCGGTTCAGGTGGATGTGCATTTCGAGGAATTATACCCGGATCTCTTCCAGATGTTAGCAGGAGAATCATTAAATCCTGAAAATTGAATAAAGATGCTGAGACCGTAATCTACAGAGGTCAATATATGCACTTCATGAGCAATAAATTGATTCTTATGTGCCAGGAATTTAAGATACTGGTTAGATGAGCACAAGCGGTATATATTTGAAGCATGTCATTCTTCCTAATGAAAAGGCCTCTATACTTCTAAGAGGGAGAAAGATCCACCCTATGTTTTGGAGTGGGGGAGGGGGTGCGGTTGCATTATATCTCTTTCGCGCAGGTTAAGGAATTTTTTTTTAAAAGTGTCAAATAGACATTCCATAAGAGTAATTTTAGATTCTCAAGAGCTGTGAAGACAGCAAAACAACAATCAATTTAACATATCATTATGGATCATAAGGTACTTAATTGCATATTTCCAGCAACTACATAGGTACGCTTATGAACAACTGCAAAGAAAAGAGGGCTCAAGAAGATCGCTGTAAAGCATGCATGAGAGAGAGAGCGATAGAGTGCATACAAAAGATGCCAAAGCAATGGCAGTAACCATAATATATATTCCCCAGTTATAGGAAGGATCATCCATCAGCTCTCCAGCAACAAATACACAAAAGACACAGACGGGTGCTACAATCAAGAATATAGTGAGGGCCAATGACCTTACGTCTGGCCCAAAAATAAATCTTCCTTGAAGGAAAAATTTCTGCAACAGGAAATTCAAGAAAATTGTTAGAAAACTTGTAAAAAAACACAGAAAATCACTATAATGCGTACAGATTTGATCAAGTTTCAGCATACATCTACTTTCTAAGGTAGTGATTTTGGAGTAGTAAATTACTAATGATTGATAGAAATCAACCCCAGTGAAACCCTAAAAGTAAAAAAACTAACATGAATTGTTCAAATAAACATGTTCCTCGACAAATTTTTTTCAGTTTCTTTCCCCCATTTACCAAACTTAACTAAGAATACCCAAATCAGTACGCAGTTGGATATTAGGATTACTACCTCCAGCCAATTTTATGATTTTATCCAACACTCATGAAAGTAATGACAATGATGAACTATAGAAACCCAAAATCTAAACATTCGCAAACCAAAAAAGCCCAAAATAAAAATTAGCGAACTAAACTTACATTGCTGCCTTTCCAAGCCTGATAAATCCGGAGGTCATCCGCCGACCCGTTTGTGGATCCAGATAACTTGTCGGATCCCTTCGGAGGAGGTACCACATACATTTTATTCTCGCCTTGTTTTGCTAATTTCTACACTCAAAGTTCAAATCTTAAATGCGGATCCGTACATTAATCACCAATTCTATTTCTACACATAGCAGTAACTATAAGAATTGAACACGCGTAAAACAAGAACACAACAAATCAAGAGTGAGTAGACCTCAGGGAAAGGTGCTGTCAAGAATTTTACAATTTGACACTCCGACCACCAAATAAGCGTTGCGCAGGTATGGATTTCCGGCGAGAAAGCAATGGGTGGGGAGGGGAGGGCGTGTTTGGGGGAATGATTAGTGTTGGGTGAGTTTTGAGTGTTTCCTGCTTTTTCTTTTTCGTGTGTTCTTTGCTTTGAGGGCAGACGACAGGGGAGTGAGAGTGCATGCTTTACAGGAATGCCACACTGATCCGGCAGCCTTTCATTCGGCGATTCGGGTAGGAGGGCCCGACCGCCTTGTGTTGGGATTAGATTATTAACTTTTTAATTCTGATTTTGTACTTGTAAGATTATGATGTTATTCACCATTTTACCCTTGGTCACATGAAAAATTCACGATAGTTTAACTTGATTTTATAATACTCCATGTTTCCATCCGCAATTTATACATTTTGCTATTCCAGATGTTCGTATTAAAAGTATACATTATCTTTTTAAAAAAGGGGACACACACGCATCATTAATACAACTAATATATGGGACTCTTATCCATTAATACAACTATTCACTACATATTAAATAATAATAGTATTATTTCTTAATTTACGTGCAAAAAGCAAACATGTACTTATTTGGCGGACATATCATAAACAATAAATACTTCATCCGTCCTACACTTATCTTTACATTTTCTGTTTTCGTCTGTCCCGCAGTTATCTTCACCACATAGAAAAGAAAACTTCATAACAATCAACAACGTCAAAAGTTATCTTAATTTCAAAATATCATTCCCACCTCACAATATAACATACTTTTTTATATATTTATTACTTAAAAATATCGCAATATCTCTGTAATAGAGCCAATCCTAAGCATCTCGGAATTCATGTGGAGGCCGAACTACCGAGATCTACCCCGAAACCCCATCTTACTCTCCACAGTCGACTAGGCCCTACTAGCCCATCATTATCTATTCAGACCGTCTAGGAAAGAGACAAGGCATCGCCTATCAGTATCTAATCGAGGAGTAGACTCCTAAGCATTTAAAGTCACCAAGAAGTGATGGAGGTGTTAAGTATATATTTATTACCTGAGATCTACCCCGAAACCCCATCTTTCTCTCCCCCAGTCGACTAGGCCTTAGTAAAGAGGAGTGTCGTTTAATACTTAATCAAATAATTCTAACACGCTCCCTCACATGCAGGTGGATAATTTTTGCCTCAAGCCTTGCATGTGGAATTTTGTGAAATTTTCTTATAAATTGGTGGCGGTAAGGTTAGAATCTTGAACCTTTGTTAGGCCTGTGCTCTAATACCATGTTTAAATGATCACTCCATCTAAAAGATTAAGCTGACAGAGAAGAGTGTTGTTTAATATTTAATCAAGTCACTCTTACATGAGCATTTCATGCTCAAAGTGATAATCATTAATGGCAGGAGAGAGATAGTGTACGTATAAATAGTTGTACTTTGAAATATTGAGAGAAGGATTCTCCATTTATTGTATCTCACCCAAGAAATAAGAACTAAAAATTAAAGAGTTGGAAGAAAATATGTCGTCATTTATCCCACCTTAATAAGAATGTATTTTTTTCTTTATTAAAAAGGTCGGCTGAAATATGTAGTATAAATGTTTTATCAAAAAAGTTAATTTTATTTTTTCAAAAAATTAATGATACAAATTCTTATACTAAATGATATATCATTTAATAATAAAATATGCAATTTTAAAAAATTTTAAAATTTGGGGCACGATGCCCCTAGGTATGCAAGTTTTAGCCAAGTCATAAACTGACAAGTAAAGTACTGTTTATTTAATTTTAATTTTTATTTTATTTTTAAAATCAATTCTCAAAACCAATCCACGGTTCAAATCAATTAAACTGGGAGTTAGATATTTTGTACCAATCCACGGTTCATATCAATTAATCTGGGAGTTAGATATTTTGTACTTATATGCGTATATGTATTAATTTTATTCAATAATAGAATTTGCTTCTTAATAAATATATTCCTTTTTTATATTCACTATTAGTCTATTTCATTAAAAAAAATCTAAAAAATTTCGCTAAATAATTCTAACAATTGTATTAGTTTTTATTCATTAATTAATGTATAATTCCTCTGTTCTATTCACATTTTTTATTTTGGTTTGTTTCAAATTAAGGACCACACACAACATCAATGCAATTATACACCACATACTAAATATTATATTTCTTAATATATCTTAATTTACATTTGTAACCGTACCCTAAATACATAAATAAATAAATAAAGGTTTAATTACGCCAAAAGTTCCAACCTTTTCGCGAATTTCAAATTAGTCCAAACTTTTTAATATTTATAAATAAGTACTCGATCTTTAACCCCATTTTTCAAATCAAGCCACCAGGCAGTGGGAGGCCTGCCCGGTGGTGACGTGGCATATTTTTTATTACATCACCCTCTCCACCTGTATTCAAGTTCTGCTCGATGTTTTCCATGGAATGTCTTTTAAAATCTAAAAGGCAGCAATTTTCACCTATGGGTCCTACCTTCTCACACATAGATGCTCTCATCCTCCTCCTCTCTGTACCGATTCTCTTCTTCTTCCTCGCTCCTCGGATTCTCCCGCCACTGCAAATCGCCATTTCTCTGCCCGACGAACTCGATAACCTTTCCCTCTTCCATAAAGCCATCACCATGGATGCCACCAATTTCTCATGCCACACCACCCATCTCCCCTCCGCTAAATCTCATCTCTCCACCGGCCTCCTCCGCCCCAAAATTGCCTTCTTCTTCCTTACTAACTCCCAACTCCACTTCGCCCCTCTGTCAAAATCCTCCCCTTCGAAGGCATCTTCAAAGTAAACTCATCTCTTCCAAGAGGACTCAGAGATCCTCTCCCACTCTCATCTCCGCCGCTCATCGCCTCCTCGCCACCTCGATGCTCGACGACCACCCATCCAACGCCTACTTCGCCCTAATTTTCCAGCACTGCATCCTGCTCCACTCCTCCGTGACGACGCACAAGGCTGCCAGATCTCCCGTCAGCCGCCATCGCCACCGTCACCATCACCAAAATTGCCAGGCCGGCCACCGCATGATCGCCATCGTGCTGCCACCTCTTGCCAATGTTCGCTGCTAATTTCACCACGATACCGCCAGATCTAGCCTTGTCCATTGAGCCTCCGTCAAATTGCCGCCAGATGTCGCTGGAGAAGAACCGCTGCTGCCCATTCAGCAGCCGCTGTTTGAAACATCGTGCTCGTCGGACTACTATAACCAATTTCTTGAACAACCGACAAATCCTTCATGAGCCTCACTACTTCTCCCGATGACGAGCACCGATCCTATCCGACGACGGGTGGTGGAGAGCAGGTCACGGGATGGAGAAGAGAGATTTCTGGCAAGGGGCGGTAACCTGCCTCCCTGGATAAAGAGGAGAGAGAGTATTGTGCTGATTTTTTTTAATTATTATTATTATTATTATTTTAACTGGTGGAGGGGGTGACATGGATTAAAAAATGACACGTCAGCCACCGGGCAAGCCTCCCGCTGTCCGATGGCTTGATTTGAAAATTGGGTTAAAGGTCGATTACTTATTTGTAAATATTGAAAAGTTTGGACTAATTTGAAATTCGCGAAAAGGTTGGGACTCTTGGCGCAATTAACCCATACATAAATAAAGATGTATGTTTTTATTATTAAATGGAGTATATATACTTTGAATTTGCCTTAGAACTAACTAATAAAGGAGTATTTATTAAAATATAGTAATTTTAAAAGTTTTTAATCAAATATGGTTATTACATGATTTGTTAACGGAATAAGTAGAGTAGCCACTACTGCTGGCGCTTCTATTGATGCCAGAGAAAACATCGTCATTGCGCTTGGCGACTTTAAAGAAAGGCCACCACAAGTGGCGCCTCTTGAGTCTTGCCTTCAACCCAATTAATATGCACGAACATATACTCAGCAATTAATGTGATAATATACTCTCATCAGCAATGTACTAATATCACTTACAATTTTTCAAAAATTAAATTATTACTTTAATTATTATAATAAATTTAATTAATTTGAAATTAATAAAAACAGTCATTACTCAATTATTATTTTCAAATCAAATTAAATTTTATACTTTCCGTTTTTATTCATCCCACATTAAATTTCAGAATTTTACTAGGGTGCATCTATAAGATCTAAACCGTTAAATTTTTTGTTATTTAATCTCCATTTTTAGATTTAAATTAATAACTAACTTTATAAATTAAGTAATTGCTATTCTACCCTACATTAAAGCTATAAACCCTGAGAATGCATCGGTGCACCAGATGTACTCCAAAAATACCCTAAAATAGTAATACTTAACCTCAAAATTACATCTTAATTATAAATTACTCTCTCGCCTAACACACCTAATATACTACTCCATATAATTTATTTATTACTTAAAAATACTGTGTTAACCTCTAAAATTCAATAAAGTTGGTAAAAAAACTTTTCTTAACACAATATTTTTAATCGATAAATGAATTATAAAATACTCCCTCCATTTCATCCTAATAATTACATATTTTCAATTTTGACGTCTTATTCTAATTGTTGTATTTCCCTGACCCACACAAAACAATTAAAATATCTCAATGGGACCCACCTACAACACTAATACAATTACTCACTATACATTAAAATGTTATTTCTCTCACCTCAATACACATTAAAATACTATATATTCATTATCCCCGTACAAAAAACAAACGTAAATATTACGACGGAACAGAGGGAGTATGTTATATGTGTTAGGCAAGAACAGTAATTTATAATTAAGATATATTTTTGAGATTAAGTATTAACATGATTTTTTTTAAATGATGAAATTTAATGTGGGATGGACGAAAACGGAAAGTATAAAATTTAATTTGGTTTGTAAGTATTAATTGAGTAATAATTGTGTTTTATTAATTTCAAATTAATCAAATTTGTTATAATAATTAAAGTAATAATTTAATAATTTGAAAATTTGTAAGTGAACTTAGTATGTTGCTGATGAGGGCATATTATCACATTAATTAATTGCTGAGTATATGCAACTAAATGGGATTGAAGGCAAGAGGCTCCACTTGCGGTGGCGTTTCTTAAATTATTTTTTCTGACAACAATAGAGAAGCCAATACTAGTGGCGACTCTAATTATTTAGTTAATAATTCATGCAACAATCATATATAATTAAAATATTTTTAAAACTATTATATTTTATTAAATACTCCACCAATAAATATATAGACAGCCAACAAAAATATACCCTTTGATAACTTGTTCAATTTTGCGTGCGATTCAGGCCTAAGGCTCACAGAAAAATCACTTTGAAACTATTCCACGAATAGTTGTAAGTCAACCAGAATCCATGGATCCTAAACTATATGTGTCCTTTGTGAAGCATAGCCTGATTTAAAACTAAAGAGTTAAAACCGAAAGTGAGACAGTGATGATGATATCCACTTTACTACTTTAGGGAGCATTGATTGGGTTTCAGAGGTTGCCTCCATTCATAATTAATTTTACTGAAAATTAAATTACAAAATTGCTCATTATTTTATAATCTTATTGCCATTATTTTAACGCCAAAAGCGAAGCCCAATTATGCACTTCGAAACGCACGCCACTACCAGCCTATTACGCCACTACCAGCCTATTCGCCGAATTTTAAAAAATAAATAAGAACTTATATTATGTATATATAATATATTTATTGATTTACTAAATCAGAAAGGGTTCTATGGTGTAGTGGTTAGCACTCTGGACTTTGAATCCAGCGACCTGGGTTCGACTCCCGGTAGGACCTTATTTTTTATTGGTTTTTTTTTTTAATTAAAAATTTATAACTTTTTAATGAGTTTTGCGATTCAATGTCACACAAATATTTGCCAATGTTTAATTATTTTATTTTATTTTATTATCAAGGTAAGATGGAGATACAAACGTTATTTTGAAGGGATTCAAGGGAGTATCAAAATGCATTCTTACCATTTCTGTTACACTCTTCTCATTATTTGTCCCGTCACTCATTTTGCACTCTTAAAATTTGGAAAGCAAATAGTAACTTCATCTTACCGACCAAACATAATTTACTCTCTGTATAGCTTTTATCATAGAAGCATCTCCCAAATTAAGTGAAATCTCAAGTACGAATCTCCTAACTCAATCTCACCCAAGTAGTCGATTGAAGAATATCTGAATTATAATGAACTTTGTACAAGAAATTAAGCAGAGAACATTTTAGAACTATCTAGAAAGGTACAAACACAATGATGAATTACTCCAAGCAATTTTGAAGATCAGATAATGCAACTAATGGTAACATACAATCATGAATGATCTAAGAAATCATGAGGCGTATACATATGAAGTAGAGAGTGATAAGAAAAGAAGACATAAAACTAGGTGTATACAAACAAAGATGAAAACTTCACATACATCCATAAGGTGGTTACTTTTTGGCAGCATTCCCATCAAACAGATCATCAATATACGTCTCAATATCCTCCCCCTGATACTTTATATACTTCTCCGTTTGCCTCCCCGGGGTAAACACCTGCCCGTACCTCGCCAAGAACGATCTGTACGCCGGGATCACCATGTTGGATATGGACACCCTTAGCTCCGATTGCAGCTGCTCGTCGCACACCACCCACCCGCTCTGCGTCCTGTATATCTCATCGAACATCCCGTTGAAGCTCTTGAACCGCTCCTTCACCACCGGCTTCACCACCTTCCCGTTCGCCGTCAACCCCTCCGGATGCAGCGTGCTCAGCAGCTTCCCCCACGTCTCCCGCTGGTACACCTTGTGATACTGCCTCAGCTCCGTCGACTTCTTTCTGCACCACGAATCGCCCATCAGGCTGTTCATCTCCGACCCCCTCACCCTCTGCAGGATGTACCTTCCATTGTTCATTAAGAAGATCGAGCTCAGTGCATTGTCTTTGTACAGCTTAGATTTTCCATCCAGGTTTTGGTCCAGTGTGTCCATCAGCTTTATCATTTGCCCCTGGAATGGCGACTGCTTGGAGCTGGCGTTGCTGCTGCTGCTGGTGTTCGTGTTTATGGCTTCTGATTGGTAGTTGTAGTCGGACCCCGTGGCGGAGTCTGCTCGCTCGATCTTCTGATGCTCTCGGTAGACCTGCTCTAGTGTTTCCTTATATGCACATGCTAATTTGAGGTAGTTCATTGTGTAGCGAGTCAGGGGATGGACTGCCCCGCCTGGAACAGGGGTCTTACCCGAGTCGGCCTTGATCGAGCTCTCTAACTCGGTGAAGATCGCGACGATGGCCTCTCCGAGTCGCCCTTTTATGATGGAAGCTTCTGTTTTGATCTCATTCAGCCACTCCTCCGGGAATAGGCTGTCCAGGGAGGGGAGTGTATCTCTTAGAGCTTCGTAGGTGTCGAGGAACTTGAACAGCTTCTCCGAAGAGCGCTTTGTTAAGGCAACTGAGGCGGAGAAATTGAGGAGCTGAATGATCACTCCCTGGCAGAGATTGCAATAGAGGGTTTCAGACATGGTGGGATGGTCTGAGAAGATGGAATTGGACAACTTTTGCTCACTGGAGAAGTGAGTGGAGCAGAGCTTCAATGCTCTGATCCACGTCACGATTTCCCTCTCCAGTGATTCCCACGACATCTTTTGCACATCATCAGTGCTGTGTTTCTCGAATCCAAGCTTCTGTAGGCTATCTTCCAATGCGTTTCTCCGGGCGAGGAAGTACGCATGTCGGCATTCCATCTCGTGTCCTCCCACCTTCATTGCCTTGGATAATCTGATCAGCTCAGCTGATATCTCATCAGAGTATCCTGGAAAGAAAATCTCTTCTTCTTGGACCGGCTCGTCTCGTGTTGTCTCCACTGTTTCGTCGCTTCCTGCCTTGCTCTTCGATTCGCTGCCTGATTTATTACCATCTGATGATTCTTGGATCTTGTAATCTTCGAGGAGGGACTTGAATTCCTCCTCCAGGTACGACATTGCGCGCTGGAGGATCCCTCCGATGAGGTTGATAGACGAAGCGTACCTCTCATCGGAGGCGAATCGAGACAGGGCTTTCAGCAGGGAAAAAATCCGTGAGACGGATTCAATAAAGGAAGCCGAATCTTCCTCGCTCAATTGACTCCATTTCACAGAGATATCCCCCGAATCATAATCTGCAGTCTTGGTTTCAACCATCACCCCAAATCGCTCCACCAGATTGGGCACATCCGCAGGGTGGCTGGATTCGTCGGCATCCAACAGTGTGGCGATGTAATGATCAATTTCTTCAGACACTTTGTTCAGATCAAAAGGCGAAGGCGGAGATTCTTCTTCGTTCTCTTCTCCGTCTTTTCTTTCCGTCTCATCTGCATCCAATTTCTCGCCTGTCTCCCCCTCCTGCCCCTGATCACCTATCTCTTCAGCTGATTTGGGATCCTCGGACTCTTTGTTGGTCTCTTCATCTTTGGCCCCTTCCTCGGCTGCTATTCCAGCATCCGAGGAAGGTGGTATGGCGCCTGATGAGGCGTCGTCGCCTCCATTTTGAGGCAGATCTGGATCCATACTTGTTGTTTTTTCAGGGGGGACGTGGGCGCTGCTGCTGTTGTCTCTGTTGTCATTGTCGCTCTCCGGCAGTGGGATGTCTTTGTTGTTTTTGTTGTTGTCGTCGTTTTCGGGTTGGGGTTTGTCTCTCTCGGCATCCATGGTAATGCAGTGGCTTATTTTTTATGGAAATTTTGAGGAGAAATCAACATGAAACAGTGGAGGAATGAGGAGAGATTGGTGTAGCATTCATCCATGGAGAAGGTTTTTTCTATTTTTGGGGGAAAATGGGAATATTTTTGATATATTGAAATGGTCGTTATGGTGGTTAACTTTGGGCGGACAGATAAACGGTTCATGTTATATTTTTAGTATGGGGAGTGAGAGGAGAGTTTGTGGATCTCTTATTTCCAGGAAGAATGGTGTTTTTTATCCATATTGTTTTAAAGTTATTAATTTTAATTTATTTATTATATTATGGTAAATTAATTAAAGTGGCCTAATGACTTGAAAGGTGTTGAATATTTCTCATAAAATTTTATGACAGTATGTTAATTATTTGACTATTTGTGAAATGTATTAAAATATGTATAGTATATAGTTAAAATATGTGAAATGTATTAAAATATATATATTATATAGTTAAAATATGTCTAATAGTTGTTAAGTATGTTTTCTAAAGTATGATGCATGATGAATTAAAATATAATTTTAAGATATTATAATACTCCCTCTATTTGATATAACATAAATTAAAATTATAACTATAATTTGATATTAATTTTTCTTTCTAATTGCTTCCTCTCCGATTAATTTGTAGGAGCATAAGGCTTATTACCATACCCTGTCGTACCTACCAATTTTATTGGTTTATTCCCTCCTTTCTTCAAATCCCTATTATACTTGTGTGTTATATTTTCTATTATACTTGTTTGTTATATTATTATAGGGGAAATATTAAAAGGGTTTCACTAAATACACACCCCTATTATTATATATTTAAATTATATATTTTGTTAAAGTCTAAATTATCTACATTTAATTTAATACACACCCTAATCTTTTAAATCATCATCGTGGATTTCATCTTCAACGACGTCATAGAAACATATCATCGGAATAGTGGAATCCGAAATCGAGTAGCATGCCTGTGGATAAAGAAGCATACCTGTGAAATCATCAATATTTTGTGAACTCCAAAATCGAGTAACAGATCATCAATATTTTGTGAACCATTTAAGAAGCATACATGTGGCTTCATCACTATTACGGAAAGGGAAATGGAATGTAGAGTAACCACTTATTATGAAAACAACATATAAAGTATTTCGTTTTGAAACAGGGAAGACGCCATCTAAGAAGCATACCTGTGGCTTCTTCACTATTACGGAAAGGGAAATGGAATGTAGAGTAACCACTTATTATGAAAACAACATATAAAGTATTTCGTTTTGAAACAGGGAAGACGCCAAGAGCAGTTGGGGTTATCTTTAAAGATGAAAAAGGGATGAAACACAGAGCGATTCTGTCGAAAAAATTTGGAAGTGAAATCATCGTCTCATTTGACGCAATCGGGAGCCCACAGTTGCTGATGCTCAGTAGGATTGGCCCCAAAACAGAACTTGAAAAGAAATAATTACTCAGTGAACACGATGTATTTATCAAAAAGAATCCGAACTCCTTATTCGGGAAGCTCTTGAAATCAAAATACCTCCATTTCGTTCAAGTGAAAATGGTGTTCTTATTCTCTGACGACCTAAACTAGATAAAATGGTGAATTCCAGTGATGAAGTGTAGCTCATTTCCGTATCCCCTGAAAGTTCTCTATAGTTATTTAAGAAGTAAAATAAAACAAGGTGTGTATCCAATAAAATTAAAAGGGTAATTTTGATATTTTAAGGGGTGTGTATTTAATAAAATTAAAAATTAAAAATTAAGAAGGGGTGTGTATTTAATAAAGAGTGTGTATTTAATAAAAAGGGATGTGTATTTAACAACACTCATATTAAAATTGATCATGTAAATATAACATTTTCCAACTTTAATATTTTTTATTGGCTTTTTCACTTTTGGTCATTTACTATCCGATTTTAGTCCTTTTGGTCCAAATTTAGTCATTTTTCGCTGAAAATTCAAAAAACTCGCCGAAAAAACATTCGTGAGTTGCACTCACCCGGTTGAAGAAGGAAAATATCAAAGTTAGTCCTTTAAGTATGGCTTAATCCAACTTCAGTCATTTATTTATTGCATTTCTTACTTTTGGTCCTCCGTTGTCCGATTTAAGTTATTTTTATCCAAATTTAGTTCTTTTTTGCCAAAAATTTAAAAAACTCGTCGAAAAATCATGCGTAAGATGCACACGCTCAAATTTCCCATGCTCATGATTGAAAAACCCTAATATTGCGGCGAAGGTTAGGTAGCCGAAAACCCTTACCAAATCGAAGAAGAAATTCTGAGTTCAAGCCCTAATTGATCAGTTATAGATTCAAAACGCCACCAACACAGTGATCGGAGACGAAGGGCACCACGACATCTTAGGCAGAGAACGTCGGTGGGTTTTGATCAGATTGATAATTCACGATTCGATTTTATTATTCCTTGATGAACTAACATTGGGATTGGATTTTAACAAAAGCTTAAATGGTGGTAAAGGTTTTGCAGAGGTTACTCAGAGTGGAAGCATCATGATCATGTCAATTCATCAACCTAGTTATCGGATTCTGGGATTGTTGGATCGCATGATTTTTCTATCTTGTGGACATAAGGTTTACAGTGGCCTTCCAACGAATCAACCATTGTTCTTCTCAGATTTCAAGCATCCAATTCCGAATAACGATAATCGGACTGAGTTCGCACTTGATCTGATCCGTGAACTCGAGGGCTCACCCGGTGGAACCAAAAGCCTCGTCAAATTCAACAAATCCTGGAAAGCGTTGAAGAGATCATAAGAAAATCAAATCAACTCCCATTACACAACCTTAATTTTATCTTTTAAAGAAGCAATCAATGCAAGCATTTCCAGAGGAATATTGTTTCTGGCACCACCGCCAACGGCATCTCAACCAGTTCATCATTAGTTCCGACATTTGCGAACCTGTTCTGAATCGAGATGGCGGTGCTGCTGAAGCGATCCTTTACCTCTGAGTCAAAATTCCCAAAAAATTTTAGCGCGTGCAACTCACACATGATTTTCGATGAATTTCTTAAATTTCTAGCGAAAAAGGACTAAATTTGGACAACAAGAACTAAAATGGGACAACAGAGGATCAAAAGTGAGAAATGCAATAAAAAAGGACTGAAGTTGGAATATGCCATACCTACATGACCAACTTTGATATTTTCTCTTTCTTCAACCGGGCGCGTGCAACTCACCCATGTTTTTCTAGTGAATTGATTTAATTTCAGGCGAAAAAGGATTAAACTTGGACCAAAAGGATGAAAATCGAACTACGGAGGACCAAAAGTGAGAAATATAATAAAAAAATATTGAAGTTGGAAAAGGCCATACTTACATGACCAATTTTGATATTTTCCCTTATATTATGTTTGTACATGTTGGATAAATAAAATAAATAAAAAAGGAAAAATCTTAACATTTTTATTGACTGTTTATGCTTTTCTGTTTAAAAGTATAAAACATGCGTATCAATCATTTATCGGTTTAAAACAAAGGCAGATCACCTTTGGGCCTTGCTTACCAAGGTTTGTAATAGCATATTCCCTTATTGTAATTAAAATCCCCCAAAATTGATTTTTGAATTCTCATTTTCTGCCTTTTTCTTTTACTAGGAATGAGTTTATTTTCGGTTTCCTTAATTTTTTTTAAAATAAATGAATAGTAGAATATATTTATTTTGAATTTTTGGTAGAATAGATTTTAACTTTATGTGAAATAAATGTGAAAAAAATATGTGTTGATATGTGTGATGAGAGTCAAAATTCTAGAAAATGTGGTTCATTTCAAAACTAGATTTTATTAATTATTAAGGTTTGTTTTAGTGATTAATTTATTTAATTACTTAATTTTTTGGAGAAAGATTCTCTTATTGAAATTTGCAACATTTATTCTTAAAATGAACTTTTGCATTCTATTACGAACGCCTGAAAAAAGAAAGGGACTTGATTCGAAGTTAAAATGAGAAAAATAAAAAAGGCTAGCAAGTTTGAAATTTCAGCTAATTAAAGCAGCAGTCCATATGTTTTGCAGCCCATTTTTCGAATCCAATTACTTTAATTTAGAGCCCAATTGGCACATATTTAAATTACTTGATATGGGCCTATTTTAATCTCAAGTTGCAGGCCATCTTTAGATTGATAAATGGTGATGCCAAACTAATCAATTAATGAAGAGGTCCAAATGTCAAATTAATTCATGCATTGTCAATGGGCATACAACAGCAACCATTCTCACTTAAGCTAGGTCCACTAAATACAATACTACATGACATGGAATTTAAAGTTGCTAAGACTTGTGTGAGATCGGGCTTAAGTGAGACGGATAAAAAGTGATTATTTCTATTATAAAAAGTGATAGTCAACTAATGAAAAATAATAATGCTATTTCATGAACAGTTTATAGTATAAATATAAAGTGATAATATTTTGTGACGAAAGTGATAACATTTTATAGCGAAAGTAATAACTAATTTAAAAAATATAAAATAGTCTCGTGTGAAATGGTCTCACACAATACCTATCCTTAAAAGGGGAGGAAACGTGATTTAGTAGAATTGAATTCCTCCCGGCATCGAATCATAGTCCTATTTTTTCCTTCTCCATCATTTTTATCTTATTCCTCAAATTCATCTCTAAATCATTCCACCCATTTAATCCACTAATTTTTCTCTATCATTCTCTCCAAGTGATCAAAGAAGTAAGGGGAATTAAAGATTGAAAGAGAAGATAAAGGCTCCAAATGAAGAAAGAGAAGATAAAGGCTCCAAATGAAGAAATTCAAGGGGAGAATTTATTTTATTTTGTAATTTTATTTGGTATAATCATGAAATTTCATAAGACAATTTATTTTATTTTACTTGATACTATGTTAGACTAATCTTATTTATGAGATTAGTACCATGATTGGTATTGAATAATTTAATTTTTATGCAATTTAATTTTAATCTGAATTGGGTATTGAATTATTTTTATAAGATGTTAATTGCTTGATTTGTGTGATTAATTGTTTATATATATGGTTAGAATGAGAATTCAATTAAATGCTTATGATTATTAGTAATCATTTCATCATACACTTCATATTTATGTGCATTAAATTTAGGAAGAGAGATATATACTCTTATGCTTGAATCATTTGATAGAACATCTCATTGGATTAATCGAGAGATTGGTTGATTAGGTGAGGGAACTTAAACTATTAGTGGATTCATAGTACCTATGAAGGGAATATTGTCTATGATTTAGTATCTAATTACTCCTAGAGTAATTAGTATCTATTGGGAGGTGTTCCCTTTTATCTCGATTTTAAGAGCTTCTGTCAGCCTTTTTTAGGGTCTACAGCCTAGGTGACTTGAGAGAGAGAGAGCTTAAGATACTTTTGTGATCGCTCATGTGCCATGTACATGATATATTAGAATTAGTTGTATAATTTCTTTATTATTCATATTATGATTGTTGCTAATCTCATCCTTGCATCATTTGGAATCCACTCTACATACCCCTTATTGAATACACACCCCATTTTAATTGTTTAGATCCTAATTTTATTATATACACACCCCCTAAAAACCCACATTTATCCTTTTTAGTTTTATGAGATACACACTCCCTCCATACACGCTATATTATCTTTCAATTTTGGAATAGAAGGAAGAACCTACCATACTTTTCTCAAACGACAAACCAGTCACCACTGCTGCATTCCTCCGCGCCTCTCTGACGATATCTTCGCATTTTGCAGAGATTCAAAGATCCTGTTAGACAAATGACCCATACTCTGTGTTTGGGGTTTCAGGGGATTATGAAGGGCATAGAAATTGGGTTTGCCCACGAGGGCCTCTCTGCTTTCACCTTCAACATACGGGGTGTCGGCAACTCCACCGGATGCCCCTCACTGACCGGCTTTGCCGAGGTGGACAATATCGTTATCATCTGCAATTGGACCTCCCAAAATCTCTCCTCCCGTGGCATCCTCCTCGTCGGCTCTTCCACTGGTATGAATCTTTTTTCCATCTAATAAATATTCATATGCCACGCAGCGCGTATCTGTAATATTCATATTCATATGAATCTTTTTTCCATCCAATAAATATTCATGATGTTGGAGATAGAATTGTAGCCTCAAATTTTTGTGGGCATGTTTTTTGTAAGAAGTGTGCCAAAAATTCATCGCTGTAGACAAGATTTGTTTAGTCTGTGACAGGCCATGCAAAGATAAGAACCTAGTTAATTTGGTTAAGGGAGGAACTGGTTTTGCTGGTCACGGAGATAATCTTGAAGTCAAAGATTTCAAGCACTTGGGAAGTGGTTCTGGCCTAGGCTCGTAAGGCCTGCCATGAAGACTTGAACTGGTCTATAATTTGAACTGTTGTTTCAATCATCATGATATAATATATAAAGGTGTGCGTATTAAAAAAATAAGAATGGTGATATTTAAGTAAAAATTAATACTGTATTTGAATGAATGAATATCAAGACGATTCTGGTGCCGCCTCCTCTTCTGTCTGTAACTTCATCTGTTGGCGTTTCATTTTCTTCTCTATGATTCAGAAAAACTGTGGAATTCGAGAAAATATCGGTGACGAATTTCATTCTGACGGTGGCCGAAGTGAGCACCGTGGTGTTGCTGTTGAGGAGCTACGTGAAATAATCCACCGCCACAGCTCGAGGAAGAATCATCTTCTGCGGCAAAAATGGAGTTAGGCTTGTATTCAAATTTGAGCTGATCATTCCAAAGATTTCAGTCAAAATGAGATCAAGAATACAGATGTATACATGCCACTAGATGTTGTGTGTTAGGATGATGTGATTGTAAAGAAATGGAGAAGAGGCAAAAACCAAAAGAAACATATGGTAAATATGTTTCCAAAGATGACAAATACTAGGTCGAATTCAAGCCATGCTCGTTTCATTAGAAAGCTCTATCGATTTCATCAAACTTGGTTGAATTCATGCCTCGAGCAACCACAATATGCTTTCACGAGTCTGTATGTTCTGTTTTCTTTGACACTCATTCTGGTTTTTGATATTCTTAGGAAGTAGAATTATTTCATCCATTGTGATGTTATTTTTCCTGAATTTTACCAGATATTATACTATAGATAAATGAAAATATTGGAGTTTAATTTATTAGATA
Source organism: Pogostemon cablin (assembly GCA_023678885.1). NCBI lineage: Eukaryota > Viridiplantae > Streptophyta > Magnoliopsida > Lamiales > Lamiaceae > Pogostemon > Pogostemon cablin. The sequence continues at coordinate 15,871,682 of CM042963.1, read as the reverse complement.
ATACTATAGATAAATGGAAATATTGGAGTTTAATTTAACCGAAATATATTAAAGAGGTGTGTATTAAATAAATTAAGGGTAATTTAGACTTCTTAAAATTATATATTTTTAATTATATATTAATGGGATGTGTATTTAATAAAATGTGTGTGTATTTAGTGAGACCCTTTTTATAATCTATTCTATTTTTGCTTTGATTTAATTGCTTTTATTTGTATGCATATCTATCTCCTTCTTTCGAAGTCCTTATAAAATCACAATAAACTTGATATCGCTTAAATTCTTAATTGTTTGATTCCCCATAATTTGATAATTTAACTTGGCTGTTCGTGAAATACATCGGTGAATAATATATTCCCAAGTTAGTTTGGCGTTTTAATTTGGTTGCTTGTCGTTCAATTAATCCAATGTAGGGGTGGACAAATATACCGAAATTTCAGTATATTGAAGTTATCGTATCGAAAAATACCAAAAATATCAAAAAAATTGATATAGCGAAAATTTCGGTACGGTATGATGCCGTACTGAAATTTTCAATACAGTATCATTATATAATTCTAAAAAAATTGGTATTTCGTTATATACCGGAATACCAAAATGATATCGGTATTTCGGTATATACCGTACTCAAATATTAAAATAATAATTATTTTTATATTTAATATAGATCATTTTATTAAATTATATTTAAATATTATATAATAATTTCGGTATGAATTGGCATGAATAGATAATTTTTGATAAAAAAAGGTATTTCGGTATTTCGATATGAAACGGTATTGATCTATAATACACCAAAATTTCAGTATACCGAAACGTTCGGTACGATATCAGTATGACTTTTTTAATATCGATAATTTCGGTACGGTATACGGTATGAGTCGATATTTTCGATATGGTACGGTATGCCACCCCTAATCCAATGTGTTCATCTCATTATTATTTTTCATTGTACTATAAACTTACCCCGTGAGTTGCACGGGTATGTAGTTCTTATAACAAAGAATATATTATATATTTTAAATTTTGTTTTCTAAGAATTACTATATATATATATATATATATATATTTCCAAATTTGATGGAATGTAATTTGTTCTTACTATATATATTGAAGGTATGTATGATTTTTTTTCACTTTTTAAATTATATTTAGTCGATGGTTGAAATTCATCTTTTTTTTTTTCGTTCATATAACATGTAGTTATAGATAAATAATATATGTCATATAAATAAAAGAAAATTCTACAAAATATTATTAAAAAAATTAGCGTTGAAAAATTTTGTTTCCAAAAAAGTCATATCATCTGTGTAAAAAGAAATAATTAGTACCTAATATATATTTTGTACCCATTATTACTCCGAAATACATTCTTTAAATAAAATTATTAACAGATAAAAAAATATAAACAAATTTCCCCATATAACGTTTGAGACAACAATTCTTATTTCTTAATAACTACGGCAGGTTCATTGTGGAATTAGAAGCCCTACATCACCGATCCCCAACTCACAAACTCCTCCCCAAGCAGTGGCAAGCAGTGGCTGAGGAAGACCTCATCCTCAACCGTCTCTCCCTCAAAGAAGATGTTGGATCGGGAGAATATAAGGATGCTCACAATCAGCAGGTGTAACAACGAATATTTGTATTTATAATGAAATAAATACAGGAGAATTACAATAATAATCCAGACGGATTAAACTTGAAAATTTAGGAACAATCTCTATCAATCCTCTGATTCTTCTCTCGAACCAATTTGGACTTTGACTTTGACTTGTTGACTTGTGTATTGAGTCGGATCTTCAGTTGAAGTTTGTCCGAACTCGGATTTGGATTTTATAACGTTAATCCAGAGGCATCAAGCCTTTGTTTGGATTAAACGTACTTGATCCGAAGAACACTCGATCTGGGGGGCTTAGCACCTTAATCCCGGGCCGTATGCTGTTCTTGGCGCGAAGAACACCGAAGAACTCAGTTTATGAAGAACGCTTGATTTGGGGGGCTCCGCACCTTAATCCCGAATCGTTTGCCGTTCTTGACTTGAAGATGCTTGAAGATCTCAAGGGAGCACTGCTCGTATTCTTGATCTCTTCAGAGCGTTTATGTCTTCAAGTATTTGAGTGTGTGTAATGAATGGAGGAGGACTCCTTATATAGGTGAAGGAATGAGCATGCCCCATAAATAACTTGCAATCTGATTGGTCCATGACAGATTTGGCCTGGTTCTGCGGGCTTGGGCCGTTCCAAATATATCACAGCCTGATTGGTCATTGCTTAATTTGACCTGATTCTGGAACCTTCCATGCTTTACTTAACTTATGGGTCAAGCTTTACTTAATTTAAACCCTACTTAATTTGTTGGGTATTAAATTAATTATCAATTATTTATTAATCTATTTTAGGAATTAATTTATTAAATCCCCAAAATAAAATATAATAAATTAAAATTGACATTTAATCAATAAAATCCACGTGTCGCCATTTGATTGGACCGTGAATTTTAATTGCTTACAAATGCCCCCTTGCGATTTGTTCACGGACAGTATGTCTTGTTGTGAAGGAATCGCAAAAGATTTATTTCTTGTTCACTAAGATTTCATGAACCTTACCCAAAATTATCAAAGTTATTTGTAGTAAAGAATCTTCTACAATTTTGTAGAGCTTGCACACCCCACAATAATCTCCATAATTATCCATGAGTCCACTAGTAGCTTCTATAATTATCCACAAATAATTTCCATAATTATCCATGAGTCCATAATTATCCATGAATCCACCACTATATAATGGTACCTCATGAATTCAATTTTTTTTATCAAAGCTATCCAACAAACAAGATATTCACTTCAGTTCTTGTTCTTCCTTCTCTTATTTGAAATTTTCTATTTCTTTCCAAAGTATAGCGTGAAGTGTTTCTAATTTTTTTTCTCTTCTTCAGCATTGCTCCAAGAGGCTGTCAAGACAAAACACTCAATCAAAACACATCATCCAAAGAATTCAATTTACAAGTGTAAGCTCTCAATTTCTTACTTTGCTTTTTCTTGAACTGTTTATTCGTCTTGTTTGCTTGTTGCTCCTGCCTTCGACCAAGAACTTGGTAACATGCTTGTCCTTGCCCCTCTTTCTTGTCTGAGAAAATCTACGGTGAGCCTCGTCCTTGCTATTCTTTCTCTTCTGAGAAATCGATAGCGAGCCTTGTCCTCGCCCTCTTTCTCGTCTGAGAAAATCTACGGCGAGCCTCGTCCTTGCTATTCTTTCTCTTCTGAGAAATCGATAGCGAGCCTTGTCCTCGCCCCTCTTTCTCGTCTGAGGAAATCTACGGCGAGCCTCGATGTATGTTTTGCCACCATGTTATTGTTCCGTGTTGCCGAAAGTAGAAGATTGAGCCGGTAGCATGTAGTATTGATGATGTGCTCTCCAGTGGGAAGATGACGATGTGGTTGCAGCAGCGAATTCGTCGATGGCTTACGAATAGTGGGTAATCGCGTGTAGAGATGGACCCTGGCAGCGTGGGTTGATTGCGATTGCTAATGGCGTCCGTGTCGATCGGGGTGGTGGGTTTCGGTATTGAAAATCGGTGACGGGTAACACTTGGCACCTGCTTCCGGTGACTGCTCACTGTGGAACTGGCGTCTGCCAGCCACGGACCTTGACGACTGATGGCTGCAGCGGGCTTCGGCAAGTGGTGACAACGACGCACACGGGCGACGGCTGTTCGCTGCGCCTGGTGACTATTTGCAGCGGCGACAAGCTCGGGCTTCGGCGAGTGGTGACAACGACGCACACGTTTCTGACGACGGCTGCTCGCTGCGCCTGGTGATTGTTTGCAGCGGCGACAAGCTCGGGCTTCGGCGAGTGGAGGCAACGACACATACGGGTGATGGCCGTTTGCTCCGCCTGGTGACCGTTTGTAGCTTTCGGTGACCAGCTTGATGCTGCGGGCTTCGGCGAGTGGTGGCAGCAGTTCGCACGTTTCCAACGACGGCTGCTCGATGAGGGGAGGCTGCTCGCGGAGGGGAGGCTGTTCGCGGAGGGGAGCCTGCCTGATCGACGAAACGGACACCACCCAAGGCAGGGTCGTGCTTGGCAGCGGCGCTCCATGGTGGTACGGTTGTGAAGCAGATCCGGGCAGCGTCTGCTTGCGGGCTTCGGCGAGTGGCGTGCAGAGCAGGTGGGGGTTCGTGTTTTCCGGCAGCGAGGTGATAACTCGTGTGGCCTCACGTTTGTGCCTCCGGCGATAACGCGTGGGATGAACCTCAGCAGCGAGCAGGCCTCGCTGGGTCGCGAATTCGGCTGCATTGGTAGTTTTTTTCTTTTTTTTTTTTCACGAAGGGCAGCAACGAACCGTGAACTCTCCGATCGACAGGCAGCGGCGCGAGAAGGAACTGGCAGCTGGGTGCGTGACCGACGGCAGCAGCTCGATGAGGGAAGGCTACTCGCTGAGGGAAGGCTGCTCGCTGCGCCTTCGAACTGGAATTACCAGTTGGGAGAATTGGTTCAAGCCCTCCAATTTTGACCTAATCTCCTCAATTTTGACCAAGGGATGGACTCAACATGTTTAATGGGCTACATACTTAACTTGAGCCCACTTGAGCCCACCATTTAACAACTTTGGGCTTCCAACTATTTAGTATCTTGGGCTTCACATAATTTGGGCATGCATGAGTTATTTTATTTGTCCACTTTGGCATCTAGGGCTTCACATGGTTTGGATATACATGAATTATTTTAATTGACTACTTTAACATCTTGGGCTTCTTCCTTCATGGATTTAAAACTTTGAATTTTACTAACTAATTGATCTCATAAATTTATTCCGAGCTCCTTTAATTGTTAAAATTCATAAACTTAAATTATTTCCAAGCCCTACTATTACTTTCTAACATTCCTTTCACTCATTTTTCAGCCACACTTAACTTCAGAATGGTTAAGTTCAAGAGTCATATAACAGATTCCAAGGAGCGTCAGTTGCTGATTCTTGATACCCAACGTCCACTATCAGACATAGTAACTCGTCTTCCAATCGAAAGGCCTCTCATGGGTCAACCTATAGAGAAATTAACTCAAGAGGATAACATCTTTAACCTAACAACTTGGACCAGAGACAAGAAATTGGACGAAACTGGAGTTGTAGTTTTGAGATCGGCTCACCATACAAAGGAGAAGCTAAAAACTGGTCCTTTACCCACACTAGGGCGCCAAATAATCGAGGGTAATGCAGCATGGGGCAAATCAATGAATTTTCTCGGGGAATTTCATTACATCCCAGGGTATTGGGAATGGACTGAAGCTGTTTTAAGCAGATATCGCTCTAAACTTGAGAAAACAATGCTTTATGACCCTATCTTTGCTTCTCTATTCACATATGAATGCAATCATGAGATCATCACAGCTTTTTGCGAGGCGTGGTGCCCTACCACAAATACCTTACTTACTTCCTTTGGAGAAATATCGATTTCTCTATGGGATTTGTATAACTGGGTAGGATTGCCGCTAGCTGGTCACATATATGAAGAAGTTGTGCCCGACAAGCCAGAACTTTTGAATGAGCGTGACGCCACTGGATTACGTATCCCACCTAGTTGTCAACACTTACTACATGCCTATCACAGACTCCGTAGTCGTGATGGTACTGACCTTATTTCACTTTCTCAATGGGTGAGCTTTTGGTGTCGTAGACCTAAGAAACACAAGCAGCCCCCTCCACGTGTAGCAAGTGAAAGAAAAACACGTCTCAAGAGTACGCACAATCCCAATGGTATCCTCGACGACTGCAAGAAATGGATTTCCATAGAAACGGACCCCTTCAAAATGCTTCATATTGATGTTAAAGAACAAGAGGAAACGTATCTAGCTGCCCACTTAGCCTGCTGGCTTTGCTCTTTTGTACTTCCTAATGACGAAGTAGACATGATACGTCCTGGTACCTTCAAGGTACCAAGTTTGATGGCTACAGGAAAATCAATTTGCCTTGCTGTTCCAGTTTTGACAAGCATATACCGAGATCTGAATAAAATTTCTAATGAACTTAGACCCTCTGAAGTGAAGTTAACATTTCCTGTGCACTTCGTTTATACTTGGCTGGCTCATTACATTCAAACTCATTACCTGAACCCTCATAGATTAAAAGTACCCTCAATGGTGACCTACTCAGGCAAAAATGGAGCAAAATCCTTTAGATCAGTTGGTGCTCGCAAAAGATTCAAAACGGAAACAAAACTTTCTTGTATTGCAACATCCTTCCAACAACAGATCCCATATGGTATACTGACCATGACAAAGCATCTTGGCGTGATTGGGCCTACTTTATTGCTATTCGTACCAATTATCTTACCTTGCGACAGAATGGAGGCTTTCTTATTGAACCCTACAACCCACATCGATTTAGTCGCCAATTCGACTTTTACCAAGATACTCCAGGAAGAATGAAAACAGACATTCGAGAGACCACCTTAGAACAAGGACTTCAATATTGGAGGCAATGCACTTTGCGTAATTCTCAATCTACAACAACTTTCCCATGCGCACCTTCAGAATTTAAAAACTTTTGCTCCCCAGAATACGAACAGCGGCTATCTCAAATTCATGGCACCTACCTCTTGGATAATGTGTTGAAGCTGGCTGATGCTGTTCTTAACCGGGATATGGAAGAAGAAGTTGACATCATCAATAATACAGATAATGCAAAAGCTGATGAGGAGGCTGTACCGCTAGAGATCCCGCCCCTTCGAAAGGTAATTATAGGGAGGTCTAATGAAGCCGGAAAGAGAAAGAACGGTCTCTCACATTCAAATGAGAGCACAACCGATCACAACCCGAAGCGGATCAAGAAAGCCAAATCTCCGATGCTTACCCCGGCAACTAAGGCTAAGGTTTTAATCCCTTCTAATCATAATTCATATACATCCATTCTTGCACATATTTTCTTACCATCTCTTTTACTCCTTTTTTTGTAGTGCATGCATGATGTATTTGGTTATGATTACGATGACTTGGATGAAGAAGGATCAACCTCTGTTGCAGCCCCTGAAATCTTAATTGATGATGACCTTTCGGATCACATTTCTCCTATCATGAATGAATCTCCCCCATTAATTCCTGCGGCCCAAGCTCCAGACATTACAGAATTTGTCTTTGATAAAGAGATTATGGACGCTAGGAAACTAGTTAACTTGGCAGTGTGGAAACGCTTTCAAGAAAAACTAAGAAGAACCCCTGTCAACGCATTATCTTCTGTGAGGAATGAGGGGCTTAGGATGGTGGACACCTTCAAAAGCACTCAAGGAATTGACGGATCCACTCTAGAACAATCATTCAATTTCCTACTCTCTAAAGCCGATGCGTATGACACCATGAAGATAAAACTTGCTGATGGGATAACCAAGAAAGACATTGAAAAGCGTCTAATTGATGCAAAGAAGCGCACCCATGAATACAAAGACCAAGAGGCTACAGAGACCAAGCAACTGCAAGAATCTGAAACTAAGTTGAAGCAGATTGAAACGAAGATCGAGACTCTGCTGAAGGAGAAGGAAACCATGTCACAAACAGCTGAACGCCTCCGCCAATCTATTCAAAATGCAAAGCTTGGAGCTCAAACTGCTGCAAGGAATATTAGTGTACTGAAGAAAACACCGATCTTAGAAGATTCCATCACTGACGAATTGAAGAGCGTTACGCAAGCTTTGGCAGACGCTCGAGAGGAGCTATCCACTATGAATATTTTTCATTAATTTCTTTTGAAACCAATTCACCTTAATATCCCCATTTTGTTTTGATCACTTAATGATATTATCAATAAAGTGCTTTTTATCCCTTATCTCTTATTCTTCTTTTTGTTATCCATCATTAACTCCTTAACTTGCATCACTATGTCTGATAATTACTCACTGTTTTACATACTTCAACTTATTGCTTTGCTTCACAAACTTGATGTGAACAAACCAAAACATGACTGAACTTAACAAAATGCTAAGCTGCCTACGTACCTCTTTGAAGAGGATCAAGTCATAACGTAGTTCAAAGGGACACGATTTGGTTTTGAATGGGGGGAATGCCGTACACAGTTTAAACTCATGCGGGCCAGGAGTAACTATTCTTTAACCACTTTAGACAAAGTAGGATATTTAATGCTTTAACCACTTAAAATATCTGAGTGGGGTGAATTAATAGTTTAACCACATATAATTACCTTTGGTGGGTGTCGTGCACAGTTTATACTCATGCGGACCAGGAGTTCATCGTACACATTTTATACTCATGTGAACCAGGAGTTTGTCGTACACAGTTTATACTCATGCGGACCAGGAGTTTGTCGTACACAGTTTATACTCATGCGGACCAGGAGTAACATGCAGTTTAGGCTCGTGCGTCAAGGAGCATTGTACATGTATTTATTTTACGCGTAGTAGCGTTTCAAGAACTTCCCATTTATGGGGCCAATGTTCACGCCATCTTCTGAGATCAACTTGTATGCGCCATTTGTGTAGGCTTCCTTCACAATATGAGGGCCATCCCACTTGGGTAGAAACTTATTTCCAATGCGATGGGTGACTACTATAGGTCTTCTCACAGCAAGCACCAAATCACCAACTTGAAAAGAACGTACCCTCACCTTCTTGTTGTATGTTCTAGAAAGGCGAGATTGGTAACACTCAAGTCTTTGTTGTGCTTCCAACCTCTTTTCATCTAACGCTTCTAACTCTTGAAGACGTAACTTTGCATTTTCTTCCTCGGTGAGGCCTTCTTGTATGGCCATCCTCAAAGAAGGGATTTGCTTTTCGAGAGGCACAACAGCCTCAACACCATACACCAAGGAATACGGAGTGGCTTGAGTAGGTGTTCTATAGGTGGTGCGGTATGCCCATAAAGCTTCATTTATTTTTTCATGCCAATCTCTTTTCGACTTGGACACCACCTTCTTTAACAAACTACACAATGTCTTATTGAAAGCTTCGGCAAGACCATTAGCAGCTGCGTTATACATTGAAGATTTCTTTTGTTTGAAATCAAACCTCTCACATAGCTTATCAATCCAACTGTTGCTGAACTGCTTTCCATTATCAGTGATGATGTAGCGCGGAACACCATATCTATAAATGATGTTGATCCGGATGAAATCAGCAACATTTTCTTTCTTCACTTCCCTTAGAGGCACAGCTTCGGCCCATTTTGAAAAGTAATCTGTTGCAGCAAGAATGTAGAGATGACCACCAGAAGACTTTGTAAGTGGTCCTACCACATCTAAACCCCAAGCATCAAAAGGCCATGAAGCGACTGTCGGATGCGAAGGTTCTGGAGGTTGATGAATCAAATTTCCATGGAACTGACAATCTTGACATCTTTGTGCGTAATCCATGCAATCCTTTACCATGGTTGGCCAATAGTAGCCCATCCTTTTAATTCTGAAATGTAGCTTCAGTCCGAATTGATGAGCACCGCAAATTCCGGAGTGAGCCTCCTCCATTACTTGAATAGTTTCTTCCTTACCCAAGCATCTCAAGAAAATTCCATCGAATGATCTTCTATAAAGTGTACCCTTGAAATAGATGAACCGAGGTGCCCGACGCCGAATATTAACCCTTTGTCGTGGATCGTTAGGCAACTTATCATATTTCAAATAATCCACAAGTGGTTGGCGCCAATCTTCTTCTTCAATTTCGAAAACCTCCACCACATGATTTTCAACTTTTTCATAATCATCATCTTCAAAGATTGGTGGTACAACCCAACTTCTACACACCGGTATTTGAATTTGCATTTCTGGCACAGCTATAGTTGATGCTAATTTAGCGAGGGCGTCAGCTTGCTTATTCTCTCTTCTAGACAGATACTTAATATCAACATCACCTAGATAACCCATAAGCTTTTGAGCATACTTGTAATAGGGGAACAACTCAGGCTTCTTCACTTCATACACTCCAAGGAGTTGATTTATCACCAACAGCGAATCACCATACACTCTAAGGTGTAGCTGCTTTATATCGACAGCCATTTCCAAACCAAGTATGAGTGCTTGATACTCAGCCACATTATTAGAGCAATTTTCCGTTAAGGAAAATGAGAAAGGTAGAACTTCACCACTGGATGTTACAAACACGACTCCCGCACCAGCTCCCTCTCTATGAGATGCTCCATCGAAATACATCTTCCAAGGAGAAACTATGTCCACAGTGAAAGCATCTTCATCAGGGAGTTCATCAGATAGTTCCCATTCAGCAGGCATTGGATGATCAGCTAGAAAATCTGCCAACACTTGTCCTTTTATGGCCTTTTGAGGGACGTACACGATCTCAAACTGTTGAAGTTGGAGATACCATCTTGCAAGCCGGTCAGAGAGTACTGGTTTTGACATGATAAATTTTAGTGGGTTGGCTTTTGAAACTAGCCGAACTGTGTGAGCTTGAAAATAATGTTTCAATTTCTGAATCACGAAGATAAGAGATAAGCAGATCTTCTCAATGGGTGAATACTTCAACTCGTTTGGAGTCATGGTTCTACTTAGATAATATAGAGCTCTTTCTTTACCATCATCATCTTCTTGTGCAAGTAAAGCTCCCACAGAACGCTCTTGAGCAGCTAGATAAAGGACTAATGGACGTCCTGGTATTGGAGCACTCAACACTGGTGCCTTCATCAAGTATTCTTTAATGCTGTTGAAAGCATTATTGCAAGCTTCATCCCATTCGAATATGCTGTCTTTCTTCATGAGATGACTAAATAGTTGGCATCGGCCAGCTAAGTTTGATATGAATCTCCTTAAGTATGCCAACTTTCCTTGCAGACTTTTGAGTTCATGTATGTTCCGAGGCACATGCATTTTCATGATTGCGTCAATCTTTGCTTTCTCAATCTCAATCCCTCGACGGCGAACAACAAACCCAAGAAATTTCCCGGATGAAACTCCAAATGCACACTTGAGTGGATTCATCTTGAGTTGATGCTCTCTTAATCGTTCAAACACTCGCCTTAGATCATGTAAATGATCTTTCTTTTCCTTTGATTTCACCACAATATCATCAACATAGCATTCGACAATCTTATGAAGCATGTCATCAAATATCTTTTGCATGGCTCGCTGATAAGTGGCACCAGCATTTTTAAGCCAAATGGCATAACATTATAGTAATATATCCCTTTCGGAGTACGAAAGGCTGTCTTCTCTTGATCCTCAGGAGCCAATCCAATTTGATTGTAGCCAGATGATCCATCCATAAATGAAAGGACCTCATGCCCCGTTGTTGCATCAATCATGAGCTCAGTAATTGGTAATGGAAAGTCATCTTTCGGACATGCCATATTCAAATCTCGGAAATCAACACATACTCTGAGTTGCCCATTTTTCTTTCTTACCGGCACGATAATGGAAATCCATGTAGGATATTTGACTTCTCGGATCTTGCCTGTTTCAAGAAGCTTATTAATCTCGTCCTCAATCAAAGGAATCAACTCTGGTCGAAATCGACGCTGCATTTGTTTAACCGACCGAGTTCCCTTTTTAATGGACAAGTGGTGCACTGCGATTTTCGGATCTAAGCCTGGAATTTCCTTATGCGACCATGCAAAGACATCTCTGAATTCTCGCAAAAGGCTGACATACTTTGTTTCTTCCTCAACATTTAGCAGAGCACTTATGTAGGTAGGACGTGGGTCATTTTCATCACCTAAATTAATTTCTTTCAACTCATCAACAGTGGCTTTCACTCCTTCTTCAAATTGTGGAGGGGCATCTTCAGCATCTACTTCCTCCATTTGAGAATCTTCCATAGCAGTAATATGATTGGTGGAAGCTACACTTTCTCTATCATTATTACTATCATCTTTAGTAAAGATGATTCTTCGCACCTTAGCTTTCAATACTCTTCCACTTGAGACAGTCAAGATATTTCGCCGCTTAATGTGAGAAGGATTTTAACTCCGGAGTTTTCGGAGGTTAAGGGACTTGACATGATTTTGCCTCCTACAACTCCCTTTACAGGGCCCAAGCCTTTCGAAGACACTCCCAAGCCTTTCAAAAACAGATATTCTCTTGTCTTCCCTACTACTTGCATCAAACATATCCTCCGTGGATAAAGCTTCTCCCTCAGTAATATAATTTGTACTTGCTCTTCTAATTGCAATGCGGACTGGCTTTTGAGGGACATATCCCAAACTTGGCTTAGCCTTCCTGATAGTGTGACCACCATTTTTCAACATTTTCTGAGTAACATTGAGCCCATGTCCTGGTGGGTTGATAGTTTATTGACACACCTTGCTCGCTATCGCTTTTTCCATTGGTTCATAACCAGCCTTCATAAGGAGTTTATAAGCTTGTGGACTATACGACTTGGTTATTTCGGCTTCAAACACTTCACCGTGTTCGGTCTTTGGTCCTTCAATAGGACGTGTGAATCCTTTGAGTGGTGGATAAGAAGGCCTATTTGCATCAATTTTTGTTAGAGGCAATGTCAACTCTTCCGAGGTCTCAAGCCCTTTGCATTTGTTCTCCTTGAGAGTGGCAGATGATGTACTATCTTCCTCATCCTTTATTTGTTTATTGCCCCCATTATCTTGCACTGGGGCTTCTTCACGCTTTACTTCCTTTGTACTCTTGAAGAAATATTTAGCATCGGCAAAGTAAGCTTCAGCTTCAGTAAACGGCTTGTCGTCACCGAATACTCTTTTCACATTGTCACCTTCACTATATTTGAAGCACTGGTGTAATGTAGAAGGAATCACGCCATTCTCATGTAGCCATGGACGCCCCAAAAGCATGTTGTAGGAAGTTTTTGAATCAATAACATAGAAAAGGACTGTGGATTTCATCTCATCAATTAGCAAATCAAGAACTATTGTGCCGTGAGTCCTTTGCCCCTCATGGTTGAACCCTTGGATCATCAATCGGCTATGGTTGAGTTCATCCAGTGGTATTTCTATCTTCTTCAACATTCTCAAGGACAAAATGTTCACTGCCGAACCTCCATCAACAAGTATGCGATTCACTCGCATCCCTTTTGTGTAACCAGTCACAAATAGAGGTCGATTATGAGATTGCATACCCAACAACATATCTTCATCCGTGAAGGTCACCTTCATGGAGTAAGCTTTACCCTTAGTTTCAAGTTGTTCGCTTTTATTGTCCTCATTCACGACATGACATGAGCCTTCATTATGACTTTCTTTTACAGAAGTGAAGTTTATGCCCGCCTCATCTTCTAACACGATTTTCCCTTTCTTAGCTAATTGCATGATCTTTTCCTTAAGAACGAAACAATCATGAATTGGATGACTCACCAACCTATGATACTTGCAGTATTTTGGGTCATTAGTTCGACCGACTTCCTCTGGACGCTTCATTTCAGGAAGATCAAGGAGTTTGTTCTTCATTAGATCATCGAATATACCAAAAATATCTGAATTCAGAAATGGATACTCCTTTTCTTGCATCTCTTTCAGAGTTAACCTTCTTTGCCCCCACTCTTGGGTAACTTGCCTCCCTTTGTCTTTCTTATCATTTTAATTCTTTCGAACCTTGACCGTCATAATATTTGTGGCCATTGACTCTTTGTTGGAACTTTTAGCATAGGACTTGCCCCCCTTTTTGAAATCTTGTTTATCTTTAGACTTGTAGGAGTCCGACATCGGTGAATGTTTGATTCCACTAGCAGCCATACTTAATTCCATATCATGGGCCCTAGTAGCCAACTCTTCGAAAGTTTTAGGTTGAATTCCTTTGAGTATATAAAGGAGATTCCATTCTATCCCTTGGATACACATCTCAATAGCAGACTCTCCGGATAATCGGTCCTTGCAATTTAAACTCAAATTTCTCCATCGATTGATATAATCAATCACAGGTTCTTCCTTCAATTGACGAGTATTAGTTAACTCAGTCATGCTAACAGTTCTCCTCGTGCTGTAGAAACGATTAAGGAACTCATGTTCCATTTGTGCCCAACTATCAATGGATTCAGCTTGCAAGTCGATATACCAATCAAATGCATTTCCTTTGAGAGAGCGAACGAACTGCCTTATCATATGGTCTCCATAAGTACCAGCGTCATGGCAAGTCTTAATAAAGTGTGCTATATGCTGCCTCGGGTTTCCCTTGCCATCAAATTGTTGGAACTTGGGAGGCTGGTAGCCAACTGGCAACTTTAAGTTGTCCACTCTTTTCGTGTATGGCTTGACATAAGTAACAGTAGGCTTGGAATTCTCCTCAAACCTTTCTTTTATTGTTCCAAGTATAATATCCTTGAGTTGATCCACTTGGAGCATTCCATCAGCTGAAAGTGGCAACGTTCCTTGAGTTTGCTCATTTTCAATAGTCTGGCGCCTTGTGACCTCTTCCACTTCACTATCGTCCATGACTCCTTTTCCGTTTGTACGGCTAGTCTCCGCGATGTCTCTTTTCATCAATTGGGAGATCTTTGTGTCTTGAGCTTCTATGTGTTTCGTGAGCCCCTCGATAGCTTTCATCATGTTTGCTAATTGTTCCTCAACAGTCGTGGCGCCTGCCATCATTACTGGAGCTGCAATGGAGTCAGATGAAGAGTTTGAAGATGCAGAATCTTCATCACTATCATCTTTCATAGGTAGTTGTTTTCTCGAAGTCTCCTCAACCGAAGGGTTGGATCCAGATGAGGCTTCCGAACGAGCTTTTTCTGACATGCTCCTCGTAACAACAGCAACATATTCAGTCAATGACTCCAAGAGCTTAGAAGCAGTAGTCCTACCTACAGTAATCCTGACAGGAGTCATATCGTACTTTCGAGCTTGTAGAGAGAAGAGATGAGAGGTAGAGACGGTCCCACTGGGCGTGCCAAAATTTGTAACAACGAATATTTGTATTTATAATGAAATAAATACAGGAGAATTACAATAATAATCCAGACAGATTAAACTTGAAAATTTAGGAACAATCTCTATCAATCCTCTGATTCTTCTCTCGAACCAATTTGGACTTTGACTTTGACTTGTTGACTTGTGTATTGAGTCGGATCTTCAGTTGAAGCTTGTCCGAACTCGGATTTGGATTTTATAACGTTAATCCAGAGGCGTCAAGCCTTTGTTTGGATTAAACGTTTTTGATCCGAAGAACACTCGATCTGGGGGGCTTAGCACCTTAATCCCGGGCCGTATGCTGTTCTTGGCGCGAAGAACACCGAAGAACTCAGTTTATGAAGAACGCTTGATTTGGGGGGCTCCGCACCTTAATCCCGAATCGTTTGCCGTTCTTGACTTGAAGATGCTTGAAGATCTCAAGGGAGCACTGCTCGTATTCTTGATCTCTTCAGAGCGTTTATGTCTTCAAGTATTTGAGTGTGTGTGTAATGAATGGAGGAGGACTCCTTATATAGGTGAAGGAATGAGCATGCCCCATAAATAACTTGCAATCTGATTGGTCCATGACAGATTTGGCCTGGTTCTGCGGGCTTGGGTCGTTCCAAATATATCACAGCCTGATTGGTCATTGCTTAATTTGACCTGATTCTGGAACCTTCCATGCTTTACTTAACTTATGGGTCAAGCTTTACTTAATTTAAACCCTACTTAATTTGTTGGGTATTAAATTAATTATCAATTATTTATTAATCTATTTTAGGAATTAATTTATTAAATCCCCAAAATAAAATATAATAAATTAAAATTGACATTTAATCAATAAAATCCACTTGTCGCCATTTGATTGGACCGTGAATTTTAATTGCTTACAGCAGGAATTTTGTCCAGGTTGGCCTAAATAGATGAAAGTATACATTACTCCTACATATTATAAATCAAATAAAATTATTACAATATAAATATTAATAAAAATAATTTACTCCATAAAATAGAGTGTTTATAAATAATTCATTAATTATAAAATAATAAAAGTGTTTATAAATAATTTATTAATTATAAAATAATAAAAAAAGTTTAGTAACTAATAAAAACAAATAATATTAATTAAAATAATAGAGGGAAAACTTATAAAATAGCGCTGCTGCCATGAAGAATCGAACATCCTGAGGTGTACAACCCACTCCCTTAACCACTAGACCACAAAGAGTTTACTTAACAAGTTCTATATATATACTACTTATTAAAAAAAGTTCAGGGAGGCCGTCCTTAACTGGGTCAGTCCCTGCCCATAATACTCTGGATCTGCTTAAGAAGATTGTCGATCCCAAGGACCTGGTCCCCATCGCTCTCGCCGCCAACCTCGGATACTAGAACAACTTCAAGAACGTGATGGATGACATGGTTAACAGCTTTGCTCGGATCGACATCCTGGTTAACAATGCGGTAGAGCAGTACGGGGAGTCTATTGAGGAGATTGATGAGCTGAGATTAGAGAGGGTTTCAAAAGATGGAGTAGTAGTTATTCCTCATAGTTGTTTACTGGTCCCCAGGTATGTCTAGTTAAAGGATTGGAGAATTTGGTGAGTTCCTGTGTGAATAGTGCTGGTGATTTTATTTTCTATACATATCCTTCATACATATCATATCATGAGGATCTATATGATCTTCACAAACTCACTCGACACCTATAGTATAAATAACTCATGCTACAATATGATTCATTTTACTCATCACATGCACACAAGTTCACACTCTATATACATGCCATAAATAATTAACCACACATATCATAGCATCAATCGAGAAATAGACATTCATGATATAAAATATTCATAACAATCAATTCATCAAACACATGGTGTGCAAGTTTATATATCCTTAGCCAATCATATTGCTAGCCTCACAAGCGGTCTAGCCTATTACAATCATGATGAATTCATTACAAAATATATTTTGCTCTATATTGATGGTGATCGGATCTTATGGTCAACGTAACCTGTTCGAGTTCCATGCACATCTAACACAGCAGAATTATAGAAAGTATTACCTTTCACCGAAGATTGGTGGAGAAGTTTGAATCAGCTGCAGAAATGACCTCTTGATCTTCTGCTGTATTCCTATGCCTTGTCCAGACGTCGTGTGGGCGACAATTCTACCGGCGATTTGAATCCGCAGTCTCTCACAAATTATTCACATTCTCTCTTATCTGATGAGAAATCTGATTTCTCATCCTAATAATCAAAATAGGCGTGTGATATTGTGTTTTGAGACTGCTAAGATGACTTATTTATAAGCTACAACAGGAACCAGGAGAAGAAATTAGGGTTGTGACTCCCATTGGACTTAAGCATCCAAGTTTAGTCCAAAACTTATACTTAAGCCAAATAATAATAATTCATTCCACTAAAAAAATATTATTGCACTGCCACTGTAATCTCAAATTACGTTATGGGCTCTTTCTTATTATGAGCCCGTTTAACTCTCCGTGTTTACGATATACAATGCTAATTAATTAAATGAGTTACTGACAACTCAATTAATTAATCTCTTATCCAAGAGTAGTATCACTCAACCTTATTATCATGCCGGAACAAATCCACATGTAGGGTTTACATGATAATCCTTATGAGCTCCTCAAAGGGATTCATTCTACAATCAACAGCACACCATAGAAATAGTTCAATTTTCCAACTCATTGAGCGTATTAATTTTATTATTAAATCTTACCCATTGATGAATCAAAAAAATTAATACTGAATTTCTTGTTGAGGTTATTGTATAGGGATTAAGAGTACGAACATCTATAATAATTGAGGTCTATTTCTCTTATATAGTCAGTATAAATCTAACAACCTCACGCGGTTCTACTCAATATATACACACAAAGTGCACTAGTGTAATTTTATAATTAGAGCAAACTAATACCAAATCACACTACAATCATCCCGATAGATTGTTCCCGTCTATCTCTGTTGTGAGCATCTGTTTATACTTTATAAAGGACTGATAATATGATCTTCCGTGCGATGCCACACACTATATTATATACAATATAAAGTAAATGGACTATTGCATCGACATATAAATAAATTATAAGATGCAATCATTTGATCAATGATTTTTATTTCAAATATTGTTAAAACATTGTTCATACTAAAGCTAGGCTTTTAGTATACAATCCAACACATATGAGCCATGATAAGAAGAAAATTACTAAATAAAAGTTGAATGACTTCCCTTTGATGGTGAATCCTTTCTTCCTCTATCATGCGACAATCTTCACTCCTTGAAATCTTTTTCTTAAATTGGTGAAATATGCTGGAATTATGGATAGATGTGAGGAAATCAAGTGGATTTGATGGTGGAAGGTGTAGAAATGGATAGATGGAAAATGGAGAGAAGTGTGTGTGAATTTTGGGGTGTTCTAGGTATAACTGCTCCCAATTATGATTTCTCCTGTCAAAATGACGCTAATTATGTATATAAAGACCTAGAACATTCTAGAATCGATGCTGATTAATTTTTCAAAATTTAGCCGAACTCGACGCGAGTGGTGATAACTCTCTTAGCAGATTTTCAGTAGTGACGGAGCTCGACTCGAGCTCTAGGCTCGACGAATAGGAAAGTCCATGTTCATGATATGTACAGTCGGTTGTTGCAGCTCGACACGGACTTGTTCTGCCGAGATCGACTCGAACTCATGCTCCGTGTCGAGCTTGGACACCTATTGCTCGTTTCTTCCCATTTTGGCTCCCGACTCTATTTCATACACATTTAAGCTCACTTTCACACTTTTATTAATTATAGCACAAATTCTCCATATGAACAATAAACACCACCAAAAGCTACACAATACGGATAAAATTATACGAATATAAACATAAAAAGACACTATAATTTAGGTGAAAATAACGAAAATCAGTTACAATGCATAATATGAATTGAAAACATTTTTTTTGTACAATTAAAAAATAAAAAAATTTTCCCCTCACTATTATGGTTTTACTTCCAAAATATTCTTGATACAGTTTTTGGAACTAAATCATTGGAATTAAATAATTGTGCTAGGTTTAAAAAATAAAATTTTAATATAACACCGGATGAAAAATAGTGCATAGCAGGAATCAAAATAACATTTTGCAATCTCATAAGAAATCATGCATGATGCAAACTAGCTTCTGTATACATTCATGGAAGAGTTAGTCTCCTATAAACTGGATTCATGGTGTAAATTGTGTGGTCCCCTTTAATTTAAACCCTAGCAATACATAGGGTATAATAGGATTGAAAGAAGAGATCACAGAGTTTACACCGGCCGTAAACCGGTTTACATAAGTATTTTCCTTCATGAAAATAGTGGAATAAAAAGGGTAAATATATATATATATATGCATGACTATAAAACATCGAGTGCATGAAAAAATCATGGTATGACAAAAGAAAAATGAGACAACCAAGCAAGAAGTTGCAGAAAGTTTGCTTACAATGGCGGCGGCTCTTGTCGGAAGCGTCGATGGTAGCTGCCACGGCGCAACCATTCTCATCTCACTCCACTCCATTTGAACGATGAGTTTCTGTTGCTCAATATGTTCTCAGTCATCTTTCCACATATTTCACAAAATCTGTTTGAAATGTTCAACAAGTTATAACCTCTTATACAACCTTTTTTTTAACTGCGCAATTATATTAAAAAAGTTAAAAGAAAATAAGAAAGGGGACAAAAAAAAAGGAAGAAGAGGAACAACAAAAAATAAAAAAGCCAAACAAATGGCTTGCAAAAAGAATCTAAACAGGTGGCTCCGAGGATCAAACGAAAATTAAAATATGATTGAATAGTGCATGAAGGGAGCCAACGGAACCCGACTATAATCATGAGATTAGCCAAGAGCATGGACCGTAACTAGCGATGAGCTATGAAGTGGAGCAAAACCAAAGGGGTTGATCTCGGGTTTCGTGATCAGTAACAGGCTTATGTATGCTATCTAGCCATAGGCAGAGGGTTGTCGTGCCAGAGTTTGTAGCCCTAGTCCCCTCTTATACAACCTTTGTAAACCCATATATATAAATAGATAATTAATTATTATGAGTTCATAAAATCCTAGATAGATGTCTATTAAGGGCAAAGTTTTTCCTATGTTAGTTTTGTGTTCATGCCTCACACCGAAAAGTTTAGAGAAAGGTAGGAGGTAACACAAGTAAAAAATCAACACTAACCACTCTAGAAATTCACTAAAATAACTTAGAGAAAAATACAACAAGATAAAATCTTCTAATTACAATCTTAAAAGCTCCAGATATGTTTAATTTTGAAAATTCACTGATTCAAAACTTACAAGATTCCAACACACATGTGTCATGAGTTGTAACAACCCCTATAAGTGAGCCAAAAATAAATAAATAAGACTTGTACATTTTCAATGCATTGAAAATAAGAACTAAGACTCTTAAATAAATATGTAAAACTTAATTAAAGATATTATGGTGGGTTTATAATGAGTAGAGTTGTCAATATGGTTTGAGCCGTAGGGTCGGCCCGTTTAACCCATGAAAATATAGGATTATATTTGTATAAGTAGTGGTACATTTAAATTAGGTCATTTTTTTGTCCGGAACGCCCGCGGCCCTATAGGGCTAGCCCGTAGGTTAAAAGAGTTGACTTAATTAGCTCGATTAAAATTTTTTATAATAAAAAATTAATTAATTATAAACTTAAATTATTAATATTAATAATATTTTTTAATATAAACAAATAATTTCTATTGATAGTTATATTTAATAGTAATTTAATACTCTCTAACTTACTATATGAAAGATATTCTAAAAAATAATATGAAAAATCAACTATCTCAATTCATAAATAATATTAACGTATTTAGAATCCTAATTTTTTTTTATTTTATGTTTAAACTTATAAATTTATTATAGTTCATTTTTAATGTTAGGAAAACATTTGATGTATTTTTAATGTTTATTTATGTTTCAAATTGTATTAATAATTTTTTTATTCACCGACCCATTAGCGACCCGATTAGCCCGAGGCCCGTTAGGGTTAGGGTTAGGCTCGTATAAATGAAGGTCCGTTGAATATGGACCGCTTAACTCGTGGCCAGTTTAGCCCGTAGCCGTATAAATTTGGCCCTATAGGGTCAGGTTCAGGCCGTTTAACATCTCTGATTTATGAGGAGAAAAATCATAAAAATCAGCAAAGTGTTATCATACTTTAATCAAATGACCATAACTTTCTGTAGAAATATTATTTTTGAGATCCGTCGTAAATTTTGATGTAACCTAGACTTAGTGAAATATAAAAATATGCACTATATCTCTCTCATTCAATATAGATTAACTTATAAAGTTAATTTTTTTTTTAAAAAAACTCATAAAGTTGATTGATGATAGGTGACTTCCCTGAGTTGATGCTGCCAACTCTGGTGATGTTTTTTTCGGGCTTAAAACCCTAGAATTGGAATTCAAAATCCACACCAAATTTTAAAAATCACCACCATATATACTTATACAGTATATATTTTCTCCCCTCAATTAATACACTTTTTCTTTTTATCTTTTCTCACTAATCTTTTCTTTTACATAAATTAATACAAAAATCACCCCTATATATACCTATATACATTCTCTCTCCTCAATTAATACATTTTTTCTCTTTATCTCTCCTCTCTCATCTTTTTTTCTATATATATTAATACATTTTTACATATCGATTTGACATAAAGTTAAAACATACCATATCAAAAACTCAAAACAAACATAATATTACTATTCATGATTTTCAAACTCCAAAAAATCTAAAACAAACATTACCTTATCTCCCGCGTCAATGCCACCACTAGCTAGTTATACGTATTAGAGTGACATGATAGCTAGAGGGAGAAAAAAAATCCAATAATATACTCCCTCCATCCATCGCAAACATATCCGTTTGCTTTTTGCATGCGGATTAAGGAGTATTATTATTTTATATAAAGTGGATAGTTGTATTAGTGGGAAGTGATTGGGAGTGGTGGGCCATGTGTGGATCCTTTTGCTAAAAAAGAAAAATAGATACTTTAAGAGTGGACGGCCCAAAATGGCAAAATTGATACGTTAGTGATGTAAGGAATAAATAAATAAATAAATAAATAAATAAATATATATATATATATATATATATATATATATATATATATATATATATATATATATATATTAACTTGTTTGTAGTATAACATAATTTTATCACATGCATATAGTGTCGCCTATCAAATAATGATACATCATAGCAAATTAACAAATGTCACAAAATCCAATTCATACACAGTTTGGACGCTTTATTTATTTTTTTTACAGTTTTTGGTAAACATTCGTAATTAATACTTCATGTTAAAAATTTACTAAAAATAATGGAATTTATATATTAATTTTATTTAAGTGGGCTTAAATTTTCTAAATCTGTTAGTTAAAAGCAATGACTAAATAAATTACAACCTAAAAAGAGGATGAATTATAATATTCCATAATAACATGCTCATTCTATATTTATAGGGTGACCGTCTCACAAGATTCTCTTATTTGAGTCACGGATCTTTACCAACCCAAATTATTTACGAAGGCAGCCGCACGCTAATTCATTTTCAATCGTTAATGCGCTGGTAATGCTATCGCCGTACGTATTACTTATGCTTATAAGTTTTCTTTTTCTTCTGATTTTAAAATAAAAGTTTGATTTCATAATCACAATACAACATTTTTTCTAAAAATTTTATAAATTTTTACTCATTTTACAAATTAATCATAAAATAGTTTAATTGAACAAATATAATTTTTTATTGACCATGTACTCCATCCGTCCCGTCCAAAAAGATGCATTTGTTTTTTGCACGTAGATTAAGGAATATTATTATTTTACGTAAAGTGAGTAGGTGTATTAGAGAGACGTGATGAGTAGTGGTGAGTCATTGGTGGACCCTTTTTACTAAAAGAGGAAAATGTAGCAATTTGAATTAGACGACCAATATAATAAAATGATGATATTTGAGTGGGACGGAGGAAGTATTTCTTTTTATTAAAAATATAATCACTTTTTTTTATTTCCTATTAATTTTTCGGAAATAATTTATTTTAGAGTGAGGCTCTTGTGCCCTCGGGGCACACCGTGCGCCTTTAGAATTTAATATTATGGGTAAGGGTATATTGTTTTGTTCTAAATGACATATACTTTAATTAATAAAGGTACACCATTTTGTTGGAAAGAGTATACACTTTTCATTAATATTTTTTATTTTTCTTTAGACAATAAAGGGTACATATCTTTATACTAAATTGTATATAATTTAACTCAAAATTCTAAAGGCGCACAGAGTGCACACAAGTTTTTGCCTTTGCCTTTATTTAAATGGTAGGTCTTGCGTGAGACTGTCTCTCATGAGACCATTTTTCACTTTTTAAAATAATTATTACTTTCGCTATAAATGATTATCACTTTCGCTATAAAATATTATCACTTTTTATTTATACTATAAATTATTCATGAAATAACATTATCACTTTTTATTAATTTATTATCACTTTTCTATATAAAAATTATCACTTTTGGTTGTCTCACGTAAGCTCATACGTGAGACGGTCTCACACAAGTCTTTGCCTTATTTAAATTTAAATGGATATTAATTTTACTTGATCAAGAATAACTTTTTATTAAAAATATTATCATTTTTTTTTTCGTACTATAAATTGATCATAAAATAATTAAATTGAAAGAATATCACTTTTTGTTGACCATGTATCACTTTTTTATTAATTAAAATGTTATCACTTTTTATTCGTCCTATTAATTGTTCAAAAAATAATTCACTTTGACGGATACTCCACTTTTTCTTAATCAGGTGTCAATTTTTATTAAAAATATTATTATCTATTATTAAAAAAATTATCACTTTTTATTCATCTCATGAATTGTCCATAAAGTTGTTCGACTTGATGAAAATCATTTTTCATTGATCTAGATATCATCTTTAATTATAAATTGTTTTCACTTTTTATACATTTAATTGTTTCTAAAATAGTTCAATTAAATGGTTATATTTTTTCTCGATCATATATTATTTTTATTAAAAATATTATTATTTTTAATTATTCTTACGGCCAAATATTACTTTTATGCAATAATCCAATTAGTTCAGGAATTGTTTAAAAGATAATTTATTTGTATGGATTATCACATTTTCATAATCAAGTATCACTTTTTATAAAAGTTGTTGTCACTTTTAGTCGTCATTTATTTTTTTATAAAATAATTTAACAGAAAAAAATCACTTTTGCAAATTAAAAAAAATATTAGTATTAAAAATAAATAAAAAATTATATTAAGTTGATTAAAAAATCAAATAGTGGAAATTTTGTGACTTGTTACACCTACAAATATTGGAAATTTTGTCAATTCTTTATGTTCATAGAAAGTCATAGAAGAGAGGATCACGTGAGCGCAAGAATCATCTGAATTGAATTTCGTATGAGAAAGTTATATGCAAAACAGTGAGACTACGCTGCACCAACCCGAACTCAACCCGAACTCGGCCCGAAGTCAATTTTATGATTATAATGTGTTCTAAAAGATTCCAAGGGGTACAAATGTCCATTTTGAGTGTAAAATAAGAGAAGGATCAGTAGGGATCAGATCCACACACAATTCACACCATTTTTCACACACTAACTCGATTCCGTCCATCTCCATACCCTTCATCCATCTAATCCACTTGACCCCCTCCATCAAATCCACCATCCAAGTGATCAAGGAAGCAAGGAAGAGTGAGATCACAAGAAGAAGAAGGAGATCTCCATTGAAACACTTCAAAGGGGGAATCTAATTCTAATTTTTTTTGTGCATTTCTTTATAGATTGATCATGGTTTGTAAGGATTTTAATGTCTATGTTGAATTTCTTGTGACTATGAGAGGCTAATCTCCTTTGTGAGATTAGCTCCATGATTGGTGTTGGATAATTTAGTTTTTATGCAATTGGATTTTAATCTTGAATGAGCTTTGTGTTATTTCTATTATTGATTGTTCATTGCTTGATTTATATGTATGATTTGTGTGATTAATTGTCATGGACATGTGATTAGATTGAGAAATCAATTATATATTTAGGATAATTCATTGAATCATTTCGTCATACACTTCATGTGCATTAATTTAGAATGAGACATAGATATCATTCTAGATTTAAAACCCTTTGATAGAACATTTAATTGACTTAATCGAGAGATTAATTGATTAGATGAGAAGACCCAAACTATTAGTGAATTCATAGTACCTTAAAAGGGAATATTGCCTATGATTTAGTACCTCGTTAGGGAACTCGTAGAGTAATTAGTACATAGTGGGAGGTGTTCACTTTGGTCTCGATCCTATGTGCTTTTGGGAGCCTTATTGAGGGCCTACATCTTATCCTTTTCGAGAAAGAGTTTAGGTGGAATTATCGCTTCTATGCCATGTCCATGAGAGATTATAATTAATTGCATAATTACTTTATTATTTATGCCACGATTGTTGCTAATATTATCCTTGCGTCATTTGGAACCCATTTATTCTTGCATTTATTTTATTCTTGTTCTTGCATTAATTTACTTGCATTCATTTGCAATCTATCCTCCTTTTTGACCGTCCTTATAAAATCACGATAAACTTGAGATCGCTTCTAGCACGTTCCACCCTTGGGTTCGATAAATTCTTTAATTGGTCATCCCGACTATATACGATTAATCAAATGACATTTGATTGATCGTTAATAGTCCGGTGACCAGGCAACAAAATATCGAACCCAAGGGAATTTAGGATTCGTGGCCTTCAAGTTATAGTCTCGTATTAGTTAGGGACGACCGAAAAAGGAGAGATAAAAAGCATGAAAATAAACTAATTACAATATTTTTGGAATTTTCAATGCAAGGGAAGTCTTCATGATGCAATTATAATAGATAAATCATGTAAAACATCTAATTGCCTCCCAATTTAATCTATCATAGTAAGAGCGATAACAAATTCCACCTAAACTCTCTCTCGAGATGAAGAGGATGTAGGTCCTTACAAAGACCCCAAAATAGCACATAGGATTAATACCATAGCGAACACCTCTCAATAGGTACTAATTACATGTACGAGTTCCCTAAAAGGTACTAAATCATAGGTAATATTTCCTTTCTAGGTACTATGAATTCACTAAGGTTGGGTTCCCCTCACTAGATTAATTGACCTCTCGATCTAACCTTTCTAGTGTTCATTTATGTAGTTCTAAACATGAGAGGTCGTCTCCAATGCTTTCCACATTAATCCACATAACCTACATGATGAAATGATTCAATTAATTCATAAGACATATAATTGAACTCTCGTTCTAACCACATGTAATAGACAATTAACCACACAAATCAAATATGTAGAGCAAGCAATTAAGCATCCATAAATGAGACTAATCAAAGTCGGGATCACAATTTAGATAATATCACAAATTAATCCATAATTCAAGCATCACTCAAATATTCAAAAGATAGAAAAATAAAAAGATAACAAGTAGGATTAGATTTCACTAAATGAAGTTTTTACATCCAACGAGCTCATCCTTTCCTTGGTGTCTCCACCTTCTTGGAAAACAATTAAAATCCTAATCTATAAAAACATTTAAACTACGGACCCCTCGCCCCGAAAGGGGGAGAGACCTCAACTATGGAGGTCTTACTTAAAAGACCTCTCAACTATTGAATCTAGAAATGATTCAAGTTAATGGATTTTAAATGGGTAAAGAATTGTTCAATGGTGGCTTTCATGGAAGAGGGTATTTATAGTAGTAAGG